>JAJJMC010029784.1:438372-528113 GCA_023531435.1 Papaver californicum | reverse complement strand
TTGAAATATCCAAAGTTTGAAATGGAGGGAGATGCTTAACATTTGAATATCAAATGAACTTATACAACAAGCGAGGTAAGGGAACGTGAAATGAAATGGAGGGAGGTGCTTACTAGTCCAAGCGAGGCAAGGGCATCTCGCCCGTGTGGCCACCTCGCTTACACAAGCGAAACTTTAGTATCTCGTCCAACTCCAAGCGACGCCTTGCACTCTCGTCTAACTCTAAGCGACGCCCTGGAACCCCGCCCAACTCCAAGCGACGCCGTAGCATCTCGTCCGTGTTTATTAATTTTAGGCGAAATGTCAGCTATTCGTTTATGTGTATGCGAGCTGCTGGGGTCTCGTCGCATCAAGCGAAACATTACTATCCCGTTTGAGGTGGCGAAATGTCAACTCTTCGCCCGTGTTTTTAAGCTAGATGCTGGGACGTCGTTCGTTCACAAGCGAGGGGCTATGATTTCGCGCGACTAAATTATAGTCGTCGATCAGCGACGAAATTTAATCTGGAACAGTAATTTTTCTCGACTAAATACTATAATTAATCGACGATTGTGGCTGTATTTCGCCGACTATCGATCAAATTCAATCTTTGATCGTCAAAATAGTCGAGGATTGCAGATGCTCTGACAGACTATAATTACCTGAGTCGATCTTGAGGAAAAAACGGAAAAGCTATAAAACCCAGGTTCAAAAAAGGAAATACGACGAAGAACTAGCCGAAAAAGCCTTCTTCATAGACAAAATACAACACAGCAGCAACAAAACCGATTAATTAGGTTAAAATCACATGAAATAAGAAGGGGTATCACAACAATCTAACCGTGCCTGCAGGGACGGTGAACCAACGATCTAGCCTGAGAAATTTGCTAGATCCATGGTTTTCTGGTTAGGGTTTTGAAAAAATGCGAAAGAAAAGCGGATTAGAGTGGGAAAGCGAAAAGCGGATATATCTACTGATTGAAGATATTATCATCCGTGGAGTTCGTTTTTGTTTTTTTATCGGTTGATATTCTTCTCATTATTCATTTGGATTCAACAATGAGGTAGGCACAGCACCGGCGCAACACCAACTCTTAAAATTATTTTAAATAAATGCTTTCAAAATTTTTGTGTGATTAATAATATACTATTTGTATATGATATTAGACTCCGGTTCATGGACGGTGATTCTTAAAATTATTTTGGTGGGATAGAATTAGACCGTCATTTCTAAAAATTATTTTGACGGGATAGAATTATTTTAGGGAACTGATTTTAATTCCCTATATCTATGTGGAGCTCTTTTGACGCGAACAGTTTAAATAATTATTTTAATATTGATATTGTTGTTGCAGTATGGATAATATGATGTGAGATATGCATGTTATAGTTAAAATCATGATTGTTTTTATTAAAGAGTTGAAAAATGTTTTTATTGTTTCGTTGTCTACTGACTGTCAACACTCACATCGTATTATAACCAAAATTCCAGATTTGATACATGACAAGGAGTGAATCAATGTGGAGCCTAGAGAATGATTTTAGATGCTTAAAGTTGTCGTTTATACTTAAGATTCTATTTCTAAGATGTAATTAATCTTAGTTTTAAAGCTGTAAATATTTTGTACAATATTGAGTTGACTTTTAATAGTTCTTATTTCGTAATAGCTTTTGGTGTGATTTTTTTTGTAATAAATGTAAAATATTTCCTGGAATGTTTGGTGTAAAAGAATCTTATGAGTTGCAAAAGTATTTTAAAAATAATTCTTTATAACGGTAATCAATTCATCAAATATTTGTAATTTTTTAACCGTATCGTAGATATCATATTTTTAAACTATGATTCATCGATTATAGACCTTAATGTCTCTAAGAAAATCAAAATATATCTTTTATCTTTCTAAAATGATAAACCTTATTCAAAAAGAGTTGTTTTTGATTTGATATG
Organism: Papaver californicum; assembly: GCA_023531435.1. Lineage (NCBI taxonomy): Eukaryota > Viridiplantae > Streptophyta > Magnoliopsida > Ranunculales > Papaveraceae > Papaver > Papaver californicum. Next base: position 526,186 of record JAJJMC010029784.1, on the reverse strand, counting down.
AATTTTTCATAACGGACTGTCAGAATTTCACTTATTTGTTGTGCTAGTCAACTATGTGTTTGATCTTACTCTTAGGGTAATTATCATGATCTATAAATTTCTTCAAATTTATATATGATATATATTTTAGTAAGGATTTCAAATATACAATTATAATCAATTTTGGAGATTATATGAAGACTGTAAAATTATAAGAGTGCACATTGGTCGATTTCAGTTTTAAAAATCATTGTTGAAAACTTATTTTTATGGAATGAGTTATTGATAACTAAAGGTGGACCTAATTCTTATTGAAATGTTTAGTGTCCTTTGGTTCTAATGGTTTTAAATAATTTTATAAGTATCCGCTTGGACAGAATAGTTAATATGCATAAATAATGTTAGGACAAATAAATCGCTTAATGAGCTTGGGATTAGTTAGCCAGGATTTGGATATGGTATTAACGTGTCTTCTCTGGTTTTTGGGTATTGGATTAAATCCTGAATCAGGGCCCAAAAATCAGGGTGTTACACTGGTGATGACTTGCTCTGCAGTCAGTTTCTCCATGAGAGTTGTGAGAAATGCGAGGATCTCCTTCTGAACGACTGCCGTCAAATCCATAATACTTGGTAGATCTGAAGTATTCTTGTGTTCTTTAAAAATCAGATTAGGAAGAGGATTGGTGGTGGTCGGAGTAACACTAGGAGTAACAGAAGTGACATTAAGGAGTAACAGGAGCGTTATCCTTGATATTAACAGAAAGAGGATTGAAAGTTTCTGAACCCAACCAATCTCAACCGTTTTTGAAAAAAATGATTCTGTAAGCGAGAGGTTGATCTCTCGCTGTGGTCGCCAATTGTTTTAGGGTGAAAAACAATTGTACTGAGAATAGAACTTTTAGTAGGTTCAAAAGATCAAAATCGAACAGGATGAGCCTAAACGAAGAAATTGTTGTTCACGTCCTGCTTCGGACACAAAGGTGGAGATGATGGGTTGATCTTAGGGAAGGGAAGCAAAGAAGGATGAGAAATTACTGTTTGATGAGAAAGTGATGGTGTGTAGTTGAAGACTGAATTTACAACTATAAAACTGGATTATCTCTGGGATAGATCTTCGTTATGTTTTTAATTCTTGTTTCGAATAGATGAATCTATCTATTTTATAGTATCGTTGTAAACACACTGATTTCTCGTAAATTGTTAAAGTTACGAAGAGATGGAGAAGTGATGATCGTGGAGATTGTAGTGGAGTCATGTTCGCTAAGTCAGGAGGACTGCATGAACACTACTCCTCATCCTCTCAACTGCTTCTAGTCGTCCCACTACTTATTACCTTTATGTCGTGGATGTGTTACCACAACGCACAATACTGTAGAACGCCAGATCAATACCCCAATGAGAAACCCCCCATGTGATGTATTTGATATCTCGTAAAAATATAATAGAGTCATGGACTACTACATTCTGGTTAAGTTAAGTTAATAACTTGCTAAATTAGTGAGGCAAGTCGCTCAGTTCACTAAGTAGTCAAGTAAACTGATCGGTGTCAAGTCTTGTGAAAATAGTAAGTTTCGTAATCATGTACTAGCTTCGAAGTAGCATGTCATAAATTCCAAAGTGTTTGAATCCAAGATTACACCAAAAGTTTCCAATGACCGAGCATGGCGCTCTCAAGGACCGGGCAAATAGGCTTGGTAAAGAGTCATATAGAGCTAACGCTGGCATTGGACTAGCGCCGTGAGTAGGATGGCGTGCCATAACTAATGACGCGTCTCTAAGGGACAGTGCTGTGAGGAGGACGCGTCCTCAAGGACGGAGAACAATAGAATGACGCTAGCTTTGGATAGCGCCATGGATAAGCTAGCGCTGGCACTAAACCAACGCCAAAGGGAGATATGCATCCCTGAGGACGACACCCTTATTGAGATGTGTTAGCACTATGGTGCGTCCAAGAGGGACGATGCGCAAGCAGCGACACGCCCTTAGAGTAAGATGTTTCCTTGAGGACAAGACATCAAATTAAGATGTGTCTTTGCGAATAGGGCATTAAGCTAGGATACGTCTTCGAGTAACAAAGTTTGGGAAGTCATGCATCCTTGAGGAATTTTGCTTGATGAGACCTGGGAGCTACTAGCAACAAGGGATGATGGCGCTAACGTTACTTGGGTAATATTGGCGCTGAAGTGATGCTACTGCTGGAGTGGGGTTGGCGCGCGTCAACCTTACCTGGGTAATGTTTTGTCGCTGGTGTATTGATATGATTTGAGTATTTAGTTCTAGTAATGTCATATACATGTCCAGAACATTGAGTTCTGATAAATATGACGTGAGCGGTGAGCTATAATTAGTAAGTTATGAGCGATGAGCTCTAAGCAATTGGCCGTGAGCGATGAACTCTTAGGAATTGGATGTGAGCGATGAGATCTAAGCAATGAATGTGAGCAATGAGCTGAAGCGATGATGCCAGCCGTGTGATAGGCCAAAAATCTATAGTCACAATCGCAGGACGTCTACAACGTAGAAGCGGCAAATACGGGTTCGTCCATGGAGATTGATTATAATATATCTAGTTTATAACCTAATTATGTGCTAAAACAAAGAAATTGTTGTGGATAAATTTTATGAATTAAATTTAAAAATAACTAACAAAGTGAATGATTAACAAATATGAGAAAAATTTAGGGTTATTACACTACTTTTGATGTTTCTAAAAATCAATAATTCACTATGTTAAACAATTACTCTCAAATTACTCAAAACAATATTGAACCCAATCTCATGTTTTGGAATATACAACGTTTAAATTATTTATACGACTTACGTTATTTTGCAAAAGTTTAACTTCATTCGCTTATAAGAGATTAACAGTTTAAAACCATTCATAAAAATTAAATCGAAACATTTTTAGAAGAAAATTATTAGTCATTTAATAGCTCAATAACGAAATAATCAAAGAAATTAAAAACTAATATTTAAACATCAAAAATAGCTTCCTCCTACACCCTAGATAAGAAAAGTAGGTACTCATAGCAAGAAGAAGAAAATAATTTTTTTTTAATCATTCGATTTTATTAATGTGGAAAAACTTACAATTTTCTTTCTTTTTTTGTCTATCAAATTAACGACAAAGTTCTAAACGACGATTTTTTAGTGCAGTTAACAACAAAGAAACAACCATGGTTTCTGCGACTGTTTTTATATGTGCTTTTTCTTCCTCTTCTTCTTCTTTCTCTGCAACTGCATCAACCAACTATGGAATGTTTTAACTCTATCTGTGGCTCTCCAATTCTCCCCCAACTCTTCTCCAAACCTCTTTATTTATAATACAATCTTCCTAAATCATCGAATCTTATCATACAATGAGAATCATCTCGGCAGATCGAGATATTAACTCTCAGAGATATTTTTTTATTTTTAAACAAACTTCTTTCCTGGTCGAGGTGATATCCTTGATGTTGTTTCCTTCTTTTGTTGCTTTGTTAGAACAATATATCGATTAGTTGGAAACAAATCCAGTAAAATAGGAAACTTAAATTCATATTTCACGTGAAAGCTTTTTCTTCCTGATATTGGTAGATATGAATATCACACGAGATTTGGATCTTCAAATCGTGTACAACTCTTGCACAAATGGTAAGAATATAATCTTTGTCTTAAATCTTGAAGATAACCCAAAATCATGCGTGAAAAATTTATGTTGTTGGAAGTAAGAGTTCCCGCCAAGTTTCTGAATTTGAAATGAGAGAAATGATGGGTGCCTTTATCCAAATGCTTGGGGTGCCTTTATTATTCTTCCGGGTGCCTTAACACTTTTAAGGTGCCTTTAACACTTTTAAGCCCAATTTTTCCACAAAATACCTAAAAATAAGGCAAATAATAACAACAAAAATTAAGAACTAAAAATATACATTATTGGGACTAATAGAGACATAAATATGTGTCTATCACTGAGGGAAGTAGAGTAAGCTGGGTAATCAGTGATAATGTGAATAACCAATTGCAGATGGTGAATTTTTGACAATGGCTAGAATTGTAAAACTGCCATTTGCCAAGCAGCAAGAATATAGAAGGATATGTACGTATTTACGTGCATATGCCTAGCTCTATAAAAAAACATGAGATGTTGTATTTCTACTTATATCTTCTACAAGGTAATTAAGATTACAGTCTCTACGAACAATCAAAAGCCTTCTAAATTATCCTTGTAGCCTCTTCAATATTCGCAATATTTATGCCATATCGATCTAGTCTCAAGTCGCAATAAATTCCACAGTTGAATTCCTTAAACTTACCTCGAGTGCGCATCTATGTTCCAGTAACATCTATCAAATTCAGGAATAGCTAATGCTTAATACCCAAAAGACATTCCAGTTTAACGCCTTGTTCGCAACAAATACTTCCCAAATTTCTCTACTAAGCTTTAAATATGCTACTTTAGTGCTTTGCTCAAAGACAAGCCACGGAATTATACGCCACTCCTCTTGGACGCGGCACAAACAAGGAGCAATGCCTTCAAAGACGCATTGTGCCTCTGAGTTAGGCTAATCCTAGCCCTTTCTTCCATTAGCGCCAGGCTAGAACTAGCCACTTGGCTTAGCCTCACATTGGCGCTAATTTCTTACCCTAGCGCTAAAATCGCTAACTTCCCTTTGTGAAGCGCGTCCCAGCTAGTATCGTTATTGGAAAACGCATTTTAGCATGCAGTGTCCTTGGCAAGCATGTCTCAGCATGTAGTGTCCTTGAGCACAAGCGTCTCAGCATACAACGTATTTGGTTAAGCGGTCTTGGCAAAGCACCTTTGGTTAACGCGTCTCAGCCTAGCTCTTCCATGGTACTAGCGTCTCAAGCTAGCAGTGTCCATGGCTAGTGCGCGTCCATGGTGCTAGCTTCTCAAGCTAGCAAGCGTCCATCCTGGCGCGTCCCATCCCAGCAGCGTCTTGGCCTAAGTATCTCAGTCACAAGCGTCCAACTAGAAAACATCTTAGGCACAAGCGTCCCAACCAACAATGTATTGGCACTAGTGTTGGAGGCCTAGCAAGCATTCCGGCTTTAGCGTATTAACTCAGCTAGCTTCCTTGACCTAGTTGGATTTCTTAAGAAACGCTAACTTCAAACGTCTCAGACTTATTAAGATTTGATTTTAGATTTAATTTCAAAATACTAAAACTAGCAAATATATACAAAAGATGATATCGAACTTAAGAGGACTGGGACTCAGGATTCCACCATTATTCATAATCGAGTGATGCAAATATCAATTCTTAACAATTATAGATATTTTATGGACTCTATTTCGTCTAAAACATTACTTGTAAATCCTAAGCAAGGTGCATCAAAAACTCTAAAGTTAAGCATACAGCATCAAAACAAATCACAAATAATTAATAAAAATCATAAATCAATTAAAATAAGTGCAAAAAGTCATAAAAAGTTGAATATAGTTACCAAACAATTGTAAAAAATAGTTTCCTCCATTGTCCCACTGATTGGGATTAACTCATCTTGCTCAAAACACTCTCAAAGTATTTATTCACAGCTCAAAATGTGTTTACAAAGGTGAAAAGAAGAGAATAATAAAAGCAACGAGTTTGCAGCGGTGTATAGATGTTAGAGACTCCTTGTTACAAATCAAGTGTTGCAAATTGAAGATAATCGTTGCAAAGATTAAAAAATTTAGCAACAGATTCTTCAAACTTTTGGCCACGATTTCTTCATCTTCTTCTTCTCACGAGTATATCTTTTTCTGATTTTTTTCTCTTGTTTCTGGCGAGAGCCAGCCTCCTTTTTAGCTTCTCTTGAGTTCTATATTTATAATACAACAACATCCAACCCCCAAATCTCCTGCATAACTTCTCAAAATCTTTTCTTTTAATGGAATCATCTCAGTCAAAATTTTTATTTCTCAAAACCAATATTCCCGACCATTATATTTCTTTATCTTTGTTTTGTTTCAATCTCGAAAATTCTATCATTGAAAGAATATATATATTGTTACCTAAAAAATATTTTTGAACAAGTAATACACTACATAGTTTTCACGGGAAAAAAAACTCCTTCCTGATTTTGGAGAGAATCGAATATTTGCGAGATTCTTTTTTGTTTTGAGTTTCCTAAACTTGTACAAACTTCCAATAATAATGTGAAATGATCTCAAAGAATTGTCGTAAATTAAAGAAGTATTGATGTTGCCTTGTCAGTTCCGCGAAACTGACAGGCCTAATAACTTTGTGGGCTTAAGAGCTCATGGAATTTATCTAATGAATATGATTTTGGTTAAATGTTTTGGGGTGGCCCATTATAAGTGAAAGAGTTAGGGTTTGATTAGGAAAGAGTTCTATTCTAGGAGGATTCTACAAGAGAGAAATAAGAGCAATTTCAACAAGAGAAGGAGATTCTAGGTTTTCACCTAGTTTTCTTCTCACCTCTTCTACTTTTTTTTGTAGGTTTACGCGGGAAGAATTCTCACATCTAGGGTTTGCAATTTCTTTTCTTCTTTAATTGTTTAAACTCAATTTATGAGTAGTTAATTTAATTACGGGTTATGGAATAGTTGGATTTCTCATATATGATTCTATGAATAATAAATTAGTTTTGTCTCAATATTATCGATTATGATTCACTACAAATATCTCATTGATTGATTGTTTGTTTATTTAAGTTGCAAATTGATTGAACTCACATTCATCTTTATAGCTAATTTAGGGTTTATTATACGCAAAAGTGATATTCCTTGAATACAAGTAGCATAAATATGGTTATTGCTTGTAGTGATATATCCTAGTAATCATATGTGAATCGTGACCTTTGTTAAATTGAATTAGTGCGCTTTCCATGTTCAATTGCATTGATTATCCTAATTTCATTAATCTTGATGCTCCCCGGGAATTAAACTTGATTAATGCTTTTTACACGTTAGGTTGTTCTCTTGGTAGAATTCATATTCGCATCTTTTTAATGTGTTTTTTGATGACTTAAGGAAATTTGCAGGATATTCTTGCGATCAAGGTATTCTAGGGTTTTTGATAAAACAAGATTAAAAATCAATTCTAATTATTAGTACGAGAACATGTTTTGTGAATAAAAACAAAACCCTGGTTAATATTCCCCCTTGTTTTATACAAGTAATCGGGAACATATAACAACCAAGACCTCCTCGTGGGAACGATCATTTCTTATCCTTGCTTCATAATAAATCATAAGTAGTGAGAAAGTAATAAATAATTTTGACGTGCAGACGACCACATCACCTTCTCATGAAAATGTGTCGATTTAAATTTCCTAAAATATTTATGTTTGGTTCCAAAGTTTACGAATTGGCACATATGAAGTTCAGATGTTCCCACATTTGGTAGAAAAGTATTTGGTAAGAAAATAAAGTCAATTATGGAATTATCGTCTGGGTAAACCACATCAACCAAAGGATGGGTTTCTAACAACTGAATTTCTTTTTGGACATAATCAGGCTCGGGGAAAAGTGTATGAAGATAATCTCTTAAAATGATAGAGGCATATATGTCAAGTCCCAAGTGAGGGACTTTAAGCAGGGACACTTGAAAATTACAAGAATCATAGGTACCCCCAAAACTTATGGTGGACATTACTCTGAAATGGACCAAAAACTAATGGTTGGGTTCTAATGTCCTTAAGGTCTGAACTACGCTCAGATATATCTGAGGACCAGTTACCCAAATGATCCAAAAGAACATCATCGTCAAAACCATATAACGGGTTATCCAAGGTGTTCCTAAAATCCTTCCTAAAATCCTCTTCTTATAAATTAGTGATCCCAAGAGGCTCATCACATTCATATAATTGTCCCATAGTTTATGACAACATCCTCACTCATATTTAAAATCTCTACGAGTCCATCATCTTTATCAGAAACTATTAGAGGAAATTAGTATTTGGGTTGTAGTTTTTAGTAACTCTTTGAGTTTGGGTCGTAAGCTTGTCCGTTTTAGTGTTTGGGTCGTTGAACCATTAGTCAAGACGGTCAAATGGTCAAATAGTTAGTATCCATCAACATCCGTTAATCTCCTTTTATTGAATTTATTTACATGTTTGCCGTCCAGCAACAGATTGTCTTCTTTGTCTTGATTTTCTCAGAAGCTGATCCAAAAAAATTATTCAAAGCTTCGTCTGACTGATTTCCTGTATTACAGTTTATCACAGGTGTTCCAATAGGAGATTCACCACCTCTCCAATGAAATGTTCAAGGGCAAGATTGACCCTATATGAAGGATTGACAGAAATATTCGATCTTAAACCCCAAATTCTAGTGTATCTGTGTATGTGATGTGATTATCATGTATCATGTAAATGTAGTAATTATCTCTTTGCCTTCATTTTCACTATGTTGATCTCTGAAACATTTCATGTTTTGATATCCGAAATTGACAATAAATGAATGAAAAATGAGTGGCTTCGACCTATATTCACTGTGAAACTCAAACCTAAATTTGACTATATTGATATCCGCAATTGACAATCCATTGATCTTTACACGAGCTGATGTTCACCTCTTTATAGTTTGATTTTTCTTCTTCTAAGATTTTGTTCTTATTCCATCTGGAAACATACCCAATTCAAATTAGAACCCTAAAATTCAAATCTCAATAAAGAAAAAGCATGAATTAAAAATATTGACCCAGTAAAAAGAAATAAGAGAGAATGAGTGAGTTCACGCGATCGATAATAATAAGGAAATATTTCATTGTCTATAACAATCGTATCTCTAGTTAAATCCTTTTCCTCTTGAATAGGTAAATAATTATCAATATTATTAGGATTAGAACTAGAAACACCATCATTATCATGAAGCTCAATTGGTGTAAAAATTTCCTGATCATTATGACTACGAATTTCAAATTCTTCATCACTACTATCTTCATCCTCATAATGCCGTGAAGATGATTGAACCTTATTTGAAAAAGTAGTGTTTTCAATTCTAACCTCGTCTCTAAATTAGGTAAATATTTGTCATTATTATCAAGGGTAAAATTGGAACACTATTTTGGCAATTAAATTCATTTTGAGCAGTATTAGCTGTAAACCGTTCTTCTTCTTCAATTTTATTTAAACGTGTATTAAGTTCATTGAGAGCAGTACTTGAAGCTGCAAATTCTTTATTCTGATTTAATGACTCTTCATAAAATTCCTTCATTAAAATGTCGATTTCTACGTGTCGACTCAGTTATCTGCTTCATTAAATCTTTAAAAGATGGAGAATACACATTATGATCATTATAATATTGCTCATTTACCCGTTTGTACGGTTGATGAGCGTGCGAATAGTAATTGGGATCACTATGGTATGAATCATAACCTTCAGAAGGCTGGTAGTGGTCCCAAGTACTATCTACACTAGAGTCATAGTACGGATAATGCCCATTTTAAAATTCATATCGATATTCATTATATTGGTCCTCATAATACCAGTTCGACATTTTTTATATGTGCACGTGCAAATGCAAGGTCAACTACAATTGGGTAGACTCTGGTTACCTTAGTAAAATATACCTACAGTTAAAGACTGGTCAAAGGTACGAGGCTAAGACTTATGAAATTTCAGCTGGTAACTCCCATAATGCCCAAAACACGGGTCCAGCTTACTTTTCCACTGGTTTTCCTAAACTCGGTAGTCCAACGAATGCAATTGGTGTGTACACAATGTTTATATATATATAAATCTAAATAAATATATAAAAATTATTTTTTAACATAAAAAAACGAAAAATCCAAGAATTAATAAAAATAAAAAGTTTGGTTTTATACTTATCTTTTTCTGTAGGCAATTCCACAATAAATATAGAATATTACTTGCACATCAAAAATAAAAAAATACCCAAGTAAAATCTAAAAGACTAAAAAAGTATAACAAAAATTAAATAAATCCTAGTTAACCTAATTAGAAATAAAATAAATAAACCTAACAAATAAATCTAAAACTCTAACTTAAAAACAAGTTCGCGACGCCGACGCAAAAATTGATGAGTTTTGTAGACAAGTGGTAAATAGGGATTCGTTACTCGGACTAATTAAGATTTGATTTTAGATTTAATTTTTAATACTAAAACTAGTAAATATATACAAAAGATGATATCAAACTTAAGAGGACTGAGACTCAGGATTCCACCATTATTCATAATCGAGGATACAAATATCAATTCTTAACAATTGAAGCTTTTTTATGGACTCTATATCTTTTCCAAAGGTAGATTTCTAATATATTACTTGTAAATCATAAGCATGGTGCATCAAAAACACTAAAGTTAAGCATATACAATCAAGAAAAAATCACAAATAATTAATGAAAATCATAAATCAATTAAAATAAGTGCAAAAGTCATAAAGAATCGAATATAGTTACCAAACATTTGTGAAAAATAGCTCCCTCCATTGTCCCGATGATGGGGATTAGCTCATCTTGCTCAAAATACTCTCAAAGGATTTATTCATAACTCAATAAGTGTTTACAAAGGTGAAAAGAAGAGAAAATAATAAAAGCAACGAGTCTTCAACGGTGTATAGATGTTATAGACTCCCTCTTGCAAACTGAAGATAATTGTTGCAAAGATTAAAAATTTTAGCAACATTATTCTTCAACCTTTTGGAAATGGTTTCTTCAACCTTTTTGTAATGATTTCTTCATCTTCTTCTTTTCACGAGTAGATTTTTTTCTGAAATTTTTTCTCTCTTGTTTCTGGCAAGAGCCAGCCTCCCTTTTAGCTTCTCTTGAGTTCTCTATTTATACAACAACATCCAACCCCCAAATCTCCTCCATAACTTCTCAAATCTTTTCTTTCAATGAAATTATCTCGGTCAAAATTTTTGATTCTCCAGACCAGTATTCCCGACCGTTATGTTTCCTTATCTTTGTTTTGTTTCAATCTCAGAAATTCTATCTTTGAAATAATATATATTTTTACCTAAAAAATCTCTTTGAACAAGATATACACTCTATAGTTTTCACGGGAAAAAAAAACTCCTTCCTGATTTTGGAGAGAATCGAATATTTGCGAGATTCTTTGTTGTTTTGAGTTTCCTAAACTTGTACAAGCTTCCCTCACTGACTTAGCAAGTCATTTGAATTGACTTGACTTAATCAAAAAAGTAGCGGTTCACGATTCCACTATCAATCTACGAGATATCAAATACAACACATGGGGGGATTCTCATTGGGGTATTGGTCTGGCGATCTACGACAATCGTTCATTGTAGCAACGCATCCATAAACAAGAAGGTAACAAGTAGTAAGACAGTTAAAATAGAAATGAGAGAATGAGGAGTATTGGTAATACAAGTCTTCCTTGCTTTTCATACATGACTCCACTACAATCTCCACAATCGTTACTCCTCTACTTGTTCTGTAACTTCTACCACTTACGAGAAATCAGTGTGTCTCATTTAAACTATAAATAGATAGTTTTATCTATTCGAAACAAGATACAAAAACATGATATACAGAATTAGCGATTCATCTTAGAGATAATCCATTCTTCTTTACATACTACAATTATTCATCACACTGAAATTTCTCAACCTTCTTTGCTTCCCTCCCCTACGACCTACCCAATCTTCTTCACCTTTGTGATCGAAGCAGGACGTAAACGGTCATTTCTTGGTTTAGTGATAAGTGCATAATTTATACATTTTAAGTATCATTTCCTTATACTTATTTGCTAGATTTTGTGTGAATTACCGTGTGTTAGTATTACTTTTGTAGTTTTTGTGTTTTATTAGGTTACATCTTTGAAACAAGTGAAATGGAGCTTTACAAGAGAAGAGTTGCCAAAGACCCAGTAGAACTCAGTCTATTCCAGTATTTCTACTCTCCATCATAATGAAGCCAACGGCGAAAGAACGAGGTCAATCCGACTTCGTATAAAGAAGTTATGGGAAAAATGAGAATAAAGGGTAAAACGGTCTTTTCAATAAAAAATGTTAAAGGAACCTGTGATTCTGGATAAGGGCTTCCCATATTTGAATAAAGCTATCATCACCGGTCAATTTGATAAGGGGCACCACCTTCTTCTTTCCCCCTCTTCGAACAGCAAGAACTAGGTCAAGCTGTTGCCGGCTGTTTTTGGTAATAATTAATGGCTTTGATTTAATGGTTTCAAGGGACAACTCGAGATATCCTGGGAAGAAAAGAATGAAGTAGATTATAGGACATTTGAGAAGAACTTGTCAACAACAAGAGTTGTGGAGAATGGTTGTCGCTGTGATTGATCGTGATGATCAAGATTTAAAGTTGAACCTGATTTAAGTTCGAATGGTGGAGTGAAGTATTGAATGGATTTTCTGGCATGGGTAGGATTCGAGCAGAGAAATTGTGAAGGTATGTGGTTGTTCTAGTGGAATCTCTATCGACGTGATGATGATGGTTTGATCATGGCAGTTCTATCGAGACTGTGATAATGGAGTTCGAGTTCTTAATGGATGGTGTTGCTCAAGTCTGTGTGAATGAGCTGATGATGACTCGAGCCTGCAATGGAAGGTATGGATGATTCTCGAGGATTGAAGATGAGTTCATGATGATCACTATCAGATGGTGGAGCTCTTGCTGATTATGGATGACGAGAATAATAATGATGACGTGATTCTGTATTGATATGAACTGGTTCGGGAGTTGATGTGATGGTAATCATGATGTGGTTACTAGGTGATTAATGGCCTGTGATGATGACTCGAGCTAGGTGATGTAGCTGTCAGGAAGAAGATGGAGCTGAATTTCCGGCCGAGAATAGAGGAGTACTGCCACCGATTGTTGATACCGTGAGTATATGGTTTTATCGTGACCGTGAATAGATGGATGGTTGAGATATGAAAGGCGGTGTTTAAGTGAAATTAGGAAACTTTAGTTTGTGTGCGATTGAAGTTCGGAACAAGAAGCTATAAATAGAGAAAAAAATACCTGGACGGACACAACTTCACGTCCAGAGAAGAAAAGGTACAGACGCAGACAGGCAGAATTGGAGAAGCCGGGAACATGATTAAAGGGTTAGTTTGAATTTCTTTTCTTAATTAATTTTTATGGTTTTTGAGAAAGCCATGTTGGGCTAATTTCCTTGTTAGGGCGAAAGGATGAACTTGTAGAGATGGTTTTCTTTGTGTTTCAAAACTAGGGTTTTCAACTATTCGAACTAAATATCAATGTTTTGTCTCTCTCTCAACGCTTTACCTTCTCGATGATTTTTCATGCTCTATTCCACGTATAGTTCATTGTTTAATTAGTAGACGGACTCGTTGAAACCTTGTATGAAATCGTTTTTATGAATATTCTTTGACTCTTCATACCACGTATACTTAGTACTTCGAAATTCTACCTTAGGTTGAGAACAAACAATTCTTTTTGAAAATTCTTTCTTCGATTCTTAAACGAAAAATCTTCCGTGTATTAGTAGCTAGATTTGTATTTTACATGAGTAAAATCGAGACCTTTTGTGACGAACGCAATTAAACCCTAATCTACAACGGATTTCCGGAACCTTAACGTTTTCCTCTTACTGTTTTCAAACTTTACGAAATAGTTTTAATTCACTCGTTAATTTAATTCTTTAAAAATAAAACCTAAAAAATATTTTAATACAAACTCATCGTGGGAACGAACCGTATTTGCTCTTGTCTACATCCTTCGACAATGTGCGCTTGCGATAAAACAAAGTCGGTTTTCCGATGCATCATTTAGGCTCGTCCTTTTCAAGCATGATCTCTCGAACCTACTTAAAAGTATGATTTTACCGTATATTTGTTTTCACCCGAAAACAATTGGCGACCACAGTGGGAGATCAAACTCTCGGTTATAAAAGTCAATTTCTCAATTATTCAAAATGGTCGGTCTCAGACTAGATATTACAATACTAAAAATATCAACCTAAAAATTTAATAAAAAGTGTTTTGGGTCATGGCATATGGCTTAGAAAAGATAAAAGTCGTTTTGCAAAAATATCGTCAGAAACGTTTTTGCACTACCCTTCAGAAGAACTGAAACTAGCGCCAATTGGTAAGGAATTTGGAGATGATTTATATACCAAATGATTCATATAGATTTCTACTACAAAATTCTAAAAGGTCACGCCAATCGTAGGAGAGAGCTAATAAGGGCATAAAAAACGGTCGACTACATGATAGCTGAAAACCTAAAAAATTATGCCTGGAAAAGTTCTGGACGCTCGGTGTCAGGTCCTTTTCACTTACTAAATGGACTCCAATTTCAGAAATTCTTTTCGAAAAAGTTATATATTTCTTTTAACTAAAGAATGAGAGGTCAACCACCTAATTCCTACTTCGGACGAAGATTCTACTGTCGTTACAGTAAGAAGACCTGAATCTGAATTTTTTCTGACAGCGAAAATTGTTAAAGTCTTTCATGAAATCATGTATGATTCTACACATTTGGTGGTTTAAGAGATATAATAATGTCATTATGATTCTAAAAAAATGGAGAAAACTTACTGTGAGTTCTGATAATCCATCAGAAGCAGAAGGCATCTCATAATACGACTCGCCAACAAGTTCTTCATTCTCAGCTCCGGATTCTTCAGTTTTGTCAGTCTGAAACGATTTTTCAGGTCCATTGTCATCTCGGCCTTCTTCTTCAGTACCTCCAACCACACCGGTACTTCCTGATACTAGAGTATTTGTTTTTCTAGTCATCTAAGAATGATGATTATTCATAAAATTCAAAATTGATCCAGTTCAACAAGACGTAAAATTCTACAACTCAGGAATTTCCAAAAAATTATACTTACTACATAAGGAGATGAATCACCAAGAACATCCGGGACACAAAATTTTGAAGGTTGAATACCCCAGGTACCTTGATGAGTTATGCTCCAAAACTAAACAAAGGTGCTTGTCAGGACGAGGCATGATTACCGTAGCCTATTCTCCCCAGACTGAGGAACAATTTTCGCCAAAATACCAAACACAGGGCATTCTGAGTGCCACGACTACAAGAAACAGATGAAGCATTTAATTACTAAATAAAGGATGGCGATTAAACTAAAGATGATTTGAGATACCTATGTCAAGTTGATGATCGAGTCGCACCTTACTACAAAAGTAATTTTCAAGTTCATCCGAGCTTCTAATTCCTTCTCAAAAGACTCACCGCATACATCAGAAGGTTCACTAGATACGAAGTCCTTAAGTAGAGTAAGCTGCTCAATCCAGAATCAACATTTGACACGATGACGAGATCCCCATTCAAAGAAAGCAACCAGGGATACAACGATCAAACTCTGTCATTCATAAAGGTATAAAGAGACTACTTCCACTACCATTTTGTGGGCAGGAGAGTCTGCTACCACCTCATCAACAACAACAATGTAGATCCAGACTAAGACATGGTTATGGGACATCCGTGAATCTACAGAAACAAGGCAAGGCTCAACGTATCTCTGGATACATCGTCACCAAGGGACCTACCTATAGGCGCCAACTCTAGAACATCACCAAACAACGGATCTGAACGCTAAAAAATTGCATAAAGGAGAATGATGCCGTACGCCCATGGATTTCGCCTATAAGTAAGTTTTGTTCAACAGTTCTCTTTACAACCAGTTGTCCCACGTCCCATCAAGTCTTGGGGACTTGACCTAAGTATCAACCTCACCGTGCCTTAACGATGTGAATGGAAAGATGGTCCTTTTCAAAAGTTTGTCAAATGGATAGGGGTTTTCTCTATTGAGAGTATTAAAACCAATAACCCAATCATCCTTAAAATGTGCATCAACCTGAGATACCGAAACCTAACCCTTTCCAAATCGGAGACACCATTCCTTCTCCTGGAGAAGATCCACATCTGATCATTAAAACTATATTAGATAAATACTGCAAACTCGTCAATACTGATAAGCCAACATGGGTAGTCGTACATGGAAAGTGGCTTAAAGATGTCAAGGCTTAAACACTTCACCACCCCTGACAAAGATGTCAAGGGTTAAACACTTTACTACCCCTAGCAATATTTCTCTGTTTTTTTATGCAACACAAAATGTTTTGCATTCATACTTAGGATTTCAATTTATTCATTGAACAAAGTATTATTTCTCTCTCTAGAAAATCCTTGCAAACCATTCAAAATCTACTTACTCAAAATCCCAAACTAAGACCACAAAAAGATCGGGTATCTCCAGAAACGCATAAAAACCCTCAAAACCTACTACTTAGAAAGGATTTATAAAGAATGATTCAACGCCATTAACATATACTCTCTCCACATGTGCAAGGCTTCATTTGCAAGCCTCAACTCCCAAGATAGTCTTTCAATATCGTCTCTAGCCTTGGTAACCACGTCTATTTCCTTTAAGTTCTCCTGAATGGCTCTCGTATAACGACGAAGCCATCCAACACCAAGATTATCCGTCTCAACTTCCTCCAAGATTCAGATTCTGTCAAACTTGAAGTCAAAGTCAAATCCAGTGTTCGGATACTCAATTGGTGCAGTTTTCATCGTATTGGCATCTTACGCAACGACACCACTTGGAGCACCAACTTCAACAAACTGCATCTGAAGGATCGCAAGAACCACACTTGGGCACTAAAGAGTTGCACAAGATCCCCTCGCTGTCAAGAACCTCTCAATCCTATAAGAGATGATCAACCAAAGATTCACAACCTTGACAAGGTCTTTTACTCTCCAAAGACATACCACAAAAGTATCTTCATCTCTCCCAACTACGTCATCATATCTGATAGGCGCCTGCAACCCCTGACGAGACTGAGACGCATCCCAAGCCTACTCCATAAAATATAATTTCAGAAATAAAAGAGAAGTGTGACATGGAAATACTCACCGTAACATTTATCATAGCAATCAAGGATTCAGAAGATGGCTCAAGAGACACCTCTGGGAACATAATCTTTGAAGACACCCGTAGCACCATGTCAACAACATGACACCTTTCATCTCATCCTCTTCACCCTTGACGTCTCCAGAGGAACTCACCTATATGAACATTTCAAGCATTCCATTATCACTAACAAAAGAATAAAATAAACTTAAAATCCAAAATCCTTTCCGCGCAAGACAACAACAACGAAGGGAGATATCAATCTTTGGCATCCCTTTCCTGATCAGACCGTAGAGGAATGGATTCATTATGATACTATTAAATCATCCATCGTCAAGCAACAGACCAAAGTAGTTACACCTGGGAACTGAAGGCTTCTTCAGGAGATTTAACGCAATCACCTCCTTCGACCAGAGTATATAATCAATAACGGTAGTAGCAACAATACCCCTCACTCGTATCATCCTGACGAAATCATTTGTACGTCAGTACCTCTACAACTTGTAAGCTTTTTCTCTTAACCTGATCATGTCCATAGCATGGGGACTTCGCCTCTGTTACTGTTGTTGTTGATTTCAACCACACTATTCAACTATAAAAGACACGCTGAATTAAGAATTCTCAAGGTGACGCTATCAATTCCCTCATGCTCCAAGCAAACCCTAACAGAAAGTATCCGTGGTTATGATACCCATCTCAACTATCAAGGTAACAAGGCAGCTACAACAATCTCCAATGCATAATAAACACTCAAAAGGCCTGGCAATTTTAGACTCAAGATTCTCCTTTCAATATCTGGCATATAGGCTTACAAACTGCTGTCAGGAATTCATCTTCTTCGGAAATATGGTTATGATGAGTCAACACCACACACAAGTTAAAAGTGTTTTGAAATGTGTAAGAAATGCTAAACCATGAGGCCCTCACCGTTTGTTATGAGTTCGTTAGCCATGAAGCCAATCACAAGGGATCACTTTCCATGAAGTCATAACATCTAATGAGGCCCCCACTTATGTCGTATCCTTTTGAAGATTTCACGATGCCAATATACTCTTTATGTCAACACCTCCAGCGCTAGCCTCATCCATAGAACAAAGGATATTCTACCAAACGAGGGATATTCCACGACAGTAAGATTTTACATGGATCTGGGACATCATTCACAGAGCTAGCATCTTCAAAAAGCTCATATCCTTACGGTGCCAACACCTACCACCACAAGCTTCTCTATTCGTCGTCGCTTCTAGTGTTACACGTGCATCCCGTAAACTCAGAAATTGGCAATAATCGGTGGAGAACGGGACAATGCATCTTTCAAATAAAATTTTCATCCATGTCTCTGCTACGGCATACCAAAAGGGCATGTAAATCGGACATACAAGATGAGAGGTCCACATCTACTCGAAGAAGACATTCACTTCGGCCAACTTCATGTCATCCTTGCTTCGTTGCTGTGACCCTTGTAGTCTCAACTTTTGATATTGCTGCTGCTGCTGGGCGAGAGCAAAAAGAAAGAGAGCACTAGTGGTCGGTGATGGTCAAACAAGGATTTTCTCTTTGAAGCCATGATCTCGTGCTACACACGGGTCAATTTTGGTCTCTTCATCATACAAATCATCCACGCTTCACTAGTTTATGATCTTCAGACGACGCTCTATCATCTTACAGGCACTACTACATCAGTTATTGCTCCTTCAACGATTATTTGACATCATCAGAGCATCATCAAATCAAAATCTTGGTAAAGTCAGACAACTAAGCTCGTTGATTTATTATGATTTATTTTTCCTAGCTGCAGAAGCATGAAATAAATACATATAAAATTCGGAAAAAAACATCTGGATTATGAATATGTACTCCTATCTTATATTCTACAAGAAAATTGAGAATGATAACATTCTGACAAGCATCAGAATTATGCATACGTACTCCCATCTTACATTTTGCAAGAAAATTGAGAATGATAAAATTCGGACCAATATCAGAATTATGGATACGTACTCCTATCTTACATTCTGCAAGAAAATTGAGAATGCATGTTCAGCTCCTGGCCGAATTAGCTGTGTAGCTTTGTTATCGCTTTTTTCCTAGATGTAGAAGCATGAAGTAAATATGCATAAATTTATGATCAAGCATCAGAATTATGGATACTACTCATATCCTACATTCTTCAAGAAAATTGAAAAGGGACATTCTTCTTCTGGATAAAATTAACCGTATAGCTCTTTTGTGCATGTATCTACCTCTAAAATTTCAGGGCTTTACCATGCTAAACCCTCGTTATTTCATGCACGTCCATGCAAACTATTTGTATTAAACCAGAATATGTTGATAATTCAAAATTGCAAACATTCGGAATAGAGGTTATGCCATATCTGAATAAAAACGCTAATTAGATGCATATCATCTAATTGCAGAGTTGCATCAATTATTATCTCAAGTAGCAAACTTCCACAACTGAATCTCTTGAAAATGTTTTGTATGCACTGCATAAAAGTTAAGCATAAATGTTAATATTAAATATCACATGATTGAGAAACCCTAAACAGGCCATAAATAGGTCTACGATATTAATGAATGCCAACGCTAGAGGTGTATAGGCAATGGCCATAACAGTAACAAGCGCCATCCTTAGCAAGCCCTAGTAATCCTCCAAGTACCTGAGAGTACAATCGCAGAAAAAACCAAACTTGCTCAGCCAATTGCTACTCTTTTAGTAATATCTAACCATTAAATGATAAAAGTTACATTTTATCTCGTCTAGCAGACCACCATCTAGTGCTTACCACGCAACATTACTTGTTCCACGCTAAGCAAGGGACTTAATGTAGTTTGTGGGTTTTTTATTAAGGACGTGAATTGTAAAAGTTACCTTGCCTGGATTCCAAAATATAATAAACAAATTTATGATCAAGCATCAGAAGTATGAATATCACTCTTATCCTACATCTGTAAGAAAATCGAGAAGGGATATTCAGCTCCTGGCTAAATTATCCTTGTAGCTCTTTTGCATATATATGCGCCTCTAGAAATTTCAGGGCTTTACCCCAAAAACAGGCATAAATATGACCACGACATTAATGAATTCCAAAGATAGTGGTGCATCAGAAATAACCATGGTACTAGTAAGTGACATCCTTAGTGAACCCTAGCCGCACTCCCAACACCAATGAGTATCACACACATGTGCCAAAAGGCTAGGAAAAAGCAAGAAAAGCCAAAAAGCCCAAAAAGCTAACAAAGCACGCACTAAGAAGGCATTAGCAGTACTAGTGCTAGCACTAGTAAGCTAGTGCTAACGCTAGCACAAGCGTCAGGCTTGACGCCTTGTTAAGCCTTCACCCTTTTTCCTTATTTTCCCTTTTCCGTCTCACGCTTCATGCTTGCACCATCAGCTGAGCTACAACCATGACATTGATAGGTACTAGCAACACCACGGTTTAGCTTGTAGCACTCACATACATGATTGTATCTAGCACGAACATTTTGTTACAACAAAACTCAGAGTCCATAACTCCACTAACTCTCACAAGAGATCAAATCATACTTTATGGGGGGGTTAAATATGGGGTTTTGGTTTAGTGGTTATAACAACATCGGCGTGGCAACACCCCGTGACAAGGAAGTTACAAATTATTGGTTGAAGTGGTAGAGGAGGTAATGGAATAATGGTTTTCCAGAAACTTCCAAGGATAATGGGCGGTTACACCATTACCCTCATAATTCCCATCACTCCATCTCTCCACTACCTCTACTACTTTACAAGGAAACATGTGTGTATTTATTAATAGCTCAACATCTATACACAATTCAACACAGAAATTCCTTCAACCTTTTCTGCTTCCCTCCCCCAAGATCAACCCATTTTCTCTCCTTGTGACCGAAGCAAGACGGAACGGATACCATCGTGGTTTAGGCTTGTCTTGTACGATTTTGATTTCCGAATCTAAAGAAAGTACTTCAACAATACATTGTTTTGCCTAGAATCAATTTTTAGGTACTAACAGCAGGTTTCCACAAGATTTCCTTCCACTTATTTTTTGTATACATTTCAAAATGTAGAAAGAACTACGTGTGGGGGTATCTCTTACAAGACGATAGTTTCACTATTTATACCATATGCTAATATTCTTGTGAAGCAATTATTAGCAATGCATATTATTTTCTGGACGGACCCCAAATTTTCAGATTGTTGGTGTACGGGCGACCAAAAAGTTAGGGTGAGAACGTTAAACTAAGCGCTGCATGGGAGGCAACCCATTGGTTTAGTATTTATTTTACTTTTTTTTTTTTTTAATTTTCATGTCATTATAGGATTTCCCACCTTGATTTTACATTGAAGGAGTCAATTTACATTGAGGACAATGTACAGTTTAAGTGTGGGGGAGTGGTTAAGCATATAGAATTCTTAAGTATTCACTTTTAGGTAGAAAATTTTCAACTTTTTTGTAACTATTTTAATGAAACCTTCAACTATTAGATATTTTAGAGTCACTTAGTATACTTCTAGCTACATTTTTACATACGGATTTATCACCGAAATAACTGAACTTAGAAGTATTGGTATATTCGGGTTTCTTAGTTGTTGAGAGGCTAGAGCTGAAAAAAAGGGACTTAAACCACTGATGGTGAATATAGTATTAGAGAAGTTGATCATTCAATAACTATGTATGAGTGAGGCATCAAACCTTCAATTTTCCGTTTAGAGTGTTTCATCTGCGTAAATTCCAGGTAGAATGATGAGCTACCAAACCTCGCACCATTTCAACACTACTTTTTGATCTTTTGAGTGCTAGTTTCTGTCAATCATGAGGGTGACATCAAAATTGCGAAAAAACCTTACCATGTAGTTTGATTTGCAGTTGGCACCATTTTTTTGCTCTCTCTCTCTCGACAACAACAGGTCCATAAAAACACCATCATCATCAACATGCGGAACATTACAAATGTAAAGAAATTTGAAGACGTTCAAAGTTTACAAGCAACATTACAAAGAAGAGCAAGTTTCAGATTGAAAGTGAAGTAACAATACAAATAGCAGAATTCTATATCATAGTTGAAGACTAAGTACAAGAGCAAAATAATCAAAAGAAGTGATTTTTTGTGAAATTTATGATACCGAGACAATATAAGTTGTAAATAAATAAGCGGTAAAGCCCTTTCCTCACGGTCATATTAGTTTCATTGTTATTCGTTTAGTTTGTATTTCATATTTCTTCTTTAAAATAAAAAATCAATTTTTATTTTATTTCCTTACTGTATATTTCTTTTTGTATTTATTCATTAAAGCCGTGGGAAATAAGATATATATAAAGAAGTTTCAAAGCAACAAGAAATTGAGAAAAAAAGTTACAAATTGTCGAAGTTTTACGAAGTTCAAGAGTCCATCATCTACAGTTGAAGCCGAAGACGTTTCTATGGGATGTTGTAAGAGTGGTGATGATTTTAGATTGGATGAGAAGGTGAGTGAACATTCGCATCATCGCATAGTGGTTGATTTCCTTTCGTAGAGATCATCAGAAAAAATGTTCATTTCTTCCCACGTTTCTATGGGATATATTCTAATATAATTCGGAAGGTTTTTCCCTTCCCACCATTCAACGTGTGCAAGATTTGTATTTTCATTCCTGCCTGCACACATGAGAACCATAAAGTGCGTCTTTTGAGTGTCAATTTCATAAAATTCTATTGGTGAGGCAGAAGCCGAAACATTCGATCACTCTCGAACCTGAATTCTTTCATATGGTGGTTTTCTCCTAACTCAAGAGTTAAGCATGAGAATAATATTCTTTGACATTTCTAACTTCGTATTATTAGTATACAGAAACTTTATGTCCTCATAGCTCTTTGGATGCTTGTGACTAAGAAGTTGGAAGATTAGGTTTTGTGGGTAAATCTCTTGTAAACCCTCACGAGACTATAACTCATCTACTAGGGAAACCTAAGGGTTTAAAGGCTTGTTACACATGCTAAGTGTAACCATATCCTCAACGAAAGGGAGTTGTATATTTTAGCTTAGAATTAATTTTGTTTAGTTTGCTGGAGGACTAGCAAAGTTTAAGTTTGGGGAAATTTGATAGGTGTCTAAAGCACTATATTTATTATCTATTATTTATATTTTTTTTGCTATTTTTTCTTGTAAATTTCGTATTTTATGTTTGCTTTTGAGTTTTATAGGTATTTCGAAGTTATAAAAAGCAAAAAAAGATAAATAAGAGATCAAGGTATTGTCCGGAGTCATTTAGTATTGGCGAGATCAAAACTAGTAAGCACACAAGTTTCGCTTGTGTCAAAAGGATGGAACTACTAAGAGGTAGCCAAATCAGTGGGTGCCTTAATTCAGTTTCATGTCTTAACCTAAAACTAGGTCATTGCAGGTGCAACATATTTATTTTCTCTTTCGCACCCAAGTCTCTTCTTTTCCCTTACGCCGGCAGATCACTATGGCAGAGAAATGGGTTTACACCGGTAAGCCTGAGTCAAGTGGGTTCGATGAGTTTCAAACCTCAGAATTAGTGAAGATGTTGATAAACGAAGAAATTAAGAGTGGGTTTCACTCAAAACTGAATTACAACAAGAGAGATGGAGAACGATTAGAATTTGGTAAAGACTCAGATGGGTTCGATGCTGATAATGGGTGTGTGAAGAAAAAGCGGGAATGACGAGAAGAAGATGGAGTTGGTGTTGGCGATGAATTGGAGAAATTAAGGAGGGTTTATCTTTGAAGAATCAGAGTTTGGGTTTATGTCGAATTCGAATTTTGAATGGATTCAGATAGTGGTGGTAACAAGAGAACAGTGAAGGAAGAAATTGAGAAAGATGGAATTGCCGTGAAGTATTGTTGCGGATGAGTTTGAAATGGGTTTACTGTTTGTGTTGATTGAATGACTTATGTGATGAGAATCTATGAATTGAATGATTGAGTTGAGTTGAATGAATTGGGTTTGTTTTGAATGTTATAATCAGTTTGCAGGGAAGTAGAATTGGTTTTGGAAAGCACAATCAAGTTCATGTTGGAATCAACCAGCAAACAGCCAGTTCTTTCACCTGTCGCTGCAATCAGTCCCTGCAGCCAAGGTTCTTGCCATTGCTCTGCACCAAGGGTTAACTGCAAGAAAAGTATGGTCAAGATTAGTGGGTTCAAGAGGTATTTTCGAGGGGTTTAGAAGCTAAGAAGAACACGGGATTAGTTAGAGTTTTAGAGACTTGGCCGAGAAACAAGAGAGGAAATAGAAGTGCTGTGGTTGATTATGGATTGAACGGAAGGGATTGCGAACTGATTTAGAGTTTGAGATGATTTAGGAATTTGGGTCTCTAATTCGAATTTTCAGCTAGGAATTGAAGTTATAAAAGGGAACTAGGGCTACAGCACAAGCACATCCGATATACCTTCTCACGCTGCACACGTCTCTAATAGAGAGGAGATCTTTCTCCTCTCCAACCTATACAACCACCACCTTCACACATCCATCACCACCTGCATCTCACATCCATTGTCCGTTCACTCAGTCACCATTCCAAGCTACACCAACCCAACAGCAGTCAGTACCACAGAACCAATTGCATACCATCATCACCAACAGTTAAACTCCAGGCGCCAGTCCATACACCATCCAGTACCAGGCTGCAGTTCACATCACCAACAATCCATTAGCCCGCCACACAACAGTTAAGCTGGACACTTTGTGTCACTGGGTTAGTTGGTTTTGATTATTATTTTACACTATTTCTTTTATTTATGAAATCCATTATGTGTAGCTAAACATTATTTGATTAGGGATAATTTCAAAACTATGTGATATGTTTTATTTAAATTAATCTTTTTTTTCAATATTGATTTATTGTTTATTTTTGCCGAGCTTATGAACAAGAATTGTTTACGAGTGTTCAAACGGCCAATTAAATATCTTTTTTGCGATTCTAATGCTAGATAACTGAACCATAATCCGTAACTGTTACGGTGATTTAGTCGAAAGTAGCGAAGCATCAACGTTGCAACGGGATATTATGGATTTTGGTGTGTGAAAGATAATCCTAAATTAACATGTCCAACTTACGAACATGTGGTTAGGATCAACCCGACTCATAGAGAATATCGGTCAATAAATTTACATTAGAGAGCTTATTCAAAATGGCTTAATTGGTTAGAAACGAATAGAAAACTTATTCTACGAAGTGACCTTGGAGTCTAATGGACTTGTTGAACTCGTAACTAGCCTAGGGTTTTTAGTAAACGTTTTTTAAGAAGATTATGTTTGTATTCATTGTTACTAGTGGAGAAAGAATCCTTAATCATTCTAATCTTCATATTCGCACTCTTTTACTTGTTTTTCTAGATTCACATTAGTTTTATTCTCATAAATTTATCGACAATTTTAACTCAACTCTCCCTCAGGAACAAACCTGCTTATCATTATTCTATTTATTAGTATAAGAAAGTAAGGAATATTTTTTTGACGAGTTTAACACCTCGGCCAGTTTATCTTCTCATACTCATTCAAGCTCTACTTCAAATGCACCAATAACTCTGCAGAATATGAAGCTTTCTTTCTAGGCCTCTCATGGGCGAAGAAAGCAGGCGCATCGCATATGGAAATAAGAGGCGATTCAAAACTGCTAGCCAAGTAGATGAATGGAGTTTATTGGTCGGTTGTCAACGAAGCAAAATTATTTCAAGTTCTTTCACTTCACACGTATAAATAAGAGTGTAGTTATAAGAATAAATTCGATCGATAGGGAGATATGAGTTGTTATTCGTATTTGAAAACTTATATAAACTGGGGGGATTTTTTGATTTAAAACTAAATTAATTGTATTAATTAAACTAGCAAAGATTGATTGAATAAAGAGAATTAATAGGTTGGGAGTACTGGTTAAGGGTTCATCTTCAATCACAAGACATGCACTTTGACTAATAACTAAAGTTGTCACTTAATTATTCATTATCAAGAGTCCTAGAGTATCCCATCGAGAGCATACTCCGGTAAATTCTTTATGTCATTACATACCATAACGATAAATATGCAATTACTACTCAAAGAACAACCTAATACAACGTGCTACTAGGTTTAATCCTTCAAGAGCATTAAGTTTTATGAATTAGAATAATCAATGCAATAGATATACTACGAGTAATCTATTCAACATAGGTCAAGCTTCTACATGAAATCACACAAAGGTTTCGAATATAATTGGTAATCACAATTTGCTACTTATGACTAGGTTTATCAACAATTTCGTATCTCAAAACCCTAGTCTAGCAATAGATATGCATTCACTCTTATTTAGTAGCGCTCCTAAACAAACATTCATACATGGCGATAATAATTAGTAAAAAAAACAATAATGATTTGATTAAAATGATAAAACTAATATATTAATTTAGTGACATGTTCATAATATCCGACTATATCCTTAACCAATATGAAAAGTTTAGCTACTCATGGATTTCTTAAAAACCATGGAAAAATAATAAGTAGAAAAATAAAGCAAACTATAGTTTTTGTAGAAGAATCTCCAAAACCCAAAACTCATTTTCTTCTCTCCTTGTTTGTAAACTTAGAGATCAAAAGATATCCCCAATACAAATGAAATCCTCTCGTAAATAGGGTTCCAAAAGTAGATGTGCTC
Organism: Papaver californicum; assembly: GCA_023531435.1. Lineage (NCBI taxonomy): Eukaryota > Viridiplantae > Streptophyta > Magnoliopsida > Ranunculales > Papaveraceae > Papaver > Papaver californicum. The sequence goes on along the minus strand of JAJJMC010029784.1, from coordinate 499,778 downwards.
GTGCGTCGAATCCCGGTTGAAATAGGTTTTTAGAACTTGCGCCAATTAGCCAAAACACTCAAAGTTAACCAAAAACACATGAGAAAGACCTACACAACCAATGGGCCTCGTCATCAGGTAAAGGATCCCAGCCCAGAAGAGTTTTTAAAATTGAATTGGCATGTCAGTTCCAGGTAACTTACAGGCCAATTCTCGGAAATTTTTCCTTTTTCCTGATTATAACCAATTTTTTGTAAGTTTCCTTGGAAAATTTTTCCTTTTTCTTTATACGGTCAGCTAAACTTGGACATAGGTTTCCCTAAGATTTTACTTTGCTTTTCTCTCAATTCTACGACTAGGTAGAAGCTCGGCGTAGGTTGTCCTGAGATTTTTTTTACCAAGTTTACGGCCAGGTGAAAGCTAGACGTAACTTCTTCTGTATTTTTAACTTCTTTTTTTTTTCTAACCCAACCCGACAAGCATCACTACAAAAAACTGACCTAAGGCTACTTGACTGATGGTAGTGGCTTATTCCCATTTTTAGTTGCCAATCACTTTTTGCAATTAATGTTAGTTGCCCAACCTTAGTAGCGGAATGGGTTGTTGTTTTATGTTTAAGGCAACAATTGCAGAATTTTAATTGGTAGCCATGTCTTAAGCTACTAGTTTATTTGGGTAGTTGACAAACAGTCGTCACCTAATAGATAAAACCACTGATTTACCACTAATTTATGTAGTTGTCAAGTAACTAGCGAAAATATGAAAGCAATTACAATTTTGCAGTGGTTTAATAGATTTTGCGTTTAGAGGTTTAACTAGCGGCCAACAACATATAACCAACAGCTTTCGTAGTAGCTGTTTCATTTGCCTAATCGTTTAAGCCACTAATCTTTTTTCTAGCTGTTTAACTGTTTACAGACATATGACTAAAACAACTACTGTTTAGGTGGCTTAACATTTAGAGTCACTAGTATACCTAGTAGGCTAGTAGCTAATATCATTTAGTTAATTGCCATATTTTTTGCCGTATTTGTTGCAATTAGTAATATTTTGTTTCCAATTTGATAACGTCATTTAGTTAATTGCCGCATATTTTGCGATTAATAATATTTTGTTTCCATTTGTGCCGTTATCATTTAGCTAATTGCCTTTTTTGTCGTAATTTTTGCTGGTAATAATATTTTGTTTCCAATTTTATAGAACTACATAAATTAAATTTCCATTAAAAGAGATCTTTATTAATTAGCATCCATGAAACAAGGAAAGTTTCTAAGGATTTTGGGCAAATCCTAGATCTTTGATAAATCCAAAATACAAAAGAATAAATATTTAAAATAGTTATTTATTTGAAAAAAAAATCATTATATTGAGCCATGGAACAGTTATACCAAAAAAAAAATCTTTATAAATCTGTAATATACTACAACGATTACACCGAAAAAAATAATCTAAAAATATAGAAACAAAGACGATGATGACATCAATACATTAAGTGGCATTACAACAAAAACGTGACAGAAACCTTCTTCAATTGTTGGTGGCTTTCTTTGAAAAGCATGAGGAATAACTGCCCAGATATGTAAAAATGCGAAGGCCCATCCTAGTAACTATGTCATGAACAACATTGTCTCGTCAATAGATAAACTGAGAGGGACAATAGAATTCATAACCTTAATAACTAAAACTATTGTACCATAAAGATCTGATGCATAAAATAGTCACCATACCGCTTGACAGATTTCGTTTCGACAAAGTGTAATGTATATCCTGCACCAAAAGATATATAAGCAATTGCTATATTAGCTCTTCACCAAACAAAGTCCGTAAAATACGTTCAACTCTTATCACGTGCAGTTCATTTGCCACATCTTCGATGAGGAAACCCACATCTGCATTGGAGATAATCTATTTGTTAACAACAACATGGATATTGGGCTTGTAAGCCATCTATCTAGTGGGCATGCAAACCATCAAGCAACGCACACAATTGAAACATGGAAAAGGGAAACAGATTTAGGGCCCAAGCAGTAAATCACCAATTTTAAAGAAGGTTCATCTAATTCCATATAACTTGCAAGTTTCCCAATTGAAATGGTAGAGTATAACCTTCAGGTAACTTCGAATTCCTGATGAAATTGTTGAAGTTCACATCATCCATGAACAGCTTTGTGCTGAAGCCTATAAACATCCTACAAAAGAACATCATCTTTTGGTCGAGCTTCCTCCCAGACTCAAGCGGAACTACTAGTCATTGTATATGGTTATGCATAATATAGATAATATCTTACCAAGTAAGAGAATGGTTTGTCATGCATCTTAAATCGTCAAAACCCATAAAAGCATCATTTACAGACTATTCCATCTATCATTTACAAGACTCTATGTGTGATTGTGATTAAGATTTTAAATACGCTGTAAGATTCAGTAAATTAATCCAGCAAACCTAATACATTTAAAATCCCAGCCATGGTAGATGACATTTATCAACTAAATAACGAAAAACATGGCCAGTGATAATACATTATGTATACCATTTAGAGTTCCGATCAACGACTGATTCAAGACATATCCACAAACCATCACTTGGTATCAGTGAGTCAAATAGAAAACGCCATCACAAATTCGCTCTATATCTCATTCTCGAGTTCTCACTGCCTCTCTCAACCAAACTATTAGAACCCGAGCTCACTGATTTTCTACTCACCATCTCCTCAAGTTCCGTTACCATCATAGCCACTAACAGCTCCAAATCCTTTCTCTGTTTCTTATCCATTATCCTCCAATTCCCTTTCTTGCTGTCTCTTCTATTTCTCATTCAAAATAGCAATAACTAGCTCGATTAATCGAGTTCACTGCCATGATCTCAAGCTCACCATTATCAACACACTCTCAACTTCCATGATCATTTTCTCTTAGACAAAGGTACCATCCACTTCTCTTCCCAGTTTTCTCGCTGGCAAACCACTGTGGATATCATTACTACTCACTGCTGCCATTAATCTTCAATCAACAGCCTCACCATCATGCTCACGTCTTCCATAAACAACTCGAGACAAACACATCATGAACTCGATCTCAGGATCTATAGAATTTTTCTTCTCTGTGTCTCCATCATCAATCAACAATGGCAGCAACCTCAAGCATCATCGCTGCTACCATCACCGAAACCATTAATGGTGATTACATCATCATAGATTCACTACCATGATTATAACAGACCACCAAAGTTACTGCCATGAGCACCATTGGCATCATTAAACTCGAAATCAAGTTCCTCTACCACTGTGATCATCACCCAAAAACAGCCGGAAAGATGTTGACCTAAATCTTCTATGTTCGAACATTGAAGAAGAAGGTGGCCCCGATCACATGTGCAGGTGTAGTTCACACTATTTGAAAATGTGGCGCCCCTTGGTAGAATGGATGGTGCCTTTAATGCTATTTGAATTTCAGCTTTCCCTTAATGTACGATGGAGTGCCCATAGTAGTTGACCTTGAAATGACAATTTTACTCTTAGTTGCCGTTTTGCTCATAACTTCTTCATACGACCTCGGAATGACTTTATTCTTTCGCCTTTGGCTTTGTAATTCAATTCTCTAAAAGATGGTAGGTAAACATCCTGTATTTGAATAAGATCCACTGGATATTTAGAAATTCTTCCTTTGTAATGCTTCGTTTCCACTTCTTTTTAGAAATGTAATCTACAAAAGTAATAATAATACAAGGTAATTCACACAAAATCGATCAAATAAATGCAAGAAAATAATACTCAAAACATGTAATTATGCACTTATCAAATTCCCCCACACTTGCCTTTTGTTAGTCCTTGAGCAAACTACAAATCTAAACTAACCTAAACTAAAATAAAATACAACAAATCTGAGATTACGGTTACACTTAGCATGTGTAACAAGCCTTTAAACCCCTAGGTATCCCTAGTGGACGAGTTATAGTCTCGTGAGGGTTTACAAGAGGTATACCCACAAAACCTAAATTCCAACTTTCAAAAATTCTAGAGCATATGCATCCAAAGAGCTATGAAGACACAAAGTTTCTGCACACTAACAATAAGAAGTTAGAAGTATCAAAGAACAAATTTCTCATGCTTAACTCTTGAGTTAGGTGAAAACCACCATATGAAAGAATCCAGCCCCGGGAGCCATCGAATAAGCATTCCGCCTCGACTTCTGCCTCACCGATAGGGTTTTATGAAGTTGCACTCAAAAGACGCACTTTATGGTTCTCATGTGCGCAAGCAGGAATGAAGATAGAATTCTTACACACATTGAATGTTGGAAAGGAAAAGTAACCTTCAGACTCATATTTTGTTATCCCATAATAATGTGGGACGAAAAGAACTTTTTTTTTGTTTTTCTGATGATCTCTAAGAAAGGAAATCAACCACTATATAAGAATGGGAATGCTTACTTACCTTTTCGCCCAATCTACAATTATCACCACTCTCACAGCATCCAATAGAAACATCTCAGTCTTCGGTATTCAACTGTTGATGATGAATTCTTGAATTTTGTAGAACCTTGACAATTGTAACTCTTTTCCTCAAATCCTTGTTGCTTGAAACTTCTTTATAAATTTCTTCTTCCCCACGTCCTTATTAAATGAATACAAAAACAAACAAACACTAAACGATTTTTTTTTTCATATATATTTTTTCTGTTTCTTTTTCTTTTTTTTTTTGAATTATAAGAAGAATACAATATAAACTGCAAAATAAAATAAACAATAAAACTTCTATGGTCGTGGGATAAGGACTTTACCACTTGATTCTTCACAACTTGCATTGTCTCGAACTCACAATCTTCACTAGCTCTCATATTTTGATTTTCTTTGCTCTTGTACATAAGTCTTCAACATGTACATATAATTATGCTATTTGTCTTGTTGCTTCACTTGAATATGAAATTTTCTCTTTCTTGTACCGTTGCTTGTAAACCTTGAACGTATTCAACTTTCCTTCAATATTTATGATGTCGCTCCGCTTGTTGATGATGATGTGTTTCTATTGCTGCTGTTGTAGAGAAAGAACGATGCTAATTGCAAACAAGATTATAAAAGATGTTGTAAGTCATCAATTCTTATGGCACCCTCGTGATTGAAGAAATAGTACTCAAGATATCAAAAAGTAGTACTGAAAAGCTGGGTAGATCATCATACTACCCGGAATTTGCGTATGATGACACATACTCTAAAGCACTATTTTTTAGACAGTTACAAAGAATTGAAGGTATGGTGCCTCGCTTGATGTAACAGGTAGTCTCCACTAATGATTGATCAGCTTCCTAATACTGTATTCTCTACCAGCGTTTTAAGTCTCTTTTTGTCATCTTTAGCCTCTCAACAACTAAGAAACCCGAATGTCGTTCTCTATTACTTCACATTCAATTATTTCGGTAAGAACTCTGTATGTAGACTTAGCGAGAAGTATACTAAGTGACTCTAAAATCTCCAAAAATTTGAGGTTTTCATGCAAATATGTACAAAAAGTTTAAAAAATTTATCTACAAAAGCGAATACTTAAATTCGAAATGCTTAATCACTCCCCCACACTTAAACTTTACATTGTCCTCAATGTAAATTGACTCATTCAATGTAATATTTAAGGTGGGAAATTCCTATTAATGATATGAAAAGATAAGAAAAACTAAAAATAAAAAGATAAAAATAAAAATAAAAATACCAAACCACTGGGTTGCCTCTCATTCAACGTTTATTTTAACATCGTCATCCCGATTGTAGACTTCTCGCCTTGCTACTCCTCCAGAGAGAGTGCATCTAGTAAGTTGATCTCTTCCACAACTTCCGATGTGAATGGATCATAATATGGCTTTAGTCGATGTTCATTCACCTTTAGCTCTTTTTCTGTAACTAAATTTTAAATATCTACTGCACCATGAGGAAAAACGTGAAGCACAATAAAAGGACCTGTCCGACAAGAACGTAATTTACCAGTAAATAAAGTAAGACGTAATTGAGTAACAAAACTTTCTGTCCAACACGAAAGTGTTTTCTAGAAATCATCTCATCATGAAAATTTTTTGTCTTCTCCTTGTAAATACGTGAACTTTCATATGCATCATTATGAATCTCTTCTAGTTCATTGAGTTGGAGTTTCCTTTTCTTTCCTGCACCATCCATCTCTATATTACATTGTTGAATATCCTTATGCTCGATTTCAACAGGAAGATAACACGGTTTACCGTACACAAGCCTAAAAGGAGACATCCCAATAGTTGTTTTGTATGCAGTCATATGGTCCCATAATGCATCATCAAGCTGTAAAATCCATTCTTTTCTTGTAGGATTCACTGTTTTCTCTAGAATGGAATTTAGTTCTCGATTAGATACTTCTGCTTTTCCGTTAGTCTTTGGATGGTACGGTGTAGCTATCTTGTGAGATACATTGTACTTTTTCAACAATCCCTGAAAGAACTTGTTTCGAAAGTGTGATCCCCCAACGCTGATATGGCTCTTGGAGTTCAACCTTTCAAAGATATGATATTTAACAAAATTTGTAACCAATTTAAAATCATTATTTGGGGTGGCTTTAGCTTCCACCCATTTCGAGACATAATCAACAGTAAGTAGAATGTATAATTTACCAAAAGAATTAACAAAAGGCCCATAAAATCAATACCCCAAACGTCGAACACCTCAACAAAGTGGATAACCATTTATGGCATTTGATTTCGAGCACCTAGATTTCCCGTTCTTTGGCATTAATCACAAGTAGTATAAAATATGTATGCATCTTTGAATAAAGTCGTCCAGAAGAAACCACTATCAAGTACCTTGAGTGTGGTTAATTTATACCCAAAGTGTCCTCCACAAGCATATGAATGACAAAAAAACAAGATATAATTGAATTCAGATTCGGGTATGCACCTTCGTATAAATTGGTCAACAATGTTTCCATAGGTATGGATCATCCCAAATGTACTGATTTGCTATCTTTTTAAGTTTGTCTCTCTCAGCACGAGACAAATTAATTGGGATTTGTTTAGATACTAAATAATTTACAATATCAACGTACCATGGTTCTGAAAATACAATAGAAAATAGTTGCTCATCTGGAAAACTTTCACGTAGCGGGATAACTTCTTCGTCTATAGTAAGACGACTCAACTGATCCGCAAAAATTTTCCCAATGCCTTTCTTGTCTTTAATTTCGAGATCAAACTCTTGTAAGAGTAATATCCATCAAATGAGCCTTGGTTTCACTTCTTTCTTTGAATGTAAGTACCTAAGGTGTTGCATGATCAGAAAACACAACAACTTTCACACCAATCAAATAAGAACAAAAAATTTTCCAAAGCAAAAACGATTGCTAGCAACTCCTTTTATGTGGTCGTGTAATTATGTTGAGCATCATTCAACGTTCTGGAAGCATAATAAATAGCATGAGGTAGCTTCCCAGTACGCTGTCCTAATACTGCACCGACCGCATAGTCACTGGCATCACTCATTAGCTCAAAATGTTTTCTCCAATCTAGTGGTCTAATGATAGGGGTTGTTACCAAAAGTTCTTCCAAACGATTTAATGCCACCAAACACTTCTCATCAAAGTTAAAGACTACGTCTTTTTGTAATAATTGGCATAATGGTGATGCAACCTTGGAAAAAGCCTTGAAAAACCTCCGATAAAATCCTGCATGACCAAGAAAAGAATGAATCTCCCTCACCATAGTGGGAGGGGTAAGAGCACGAATAAGATCTATCTTACATTTATCAACTTCCAAGCCTTTAAAAGATATAATATGGCCAAAAAAAATGCGATAAGTTACCATAAAACATCACTTCTCCCAATTTAGCATAAGATTAGTCTCAACACATCGTTTAAGAATTAGTATAAGGTTATCCAAGAACAAGTCAAATGAATCATCATACACACTGAGATCATCTATAAAACTTCGATAATATTTTCAACATAATATGAAAAGATACTTACCATACACCTTTGGAAGGTAGCGGGTGCATTATACAAACTAAAAGGCATCCTTATGTAATCAAATATTCCAAAAGGATAAGTAAAAGTAGTCTTCTCTTGGTCCTCAGGTGCTATAGCAATCTGATTGTAACCTGAATCACCATTAAGAAAATAGTAATGAGAGTGTCCAGACAATCTTTCCAACATTTGATCTATAAAAGGTAAAAGAAAGTGACATTTTATAGTGGTTGCATTCAGTTTCTTGTAATCTATACAAACCCTCCAACCGGTTTGCACACGAGTTGGGACAAGTTCATTTTCATCATTCTGCACCACTTTAATGCCGAATTTTTTAGGTACAACTTGTACCGGGCACACCCACTTGCTATCAGAAATGGGGTAGATAACTCCCACGTATAAAATCTTGAGTATCTCTTTCTTTACTTCTTACACCATTGAAGGGTTCAATCGACGTTAAGCCTCCCTTGTAGGTTTTCCCCCCTCCTCAAGTGGTATTTTATGCATGCATGTAGCTAGGCTTATTCCCTTGATGTCAGCAATTGTCTATCCTATAGCCTTTTTATACTCCTTCAACACCCGAAACAATTTATGTTCCTTCAATTCAGTTAAATCATTCGAAACTATTACCGGAAACTTTTTATTATCACCCAAATATATGTATTTTAGGTTATCATAAAATCGCTTAAGTTCTAGTTTAGGAGCCTGCAAGATAAATGGAAAAGTTTTTTCATTAGAGAACGATAAAGAGATAAAAGAAATATCATGAGTTGGTGGGAATTTTTGCAAAGAATTAAAGGAGACTAAGGCCTCCTTAATTTCATCCCCACATTCAAATCTACCATCAATGGGTGTAGTTAACACGGTTTCAAGCACATCTTCCGCATTCAAATTGAACATATATTGAGCTAAGGTATCAATAACATCAATATAAAAACAAGAATGGACATCACTAGGATATCGCATCGCCTTATAAATGTTGAAGCGTATTATTTCTCCATCAAATTCCATTATCAACGTTCCACTTAAGGCGTCAATTTTTTTCTCGCCGTTCTCATGAATGGACGTCCTAGTAGCAAAGGTAGAGACAAATCATTTGATCCATCTGTCATCTCCAATACAAAGAAATCTGCTGTAAAGATTAGCTGATTAACCTGCACAAGCACATCTTTAATAATACCTCTAAGGTATACATTAGAACGGTCAACTAACTGTAAAGTAATTCTAATTTCTTTTAAAGGACCTAAATTAAGAGATTCATATATAGATGCAGGCATAACATTTATTGATGCTCCTAAATCAAGCATGGCTTTATTAAACTTTGTGTTACTAATAACAATAGAAATGTCAAAACTACCGGGGTCTTTACATTTGAGTGGGAGTTTCTTTTGCAAGATAGCCGAAGCATTCTCCCCCACTCTCATTACCTCATTACCGGTCAATTTTTGTTTATTGGTGCACAAGTCCTTCAAAATTCTAGAATTCTGGCATATTTTGGGGACTTGTTTAATCGCATATATAAGTGGAATATTCACATGAATCTTCTTGAAAATATCTAAAATCTCCTTATCTTGTTCCGCCTTTTTAAAATCAGCAAACATGCAGGAAAAGGTAAAAGAGGAACATAAGTTGAAACATGAGGTTTAGAGTTTTCTTTAGGTATCTCATCGGTTTGGAAATAGTCAGTAATTTCTTTCTTAAACACCGACCCCTTAGGGTCTCTGTTCTTCTCAGCATCTTCTGGGTGCACAGTTCGTGTACTATTTCTCAATGTCACATTGTTGAAAGAATCTCTCGGATTAAGAGATTAATAAGGGATTTTCTCATTATTTTGTGCATTCAGATGATTAATCTCAGTTGCCATAGTGCCCACTAGCATTTGTAGTTCTTTGATTGCGTTATCAGTTGTCTGCTGATTTTTCTGCATCATTGAAGTCATATTCTTCATCATGACAAGCACATTTGATGATTCTGAGTTCTAAATTGGTTGTGATTGTTATACTTGTTTTTGAAAACCACTAGGACGATTGAAAACCGGTCCTGGAACTGCAGCTTGCTTGTTTTCATAACTGAAGTTGGGATGATCTCTCCACCCTGGATTGTATGTGTTAGAGTATGAATCGTACCATTGCCTTTGCTGATTTGGGAAAATAGCATTGACTTGATCTTTTCCTTCTTTATAACCTTGGGAGGATGATGGCACCACCATGGATGAAATTTGTTGTATCGTTGCTGCCATGTTACCCATTTGCTGACGGAGTTCAAACACTTCGATCACTTCATTGACTCTTCTTACAAGTGGTTATGACCCACGATTTTAGAATTATTGAGAATTTTTGCCATTTTCTCAGTTAACTCCTAGCATGAGTTACTGTTTTGTTCACTAGTGCACCACCACCTGCAGCGTCAAGAAGATTCATGTCACTTGCTTTAAGTCCCTCGTAGAAGTACTGGATGATCAACAAATCACTGAATTGATTATACAGATAGCTGGCCACCGATCTCCTGTAACGTTCCCAGCATTCATACAATGTCTCTCATGCCATCTGCTTAATGCCAAAAATCTCTTTCCAAATCTGAGTTTCTTTTGATGCAGGAAAATATCTCTCTAAGAAGAGTTTCTTCAAACCATTCCAAGTTGTGACACTGCCATAAGGTAGATAGTATAACCATTCCTTAGTAGTGTCCATCAAAGAGAATAGAAAAGATCATAACATGACTCTATCTGCATTTGTATCCTTTGGTAGCATCGCCATGACTATGTTACGAAATTCCATTAGATGTTTGTTTGGATATTTATTAGTCATTCCATGAAACTTTGGTAGATCATGGATCAACCCTGGCTTGATCTCAAATGTAGATGTTATTTGAATACACCACTGCTGCTTATCCAGCTTGTGAGAAGCTAAGTCCTTGAGTGTATGGTTTGCGTCACCCATTGTTTCCTCTTGTTTGTCTTTCGTTTTATCTTTCAGTACAGTCCCTCTCCGAGTCTCAATTCCAATATGTGGAAACCCGACAGGCTTGGTTTCGGTCTCGGCTTAGGAGCCAGAAGATAAGTACATGAAAAATAATTCTCAAAACGAAATTAAAAACTAAAAATAAGAAATCAAAAAAAATGTAACAATCCTCTATGCTTCCCCGGCAGCGGTGCCAAAATTTTGCCGGTTGTTAACCTAGCAAAAAAATTTCAAGTTTTTTCACTTCACAATTATAAATAAGAGTATAGTTCTAAGAATAAATTCGATCAAGAGGGAGATATGGGTTGTTATTCGTATTTGAAAACTTATATAAACAGGGGGTATTTTGTAATTTAAAAATAAATTAATTATATTAATTAAACTAGAAAAGATTGAATAGAGAGAATCAGTAGGTTGAGAGTACTCGTTAAGGGTTCATCTTCAATCACAAGACATGCACTTTGACTAATAACTAGAGTTCACTTATCAAGAGTCCTAGAGTATCCCATCGAGAGCATACTTCGGTAAATTCCTTATGTTATTACATACCATAACGATAAATATGCAATTACTACTCAAAGAACAACCTAATGCAACGTGCTACTAGGTTTAATCCTTTAAGAGCATTAAGTTCTATGAATTAGACTGATCAATGCAATATATATACTACGAGAAATCTATTTAAGATAGATCCATCTTCTACATGCATTCACACAAAGGTTTCAAATACAATTGGTAATCACAATATACTACTTATGACTAGGTTTATCAACAATTTCGTATCTCAAAACCTTAGGCTAGGAATACATATGAATTCATGCTTATTTAGTAGCGCTCCTAAACAATCATTCGCACATTCATACCTGGCAATAATAATTAGTAGAACAAGATAATAATGATTTGATTAAAATGGTAAAACTAATATATTAATTTAGTGACATGTTTATGATATCCGACTACATCCTTAACCAATATGAAAAGTTTACTACTCATGGATTTCTTAAAATCCATGGAAAAATAATAAGTAGAAAAATAAAGCAAACCCTAGCTTTTGTAGAAGAATTTCCAAAACCCAAGGCTCATTTTCTTCTCTCCTTGTGTGTAAACCTAGAGATCAAAAGATATCCCCAATAGAAATAAAATCCTCTCTTTAATAAGGTTCCAAAAGTAGATGTGCTCGTGCGTCGAATCCCGGTCGAAATAGGTCTTTAGAACTTGCGCCAATTAGCCAAAACACTCAAAGTTAACCAAAAACACATGAGAAAAACCTATACGGCCAATGGGCCTTGTCATCAGGTAAAGCATCCCAGCCCAGAAGGTTTTCTAAAATTGAATTGGCCTGTCAGTTCCACGTAACTGATAGGAAAACACTAACTTCTCTGTTAGTTTCCTTGGATAATTTTTCCTTTTTTTTATACTGTCAGCTAAACCTGGACGTAGGTTTCCCTGAGATTTTACTTTGTTTTTCTCTTAATTCTACAGCTAGGTAGAAGCTAGACAAAGGTTGTCCTGATATTTTTTTCCGTTTTTCTTCCAAGTTTACGGGCAGGTGAAAGCTAGATATAACTTCTTCTGTATTTTCAACTTATTTTTATCTTCTAACCCAACAACGACAAGCATATTCTCTTCTCGATTTCCACCCTATCTTCTTGACTATCTGTTCAATCATTACCAACCTCTATAACAAATTCGCACTATATTTCATTCTCGAGTTCTCACTACCTCTCTAAACAAAACTGTGAGAGAATAAATTCCAAGCTACGCGTGTCCAAAAACTATTGGAGAAGTAACGAGTTACAATGGGACGAGAAATACTAAAACAAAACCTTTTGAGAAGTACTGAACTGACATCTGAAAATTCGATAAGATTTGAACCTGACAGCGTTGATCCATGATCGACACGTGGGTTGCGGGAAAGCAAGACACACTGCTCGAAACAGATAAGCTTGCTGCCTGACTGACACCCAGGTTGCGGGAAATCCTGGCACAATAAAGATTAATGATGAGCATTGATCCATGAGAGACACGTATCAACTTTATAAGTTGCGGAACAAAAAGCACTAAAACATGACAAATCACTTTTAAGAGCCACGTGGCAGACATGCTATGATTCTAATAAGACCGCGACGTTCATCCAAGTCCAAAAATAATAACTTAAATACAAGACCGCAGAGGAGTTGCGGGATAACAAGTGAGAAACTAAGGGAAACAAGCAATACGCATGCTAAGATTTGTGGGAAGCATGATCAAGTCTTGCGGAAAATACAAATAAGTTTTGCGGGACTACATTTTGCTCCAAGGATGGATAAGAATAAATAGGTGGAAAGGTAAATTGGAGAGACCCATCAAATTGGCTATAAATACCAAACTCATAAACAGGAAAAGGGATGAAAAATGGAGACAAAAAATTGGACATAAGGTATAGGATCAGAACAAAAGAGTTAGGTATGAGACTTATGTAAATTTTTAGTTCAGTTATTCTTTGATTAGCATGATTATGATTTTATGGAATATCAATTTTCTTGTAACTTTTGATGATGAAGAACAAAAGTAATACAAATATTTATTACCCGTGGATGTAGACAATTTGATTGTCGAACCACGTTAAATGCTTGAGTCAATTTATTACTTGTTTTGATTGATTATCATCTTTTAAATGTTAATATGAGTTGATTTTATGATAAGGTAATAAACTTTTAAACGATTCAAATTTATTTGGTTGTGATCCAAAGATGCTAGAATTTTGGTAATCACAATTTGGCGCTAGAAACAGGGAGGTAGTAAAGAATTTATTCTACCTGTCAAAAAATTTCATTTTTAAAACCTTGAATCATGTTATATTGGAAAATTCTTTTCATTAAAATACAATGATTAAAAGTCATGTTGAAAAAACTTTACATATGATTTTACTCCGAACTAACCAGTTGATGTATATATAGATTTGGATATTATGTTCATACACAATATTTCATTATTTCATACCTCTCATATATGTTAAATTACCAAGGTTATTCTTTAAATCATTGATTTGAAAATTTAGTTCATAAATTTTCACCAAAAAATTATGTTACATTTATCTAGTTCTTGATTTTTACGTTTAACTAAATTTTTGATTCTTACAAAAAACAATGAAATAAGTTTTGAATTGAATTTTCGAACTTGATGTTAACTTGTTTGCACTTGAACTTGTAACACCTGTGGTAAATTAGAAAGTTACCCAGTTTATGTGTGATATGTTAAATCTAAGTTGAATATTTCTTGTCAACCAAATTGCATTGTATATTTATTGTGAATGTTAAAACCTTTTGAAATACATAACTTATTATCTGAACTCTTTTAGAATATTGGTAAAGAAACTCCTACAACAACGTAAGCCTGAGCTAAGAAGAAATCACAACATCTCAAAAGGGATTACATAAATGGAAACAGTGACAGATAGAACCACGCAGGATCAAGATCAATACAGGAAATTTGAGGAGTCAGGCAATAGAGGTTCCTCAAGAAAGGTAAATGATAGGAGAATCGCAAAGGCAACAACCCATGAATGATCAAGTAAACAATTCTGAAAATCAGAAAACTAGTCAATCATCTGAAGAAACATATCAAGATAGTGTTGACCCCATTCATCATTTAATGTAAGAAATGAATGAGATGCGCAAGGTACAACAGACTTGTACGAAACAAATTACACTTTTGACCCAAGAAAACAAATGCTCAAAGAAAAAGCCCAGCATGATGCGGAACCTTCTATAACTAGAATACAGGGGCAAGAAGCAAGCTCCAGCAGACCCGTAAGAAGAAAAGCAAAAGTCAATAAAGATCAAAGAGTGATGATAGTAGAACCCGCACGCCAGTGGTATGAACCAGATAGATTGGATTTTGATGGTTCAGAGTTGCAAAATAACAGATGGCAAAAATATTGTGAGGACATGGAGAAAATGCGAGAATTAAAATTTTAAAAAATAAAGAGGGTGGACGATTAGAAGAAGTGTTAAAGAAGCTAGAAGAACACCGTTTGCACCACACCTTGCGTATTGCGTCAATACCGCATAAGTGTACTATTCCCATCTTTGAATGCTATGATGGGACAAAAGATCCGACAACTCGCCTGAAGTATTACGACCGCATCATGACCCGGTGGGAATATGATGATGTTGTTATGTTCCGGTATTTTCCGTCAAGCTTGAAAGGGATAGCTTTGGCATGGTATGATAATCTACCAGAAGGGTCAGTGCATTCTTACACAAAGTTGACCCGCAAGTTCCTATAAACATACATGTATAACAAGCCCGCGGATGCAGGGATGACAAGTTATTTTCTCTTGCATCATGGACAGAGGAGACCATCCGAGATTATACAGATCGATGGAAAACGATCTGTCAAGCAGTAGGGGATGTAACCCCATAAATTGTTATCAACTGCTACAAATGGGGGATAGCCAACCGAGAAGGCCATCTTTTTGTTGATATTCATGATAAAAATCCGAAAAACAAAGGGTATCTCAGAGATATTATTGGAAAATGTGCAAGATTACAGGATATACAAAGGAAGCATCCCAGAATAATATCACAACATCAGGGGAATGCCGACAGGGAAAATTTGGTAGAACCGTCGACCAGTTCCGGAAAGAGGGTTGCGGGAGAAACTCCTGACATTGAATCAAAGCAAGGAAAGTCAGATGATAGAAGAAAGTTCATCCGCCAATTTGAGGAGCAAATTTTCACTAAACTCAACACCTCTTACTCAGAAATCCTAAATGCAATAAACAACAGACAAGATTTTCAATGTCCATGGAAAAAAGAAAAGCAGCCTCAACACAAAGAATTCGAAGGAGTATTGTGAATATCATTGCTATCGGGGCCACTCCACAAGCCGATGCAGGAATTTAAAGATGCAAGTGCAAAAGTTGATCGATGCGGGGGAGCTAAAAGAATTTATTTATTTACCCAATCCTCCACCAAGACTCAATAAGGGGAAAATTATGAATATTCCGCAAAATGATCAAACTATTAATATGATTTCCTATTTTGAATCGGGTCAATCATCCATCTTCAAGGTTGCAGGAAGAGTTACTGAAGCATGGGAAGAATGGATGGCATCCCCGCTAACTTTTTCTACGGACGAGGTTGACCAGGAGATTGAAATGCACAATGATCCGCTAGTGCTCACGCTGCCAATGTCTGGTTGGAATGTAAGGAAGATTCTTATGGATGGGGGAAGCTCTCTTAGTGTATTGTTTTATGATACCTTCCAGAAGATGGGATTAAAATATGATCAGCTTACTCCTTCTTGCTACACAATCTATGGGTTTAATGGATTAGCTTCAAAACCAAAAGGGGAAATATTACTTGATGTTGCAGCTGGACTGATAAGTATTCTGACTAAATTCAGTGTAGTGGAGGCTCCATCTCCATACAACGCCATCATTGGTAGACATTGGGTCCATCAATTGAAAGGGGTAACTTCGACATATCACCAATACTTACGATTCCCGACACCGCAAGGGGAGATGGAGATAAAAGGAGATCATAATGAAGCAAAATCTTGTATTCTTGCAGAAATCCGTATGATTGAGGAGCGACAACAGCAGCAACAAAATCATAAAAAAGAACGAAAGATGAAGGCTAAAGAAGAATCCCTAAGCCAATATATGATTAAGAAAGTGGGAAGTAAGGCAGTAAATGAAACAAATGAAGGTATTTCAATGAAGGAAAGCATGTCAAAAATTGATGAAGGCAGTCTTCCACCATAGCAGTTAAAGGGGGATCCCACACTTCTAGGATCTCCCAAAACCACTTTTACATCCATAGAAGAAACCAAAAATGTCAACATAGAAACAGAGGAACTCCCCAGAATGATTAAGATTGGAACGTTGATGGAAACAGAAAGGGAGCATAATCTGATCACTCTACTTGCAGACTATGTGGATATTTTCACATAGAAGATGGAGGACATGCCATGAATCGATCCAAATATTGTTCGACATGAGTTGCACATACATCC
The DNA here is from genome assembly GCA_023531435.1 of Papaver californicum. NCBI lineage: Eukaryota > Viridiplantae > Streptophyta > Magnoliopsida > Ranunculales > Papaveraceae > Papaver > Papaver californicum. The sequence continues at coordinate 482,872 of JAJJMC010029784.1, read as the reverse complement.
GGGAACTACACCTTTTCGACAACGCATTCGCAAGGTATCACCTGAATATCACCTCTCAGTTGAAAGAGAGTTGAAAAATCTCATGGATGCAGGGTTTATTCGAGAGGTGCGATACCCAACCTGGATTTCAAACATGGTGATTGTACCAAAAAAGAATGGGGGAGTAAGAATTTGCATAGACTTCAGCAACTTAAACAAGGCATGCCTAAAAGATAGTTATCCTCTTCCCAGCATTGATCAGTTGGTGGATGCTGTTGAAGGACATGAGATTTATCCTTCTTGGATGGGCATTCAGGGTACAATCAGATTGCTCTAGCCGAAGAAGATCAAGAACACACTGCATTTTTTACTCTACACGGTTTGTACTGTTATACCAGAATGCCATTTGGGCTAAGAAATGCAGGAGCAACTTATCAGCGGTTGGTAGACGTAATTTTTAAACCACGGATAGGCCGCACTCTCGAAGTTTATATAGATGACATGTTGATAAAAAGTAAATTTTCAAAGGATCATTTACAAGATTTGAAAGAGATATCTGAAGCCTTGCGGAAATTCAGAATGAAAGCTAATCCCGATAAATGCATTTTTAGGGTTACGTCAGGAAATTTTTTGGGGTACTTGGTTACCAAAAGAGGGATTGAAGTTGATCCGGAAAAAATTCAGGCAATTGTTGATATGCCATCTCCAAGGAATGTTAAAGAAGTACAGAAATTAAATGGTTGTTTGGATGCACTCGGCAGATTTATTGCTAGATCATCGGACAAATGCAAGCCCTTTTTTGACACTTTGAAAAAGAAAAATAAATTTATATGGAACGAAAATTGTGAGCAAGCCTTCCATAATATTAAAGCTTATCTCGCCACGTTACCTGCACTATAGAAGCCAGAACCTGAAGAAGTGCTCGCCTTGTACATAGCCGCAACAGAAGATGTTGTAAGTGCAGTATTGGTACGAATAAATGAAGAAGTAGAAAAACCAGTATATTACATCAGCAAAACTCTTAACCTTGCGGGAAGAAACTATACCAAAATTGAACAATTAATTTTAGCACTGGTTTTTGCTACCCAGAAATTACGCACGCATTTCTGACATATTATGTGCGGGTACCAAGCAATGCGCCGCTAGAGTCTGTACTGAAGAATGTGGGAAAAGTAGGAAGAATAGCAAAATAGAATGCACAATTGGAACAGTTCCACATCTTATTTGAAATACAAACTGCACAAAAGTCGCAAGTCCTAGCAGATTTCCTTGCAGATTTACCATTAGATGATGATTTTGAAATCCAAGGTTTACCCGGAATAGAAGATGATGATCCCCAATATATTTTAAGTTCTGTAAATTCCCGCAGATGGGAAGTATTTGTTGATGGGGCACATAATAAAGAAGGTGCGGGAATTGAAATTGTGATTACAACTCCTACAGGAGACCGAATGGTACATGCATTTCGTCTTGAGTTTGGCGAACATACAAATAATATAGTGGAATATGAGGATGTGGTTCATGCTCTTCGACTCATCATTGAATAGGGAATTTGTGATGTGCGGCTCACAAGTGATTCGCAATTAATAATTCGACAGGTTGAGTTGAAATATCAAGCGCTTGATGAAGACCTGATAGAATACAAGAATCTTGTGCAAAAATTGGCGCTCCAAGTCCCAAATATAACCTTTCGGTATTTATCCATGGATAAGAATCGCCATACTGATGCAATAGCATTTATTTCTTCAATGATAAAGGATCAAAACACTTCAGTAGTCAAAATTGGGCGCATTTATGAGCCGTCAGTTAAGTTGTGGGCAGTTGAAAACATGGAAGAAGAAGTTGAAGAATATATTGAAGATGCAGCTGATACAGATGATACAAACTTTTCACAAAAATCAGAAATAAATTATCCGGAAAAAATTTGAAGGTTTCAATACATCAATATTTGCAGGATGGGATCTTGCCCGCAAACACTAAAGAGGCAAGAAAGGTGCAATCAAAATACGTGAATTATCAGTTGCAGGATAAAATTCTATACCGCAGATCTTTTTTGGGACCATTACTTCGATGTCTATCACAAGAAGAAGGGATGCGAATTTTCAAAGATATACATTATGGAGATGCGGGAAATCATAGTGGAAGACGATCACTTGCATTGAAAGCAAAAACACAAGGATATCACTGGCCATTTACGCATAAAGATGCGGAAAATGTGGTAAAAAGATGTGAAGAATGTCATCGCTATGCAAAAAGAATAAAAGCACCCGCAACAGAACTTAACTATGTACTCAGTCCTTGGCCATTTGCAAAATGGGGAATAAACATTGTTGGGCCATTAGTGGAAGGTATTCAAAAAAGAAAATATTTAATTGTAGCCACAGATTATTTCACTAAAGGGGTTGAGGCCAAAGCTCTTCCACATATTAGAGATACAAATGTTTTCAAATTTTTATTTGAGAATATAATTTGTAGATTTGGAATTCCGGTAGCCATAGTTTCGGATAATGGACATCAATTACAAGGGAAAAATATTGATATGCTTTTCGAAGCATTTAATATTCAAAATAATAAGTCTATTACACTCTATCCACAAAGCAATGGACAAGCTGAAGTAACAAATAAAACGATTGCCATGAATTTAAAGAAAACTCTAGATGGCCATCATAAACGATGGTGTGAACAACTTCATAATACATTATGGGCACACCGCACAACGAGAAGGGATCCACTGGAGAGTCACCATTTCTTCTTACATATGGAGAAGAAGCAGTTATTCCAACGGAAGTCATTTTACCCACAACAAGAAGAGAAGCATGTGAGAATAACTTGAGTTCAGACTTAATGCTTGAAAAGTTGGATGGCTTAGAAGAAATAAGAGAGGTTACACTTCAAATAATGAAAAATTATCAAAGAAGATTGGCAAAAGAATACAATGAAAAAGTGAGATTACGGAACTTTGTGGAAGGATAGTACGTTCTACGGCAAATCGCGGAATACTAAAGGGACAAAAAAGCATGAAAGTTTGCACCTACATGGGAGGAACTTATGTTATACAAGATATTGCCGGACATGGATCATACCATCTGTGGAATATGGATGGGGAAATTCTACAACATCCTTGGAACGCACAATATCTCAAACCATATTATCCATAACCAACAATGCAATTGTACAATAGTTTGCGCTCATAATAGGTAAAACAAATCAAATGCAATCTCTCTAGAAAGTCCAAATGAATATCTATGACTGTTGGATTTTTTGCCACAGAGATGCCTAACATGACATTAATTATTGTATCAAGTACTCTCCACTTCAGGAAGAGCTCACAACCAGCAATGCAATTATACAACAATTTGGCTTCATACTAGGTAAAGCAGCAGAATGTAATCTCTATAGAAAGTCCATGTAAATATTTATGAGTGTATGAATATTGGATCTTTCGCCACATAGATGCCTAACATGACATTATTTTTTGTATCACTCTCCGTTTCAGGAGACACTCTAGGGACCGCATCCTAATTTCCTCTTAGAAAGAGAGAAGTTAGACATGCGCTTCAAACCTCAATGTAACTCAAGGTACAAAATTTCCTTGCGGTTAATAAATTCACACTCGTACAATGAACTAACAATCAGTATATATATTCAAAATTTGTTTTACAGGGATAAAAATACAAAGCAAAATGGAAATGCAAATACAATTTGGAAATGAAGAAGAACTGATTAACAACAAACAAAGCTAAGGTGAAGGAAGATCAGCTTCAAATGGAGGATTATCCGGGACATCTTTGTGCTTGTAAATTTTGGAAAATCCATCAGCTTGTACTTGGTCAAGAATATTGTTGACTGCTTTTGCAATTAAAACTCAAGTTTCGGTTCTTAACCAAGAAATATAAGCTCTTCTTTTTTCAAGATCTATTTTGTAATGATTTACTACGGTTTCGGAATTCTGGACTTTTGTTTTCCAAAATTTTATTTTCCCTCTCTCAGTAGATAAATCCCGAACAAGGATTTCATTCTTCAGAGCTTCATTTTTTAATTTATCTTCAGCTCCTTCAACTTTAGAAGATACAAGCTTAAGTTGAGCGTGCGCTTCATTGGCCTTGGTAGAGTCAAGCTCTAGTTGATTTTGCATTTCTTTAGGCTTGATAGAGGCTAGCTCTAGTTGCTTATTAAGTTCTTCCATCCTAGTATTTGCCGCACTAAGATCTCATTCAGCCTTAGCAGCTCTTGGGGCTGCATCTTTAAATTTTTCTTCAAAACCTGGAACGAAAGCAACGGGTTGATCAATGCGGGAATAATATTAAATTTCAAATAAGCGGTAAAATAGGATACCTCTTGCGAGGTATTCAAACTATGCTAATTCGCGACCTATCGCATCTTTAGTAACATCAAGAAAATCATATTCTCCAGAAAGCTTATTATAATTGGTAGTGAGTTGATGAAGATTTTGATGATACTGATTTACCTCTGCTTCATTATCCCGCAGTCGGTCCAATTTAGATGTACACCTTGCTACTTCTTTATGCAAACGGAAAAAGTCGCTCTCACGATGAAGAATAGAATCAGATAAATTACGGATTTTAGCTTGAGCATCCGCAAGGGTTTTTCCATTAGCATGAGCTTCTGAAGCCGAGTTGTCTCTGTCCTTAATGAGCTGAGCTATGTACAAAGAAAGCTGTAAATTGTGATACGATCCGGAACGGGAAAATCCTACAAGGATATTCTGGCGTTCTACACAAAGCCTGCGGTTCTCTTCTTCCAATCTATCAAATCTTGCCCGCGCTTCAAGAACGCAATCTTTAGTCCATGATAAAGTAGCATCAAACTCCGCTTTCTTGCGTATTTTCTCCCCAAATAAAAGTCGATGCTGTGATTCCAATTCATCGTGCTTCCGTGAAACCAACTTATGGCTATCAGCAAGGTTGTTAAATCTGGTCTTGACCTCCACATTCTCATTGTTAACCCTCTCTACATGATCTCTCAACTGCGTATTTCTACGCCGCATCCTAGATATAAGTTCTGAATCCCCCGCTGATCCCATGAAGTAATTCAGAAAACAAGTAAAAAATTTAAGAAAAATTGACGAGATAGAAAAAATTAAACCTTGATTTTGAAGGTCAAGCAATTGTTGGCGAAGCATGTCATTCTCCCGCTTCAAGCCTGTAGCTTCCTCTTCTACAGTCTTAAATTGGGACTCCATCATTATGGACCGCGCCTTGAAGAATTTACACGCTGCATGTGCAGCGTTTTGACCCCGCGCAAGCTGCAAAGTACAAAATTAAAGTTATAAATAAAACTAAAAATAAGAAGAAATCAAAGAAAATAAAGACAATAAGAATACCTGAATAAGAGCTTGTTGCGGGAAAGAGTATACTTCTCCGTCCGCAAGCGCAATTGTTTCCGCAAGAGAAGAAGGTTCGTTTATGCGGAATGTGGGGTCAACAGGTTGACCTTGAATTTTTAGCCAAGCATCTTTAACCATCTCATATGGTGCGGCCCGCATGCACTCCCGCAAATGTGAGACACTATCCGTATCGATCGGTAAGGAGTCGCTTGGGATCGACAGAAGCTCCTTTGACATGAACCAACGGAAGGCTTCTTCTTCTTTAGACAAGAGATCTGAATCTTCCACAACTACTTTACCCTTATTATTCTATGGGATCTCTTTATTTGATTGTGCGGCATCAGCAATAGCCGCACTTGCAACATTAACCATGGCAGGTCCAGTTTCTACCATAGTACTTACGGGCATACTACCTGCTGCACTAGTGTCCGTAGACTCATCTGGTACTGCAACATGTGCACAAGAAAATTCTCCACTTTTGAAGCATTTATAGGATCACCTTGTATAAGGCGATCCTCTTTGTCAGTTGAATCATCTTCACTTGAGGCAGCTTCAAGTGGCTCATCAACGACCAAAGGAGAGAATTTGAGGAAATAAAAAGGATTGGGAACGACAGATTGGTGTGAGAAATTGACCGCAGCATTTGAAATTTGTTCCGCAGACTCAAAATTTGTTAGTTGAAGAGGTATGTTCTGCTCTTCTTCACGTCTCTCTGGAACGGAGCTTCCTTCTCCTAACAAGAGTGGACGATGAAGGGAAGAATCTCAAATTTATCTCTCTTTCCTGTCTGTGGAAGCTCGGGGTGCACCCTTTCACCTTCTTCCGATCATATTAATGAACTGCAATAATTCATTAAATGAAATTCATAAGGATTATTAGTATTCATTTGGTTAAAACAATACCTTTTCTGCAGGGGTCGCGGCCTTGCGCTTCACACCCGTGTCACCTTTTGCGTTTTCATCAGCTTGCGGCTATAAAAGAAGAAATTTTAACCACCAGAGAGAAATTTTAACCATAAAGCCATATATAAAGTATGGTATAAAAAGATAGAGAGAAACTTTACGTACCGCAGTGACAAGTGAAAAATTGAAACCAATAAAATTTAACCGCCAAGGGCAGTAACCATTGAAGCGGGTAAGAAGATTGTAAACCACATTATCTGGGACGAACCCAAAGACCCATGGACCCTCAATGACTAGAGGGGTGCGGTACCATTTGAAGTCGTGATCCACGCGGATTTTTTCCTTTAGAGGAAGTATTGTCTCAGGAATGTACTTCAGCTTGGAATTATCAATTTCTGTTAGCAGGCGGAATCTCTCACTACCTTTGCGGCCCGGACCAACGCTCCATTTCTTGTAATTCTTCGCGACAATGTTATTCGCATAGGTAGCATGAAAGTTCTCCATTGTGTAATGTTTACGTTCCACAGGGTTTGGAACGTAACAAGAAAAATTGGTTCTTCCTTGGATTCGCATGCTGCATTCATCCAGTACGCGCCACCAATTTCCATTATATTGAGTGACTGATCGCACTAAGCCATGTTGGGTTTGGTTGCGGCTGGCAAGAACCTCAAACTGAAAAGGATTTTCTCTCTGGTACAAAGGAAGTTGTAGGCCTGCATCTAATGCTCCCGCAGGGATTAATAACTTGTTGTTGCTTTAATCAAAACCTTCCATCATTTCCATTGAAATTTCATCTTCAACCTGATCATAGAAGGAAAATTTGAATCGGCGAAGATGATGTTTCCTTTTGAATTCCTCAAGGTTCACTGATTTAAAGCTACAACTTTCATGAGCCCGCTTGTTCTTGGGAGCAGGATTGCTGGCCGTAACAGGAACACTTGTGTGATTTGTAGATTCAGAAGGATAACTTTTCGATACAGGGTAGCGAGATGACTTCCTAACCAAAGGTTGATCATCCTGATGAGAAGCATCACCAGTGAATTTACCATCATTTCTTCCATCCATGATAATTTTTTATCTACATGAGAAAAACCGAAAAGATAAATACACCATGAACACAAATAAGAAGAACAACAAGATGAAAGATACAAGGCAGAAGAACAACAAAATGAACATATAATCAAAATGCCGGCCGGCAAACAATTTTTTGATCAAGAAAAAGAAAAAATCACAGTAAAGAAATCAAACTATAAAACAAAGGAATCATCATCATCATTGTCATATACTCCAACAAATAATACACACAGAAATAAGAATATCATCAGTATCATCATCAATATTATCAGTATCATCATTGTTTACTCTAAAAAGATTCAGTTAAAAAGGATGAACAAATACATGAAAGAAAAAGTCAAGAAGATTACATGTAATGAAACTAAAGACAGAAAAGAATAAAATGATTGAGTGAACAGGAAACTTGATCCCGATGCAAAAGTTCTTGATCATAAAAGTTTGGGAGAATGAAAAGACGCTGAAGAATCTTTGAAAAGCTCAAGAGAATGAAAAGTATAAAGACTTTAAGAAGAAGAAGACAAATGATATAAAGAATAATATGAGGGATATGATTAACTTTAAATAGGAGAAAGCAGAAACGGAGGAACCGTCGAAAACTGAAAAAAAAAACTTTATCAGAGATTTAATTACCTCGAAACCGCCAACTGATAAAAACATGGGAAAAGATGTTACTGCTAGCGAGAAAATCGGAAAAAAGTGAAACTAAGCGTGGGAGGGGAAGTTATTGCAGGTGTAAAGGTAGTAATTAGTTTTTCCTTTTCTAAATTTTTGCCATGTGCCAAAATTTGAAAGAAAAAAGGGGACAAATTGTGAGGGAATAAATCCCAAGCTACACGCGTCCAAAAACTATTGGAGAAGTAACGAGTTACGATGGGACGAGAAACACTGAAACAAAACCTTTTGAGAAGTACTGAACTGACATCTGAAAATTCGATAAGATTTGAACCTGACAGCGTTGTTGCATGATCGAAACGTGGGTTGCGGGAAAGCAAGACACACTGCTCGAAACAGATAAGCTTGTTGCCTGACTGACACCCAGGTTACGGGAAAGCCTGGCACTATAAAGAGTAATGATGAGCATTGATCCATGAGAGACACGTATCAACTTTATAAGTTGCGAAACAAAAAGCACTAAAACATGAAAAATCACTTTTAAGAGACACGTGTCAGACATGCTATGATTCTAATAGGACCGCAACGTTCATCTAAGTCCAAAAATAATAACTTAAATACAAGACCGCAGAGGAGTTGCGGGATAACAAGTGAGAAACTAAGGGAAACAAGCAATACGTATGCTAAGATTTGCGGGAAGCATGATCAAGTCTTGCGGAAAATACAAATAAGTTTTGCAGGACTACATTTTGCTCCAAGGATGGATAAGAATAAATAGTTGGAAAGGTAAATTGGAGAGACCCATCAAATTATCTATAAATACCAAACTTATAAACAAGAAAAGGGACGGAAAATGGAGAGAAAAATTGGACATAAGGTATAGGATCAGAACAAAAGAGTTAGGTATGAGACTTGTGTAAATTTTTAGTTCAGTTATTCTTTGATTAGCATGATTATGATTTTATGGAATATCAATTTTCTTGTAACTTTTGATGATGAAGAATAAGAGTAATACAAATCTTTATTACCCGTGGATAATCTGAACTATCCTATTTTGATAGCAATCATCTATTATATAGATTGTATGAACTGCTATTATATAGATTGTATGAACTGCTTGTCGTAGCAGCAACAATCTCTAAGATAGTATGAACTGCTTACCCAAGGCAGTAACTATCTCTAGATGTAGCAGTAAATTAGGTAGTATGGATAGTATGAGTTGCATAGCAACAACTATCCCTAGCATATCGCATCACCAACAATCACCTTAGCAGCTATCCGTTGATGAACAAGATATCAGCATGTTTCTGTAATTGTACCTGCCACTCAAGATCAACCATAGACTACAAGATAAGGTATAAAAAAAGAGACTTCGCATGTTATCAGAGTGTTGTAAGCCTGCAAGTATAATTTATGGCATTATGTTCGACAGTATCATTATAGACATAACAAAAGCCCTTATATATCAAACCTAATTATTATCAAGCTCATTGTATGCTAGCATATCAAATCCCCATTGATACATTAATTCTCTATACGTACAATGCATAAATCATTTCACATTCTATATAGTAAGATTGGTTTAGTCCGCTCTTTCGGAAAGCCATGACTTAATATTACATAAATACAAATCCAAAGGAGATCGGATTTATGAGGAGACCGGAAATACACTAAAACAAGAACAAAGATAAGCTCTAGCTAATAATCAAAACGGATACATATGGTTTGAAATGAACTATTACTAATCTACTCATAAACTATTTTTCATGAGCAGTTCCAAATCATTTTATCCGTTCCACTAGGTAAATGTTTCAACAGAAAAGTCATGACAAAAGAACATACATACCAACACCATTTGAATCCCTTTCCTTTATTACTACACTAAAGTAAAATGAAACCAATCTACATTTACAAAATTTACTCTATCTCGTTTATCATTTTCCGAGCTCTAACACAAACGTTTAACATCACACCTCCGACTTAAGAGCTACAAACATTGTACTTTTCACAATGATAATCAAAGACATGAATTCTCAAAATTATTCATTTGCATATTAGAACAACATCTGCTCAACTATTATAAAACCCGACAACAAAGTACCAGATCTTATCCTAGTACCCACTTAACAAACTACTGACCTTCTAGCATCCCCAAATACAACCCAGGCTCAAGAGAAGCAACAACTAATTAATTAACAAGGGCCAACACAATCATTTTGTATTTAATTAACCAAACATCCATATGAACAAGTAAATTATAAGTCTGTACAACAATCATCAACAGGTTGGTTATATCTAAAGTTAACCAATAGTTTATCCACCCCATAAAGTTGCTAACAAATTTACAGAACAATTGTAAGTATATATTTCTTTGATCCACCTTAATTGAAACCAAAGAACTTAATACAGTTAACCCATACCACCACTTAGACTAACAAGGTGAGCCAAGTTAACATTTCAATCCTAACCTTCAAAACTAGTTTCTGCACATGCTTTCAAATTATCTGACTCATTTGGAAACTATCTACTAGACATAATTTCTTAGAAAAAGGGATAACAATAGCTAACAATTTGAATTAGCTACCCATACAGTAGATAATACTTTTAAAATAGGGACATCACGAGCACTTTAGAATGAAATCAATCCACTATTCAGGATTTAAATTTTGCATAACGTAGTCATCGATGATACAATATTTGGGGTAGTAAACATGACCTGATCTTCATAAAAGTTTTATCGTACCTTCATCACACAACGAGATATTACATATACAAAGTTTATCATCATCCAACGGTCCACTAAACAGATATACACCTTATAACCAGACTACTTTCACAGACGACATCCAGAATTCACTTACGATTTTATCATAATTTGGGGTACCTAAAATGATTGGAAACTCCTGAAATCTTTACAGTAAGTTACTTTTAAAGCAATATATAACATACTAAAAATCCAGATTCATTCGATAAACGGATATTTAGAAATCATTACAAACAGTTGGATGTCCAGGATTTTAGTCCTGCAGAACGCAGTCATGGAAAGCCTACTGATTTTGGTACTTAACCATGTCCGATCATCTTCAATTTTTTATAATACATTCATGACTTAATTAAGAACATCATACTTAAAAATAATAACATTTCAACGGCTAGAATTTAAGATATAAATATAATAGAAAACGTACATTTTAGGGTTCATGCATACAACAAATCCAATCACGAATTGATCATGAGAAAATATAACAATTACAACAATCAAATCAGTTTTTAAGCAAATAATGATGATTATAAGATACCCAACTCATCCATTTGCAAATAACATGGGTTATAATAAAAATACCCAATTTCCCAACATGAACCCTAAATTCTCTAATATCTCGAATCGAAGTTTCATGTGAATGGATTCATGAATTGGTTTGATATAACATAACTCACCCTGATTTCTACCAACCCATTTCATTGATTTTCTAAAGGAATCAATTCATAGAAAAACCCCCAAACTCTAACATGAAACTTATTTAGGTAGAAAAGAAATATAATAAGAGTTTACCTTGTTAAGTTAATTCCATCACCAAGAATCAACAATTTCAACTAAAATCTTTATGAATACCAAGACCTAGACTTGTACTTCCTTAGAGAGAAATAATGGCAGACATGGGGAGAGAAAGAAAAAAGTTTCCATCTTGCAAATGTTTCCATATTCAACACCAACAACACCATCATTTGTATGATTCACCAAAACCCATTAATCTCTTATGACCAATCTTTTTCCTAAAGTTTTTCTTCTTGAAGGAGAAGGAAGAAAACATCTTTTTAGAAAAAGGGAAAGGAGAAGAAGATAAGAAAAAGAGACGGAGTCTTCCCCCCACCAGCTCTCTCCCCTCCTCTTAAACGTGTCAAGCATGCTAAAATTAGTTTGTTATTCTATCCTTCTACTACTCAAGCATACTCATTCTACTAAGGGATATCCTATTTGGTACACTTACCGGGTTTACTTATACCCAATAAAAGGTTTGGGGCGTCACATCGCTACTAGGCCATGGTCAGGGGGAGGAATAAACAAGCGAGAAGATAGCAAAGTTGTCGTAGAATTTGAATTCAGGAAAGAAACAAGTGTTAAGTCTGTGTTGCCAGTGATTGTTTCTGTTGATGTTAGAGGTATTTTTAGAGACTACGGAGAATTAGAAGAAGTGGGTTTGCCCGAACTCAAGTTGACAGCGAGAGACAACGGATTCTAAGAAGATTTATGTGATTTGTTGCTGTTAGGATCGATGCTATAAAGAAAACAAAACAAAAAACAAGAACACACAAGATTTACTTGGTTCACCCAAATTAGGCTACGTCCAAGAAGCGGCTGCGGTTTTCACTATGATCTCAAAAAATAGAGTTCTAGAGGAGTACAACGATGATAATAATCATGATACAAACCCTAGATAGGGAAACTCTCTACATATAGAGACTACGGAAAGTTTCATTTAATTTCCATAAACAAACCTCTCAAAAAGTTTCATTTAATTTCCCAATGGGCCGCCAGTCGGATCGGGTCAAGTGCGAAACCGGGTCGTGCACTACCAGGCTCCACATAAACATAAGAGTTGACGTTCTAATAGATGATGAAATGGTTGTCTCTGATCCCTAGTAATGTTTGGAGTTATTGGTTTATGTTAAAATTAATTGCCAGTGAATGGAGAGATGGGTGCCATTGAATGAATGTTTTTAGAATTAGAACATGGATTTGTAATGAATCTGAATTATATGCAGAGAAGGAGTACAAATCTGAGTTGAACTTAAGTTACAAAGAAAGAACAGGACCACAGTTACACCCATCACATATTTGTAAAAAGTCTTGAGTGAGGTTTTCTTCACAATTTCAATTTCAGGCTACTCTACCGATGCACCAAGTTCAGCTGCCATGAGTTGTGGGACTATGTTAGAATGAATAGAGGAAAGAAGTTTATGTTTCAGTTGAACAATAGATTATAGAGAGATGGTTTAGAAGTCGAGATAAAGAATGAAATTGGGTACAATTCTGATTTGGTTTTGGTGAAGTTTGAAAGTGTTTCTTGCCAAGAAGATAGTAAGGAAGCTGTTACCGTCAGTTTTCGTGTGATGAATGGTTGGGATTGTGATGTTTTAGGAATTTGAATGACATTAGGAAAGTGGGTTTTGTGTTTGATTCGAAATTGTAGGAGGACATGAGCTATAAAAGTACAAGAAAAAAGCTACAAACATATCACATACCCCCTGCGCCTGTTTTGCATCTCAATAGAGATGAGCTCTTGCTCCTCTCCAGCCTTATTCCAAAACTTACTTGCATACCACGACCATCTTCATTTTGCATTCACATCCCATTCACTGCATACTATCTGCATACCACCAACACCAACATATTTAGGATCTTGATCCAACAGGAGCACCACTACCACCAGGCCACAGTTCGCAGACACCGTCGCATCTCCATTCCACCTGCCTTGGTTTAGTTGGATTTAATCTTTATTTCTTTTTAATTATTTTTTTATGAACTCCAGTAGCTAATTTATTGTATGATTAGGGAAGACTTCAAAAATATGTGATATGATTCAAATTAATCTTTCTTTTTATATTGTTTTATTGTTTGTCTTTTCTCGAGCTTATGACCATGGACTATTTGTGAGTGTTCAAACGACCAATTGAACATCTCGTTTGCAAATCTAAAGCTAGATTATTGACCCGTAATCCGTAATTATTATTTAATCACAAGTAGCGAAACATCAACGTTGCAATGGGATGTTGTAGATTTTGGTGTGTGAAAGATAACCCTAAGTTAACATGTCGAACTTATGAACATGTGGTTAGAATCAACATGACTCACGAAAAATACAGGTCAATTGAGTTAATCTAGAACTTTTCAAAGTGGCTTGATTGGATAGAAACGAGTAGAAAACTTATTCTAGGAAGTGACCTTGGAGTTTAATAGACTTGTTGAACTAATAACTTGACTAGGGTTTTTAGTAAACATATTTTGAAGAAGATTTTGCTTGATTCATGTTAACTAGTGGAGAAAGAATCCTTAATCATTCTCATCCTCATATTCGCATTTGTTTACCTGTTCTTGTATATTTGCATTAATCTTATTTTCAGAAATTTAATCGACAACGCTTAGGAACGAACCTGCTTATCATTACTCTACTAGTTAGTGTCAGAAAGTAAGGAATATATTTTTGACGAGTTTGACACCTTGGTCAGTAATGATCAGATGTCATAGATAGTTGTATGCCCTTGAAGTTAATAATCTAGTTTGTAACTTCAAGTGCAAGTGGGAGATTCTTAATATTGTGTGTCGGATTCCAGGTTGGACCTTGGATATTCATATGAAATTATTTAGTTAATAAAAATTGTATTTGCTTTATCATTGGCAATTTATATTACACATGAGATATGTTGGAAACCTACTAAGGATTAGTTGTATCCAGAATCGTATCCAGAATCGATTGATATTTTGATGTGTCAATAAGATTGATACATGGCAAAATGATCAAAGTTTTATAGATGAAAACGTAGTTCACAATCAGTGACGAGTCTAGGTAACTCATCTCCAAGATTGTAATATTTTATTTTTTCTGTTATAGAATGACATATCTTAGTCATTGGAGTGTAAGACTCTGATATATATAATATTAAAGTATTTGGAATACATTGACAGAAGCAACTGGATAAACACATAAATAAAGTGTCACATCATTATGTTTTTTTTTTAGAAAGTTATTCTTAGCACGATTTCTTAATCCTGGGTGAGTAATGAACTCAAATTTACTAATGTTATGTGCTTTGATTAGTCAACATGTGAGACCATTTATGGTCAATATCCTGACTAGTTGGGTCATAGCATTGGTAGTCAGGAGAACATGTATTCACATAATGGAATCTTCCCTTTCTTATTAGAAAAGTAATTAATCCCTAAGCTACTTGAAAAGTTGATCACAGAAAACCCATGGATATAATTTTTGGAAAAACTATTTTATAATTATTGTTTCAAAAATTATTATCTATTTTGCAAATTGTTTTGAGTCAAGTAATGGAGAGCATTAAATGTCTAGTCGGTATAACTTAAGGAGTAGATGCATACAGACTTTGATGGTGACATATATTTTCATCCAATGAGATATATTTAATTGATTTGACAAGAGGTATTTTGGTGCAAATTAAGAATAAGTAAAGGCTCTATTAAAGATTGTATTTTTTTCAGGGACAGAGTCATTTGGGTGGGTCCTTAGACCCACCAATTTTAAAAAAAAAATCATAAAGAATTTGTAGCAGATATAAGTTTTACAAAAGTATTGTCACGTCTATTTTTATTACTTTAACATTTTAATTTTATCATTTTTCAAATCGACGGTGTCACGATTATAAGTATTAATATGTTTACTTGTATCATTATATTTGTAGCAAAATATTTTATAAACCAAGTATACTCTAATGCCTCACTCAATTGAAAATTCTAATTTTGTCACTGTATTTGGTGACAATTATATTTCTTTCGTAAGTTGAAATATAATTTACCAGATAAAATCTAGGCCTTTGATCCTAACCCCAATATCTAGAAGAAAACTATAAATAAAATTCATAAAGAAAAGCTAGATTTATCTTTTATACTTTTATCATTCAGTGAGAGAAAAAGAAAAATCATATGCATACTTTTGTTATCACTAGTATTTGAGCTTTTATCTTTTATAAATCTAGAGTTAAACAAGAAAGTAAAGTTTAAAAATTTGGAGCAGATTTCTAATAAGTATTTTAAGGATTGTGCTTGAAGTTTTCAGGACTCACATAAAAAATTACAATTTTTATTTTATTGTATGTTTTAATAATTAATATTATAATATAAAAAATCCATCTAATATAAAAATTTAATTTCGTTTTGATATTCAAACACCAACGCTACGGACATTGATTATGAATTAAAAATGAGAAAGGCCAACCAAATTGTTAGAAACTCCAGTTGGTGAAGGGAATGAGTAGTGCAAATAAAGAAAGATAGGCCCGACGAACAAATAAATAAAAGGTTATAAAAGATAGTGTCATGCCAATGTGCAAGACCTGACGCCTACTTTAGTTTTTGACCATTCATCATATATCATTCATTCAATAAACAACAGAAAAGAAACATGATAAAGTGTTTACATTGCATTAACGTGACTATATTTACTTTTGATTGGATGGCCTACATTTCTATTTTTAATTTTGATTGGATTCACATTCCACGCACCACACGATATGGCCTACTTTTCTATTTTCTACATATTTATTACTTTTTTTTTTCTTTTTTTTAATACGGCATATTTATAAGTTGTCGGAAATGTGAACGGAGGAGAAAGACTACCTCTTAAAGAAGTGGTGTGCCTTGTGCAATATTTTTGTATGCGTCACTGAAAAGTGATCAATCAGTGACGTCTCTTTTACTTTCTGCTAGCAGATTGTTTTCTTTGGCTAAAGTAAATTTGTGGGGTTGTTACTTTTGTGTTTTCTGACGCTGATGAATTTAACTTAGCTACCTTGCTCCATTATCTTAAACGTTGGCTCTTATTTGTAATATATAGTCGTCAAAAAGCCGAGATTCAGGGTCATTTTAGAATCTGGAAACATGTTTTATTGTTGTGTGCCTAGCTAAGAAGTAAGAACAAATACACCAGCTATTTTCCTTTAAATTCATATTTATCACCCTTGCAAACGTGTATTGTAAACGTATATCTCAATCTTTACGATGAAAAAAAATGTATTATTAATGTCTAATTCAAAACCAATCTGATAAATAATTTTAAAAGAATTTAATTGGACTGGACAATGCGTGTATTTCTTGGATGCCTGATATTTTAAAATCAGTATAACATTTATTTTTGAATTCTAATTTTTTAACTACGTGCAAAGATATAAAGATTGTTCCATTATCTTTTTATAATGGAAAATAAATAAATAATGATAGTAAATTAGAACACCACTCTTTATCCATCTTTCTAACTTCGGAAAATTTAGCAACTTCATCTGTCAGGGTATTAAAACACCTCTAAATAAATTACACTAGGACAAGACCAATGACCCTAAATTTCTTTCTAACAACATGTGAGTAAAGGTGTATTGCTCTAAAAAAACTGAACCAGAAGAATTGTTTATGTAATGTATGATAGATAGACAGTCAAACACTAACATAACACGAGATAACCGCAATTGTAATCCATAAAAGAGAACTTTCGCGAGTGCAATTGTACTTCTGCGGAACTTGGATATGTACCAACTTTAGTAAAAGATTTGGATCGTACTTGTAGAGTCACGCCATGTTATGCAAATCCCATATTATGATCCAACAGATACATCTAAGAATATAAGGTAAACATTCTGATGAAGAGCAATACAAGCGAATTTGCACTAAAAATTCCTCCTTTTTTTTAGGTAGGACGAATTTCTTTAACTCAGCAATATAAAAGTCTAGATTAAAACCATCCCCAAGTCTCCCGCTCAAGTCACAGTCTAAAAATAATGTCACGTCGATAATCTCAGTTCCCAGAGTTGCTAGCAAACAATCGCTGCATTGTCAAGCCACTTGAAACTAAAAGGAGAATCACGGAAGGAAGGAAACTGAATGCCAATAAGTAGTTGTCGATGGTGATTTTATCACACTATGAAAATCTAAAGTTTGCCTCCGGTTTTGTACCATATATATAGTTCTATACACAGTCTTAGCTTCACGTGAATTTAATGCCTACGGATTCTATTCATATTAATAGGTGCTTCGCTATTGATCCCTAAAGCCCGTCCATATATTAGACCTTGATCGATTGAACTCTCGGTATATATATTGTACGGTTCAGTATCTGTATATTTATATTGTATGACTTAGTATTTAATTTAATAATAAAATTTTATTAACTGGATACTTAGTATTTCTGTGTGCTAAGTGTTTACTTTTTGAATCAGTATTTCTCTAACTAATTCAAAACATTAAGAATTTTTTTTTGTGCCAGATGTCCTACGGTTGAGTTCTTTCCTCAAATTTATTGTATATATTTATCATTATTTATGCTCTTATCTGGAAGATAGTGATTCATCGTTGTGTTTATACTACACACCCTGGACTTTCAGCACTTTCGATTTATCGAATTATATATTCATTCGTCAGAATACGGATCCATTGAACTTATTTCATACTTGTTCAACCCATGATGGATTTTTAGCAAGGGAGAAAATCTTAATATCATCTATGTTCTGCAACAATAACATATATATATTTGCATATATTCTGACTTTGTATCAAAAATATGAGTTTTATTTTTCTATCCATATTGCGTAAAAAAATTAAGGATACAGACTCTGCTAATAATTACAGGTACTCTGTACTGATCTTGTAGCCTCTATAAACATATATGTATAGTATTAGAACTTGTCTCAAGTTGCAGAATTTCTAGGGTTGAATTCCATGAACTTGTTATATATATATATATATTTATATACATATTGATATTCAAATCCTTGTTTAATATCAACTTACTGTTGTGCTCACAGTATCGTCATAAATCTTCAGTATTTGAAGTATATTGATTAATGGCATATTCATTCACTTGAATGAACTATTGAATCTGTCGTAGCTATTCTCAACTGAATAAAGTTCCTGGCTCGTTCAATACATCTAGGGATGACATTGACATCAGTGACTCAAACCGACGCAACCGTGAATGCAAATACAAGTGCCAATATAGCCAAGTTATGGGATTAGGAAAAGGACAAGACGCGAGAGTCGCTAGTGTTGGCGTACCACAACGCCATCATTTTACATCACTGGATCTTGTTTGTTCCAACACCAATAGCCATGGTGTCGTCCTTTTCCAGCGCCATCATCAATGTCTCATGGCTTGCCAGCGCCAATATCAAATACTCAAGGAGCTGGCCTTTGCTAGCGCCAACTACTGTATATTCAAGGTGCTGGCCTTTCGTTGATGGAGGATTTTTGACAAGGGAAAAACAATTGCCCTCTACCCAGCAACATAAACATATAGATGTTCGCATTTGTTTATGACCTTGAATCAGAAATACAAGTTCTGTACTTGTATCCATATTCTGCAAGAGAATTAAGAATGCAATCTCTACAAATAGCTACAGGTACTCTATACCGATCCCATAGTTATCCCCTCTAAATATATAAATATTTGGGCAATGTTGAATTAGTTTCAAGTCGCACAACTTTCACGGTTGAATTCCTTGAACTTGTTCTGTATATGCTTTAATATTCAAATTCTTATTTGAACAACACCAATATACTACTGTATACACAACAAAAATAACATCCAAATATGAGTAAAGAAACAAAGCATGGCTATTCGAAGTCACGGTATTATTCAAGCTCCATCCCTCTTGGATGCATCACTAACCTAGTACCGTTCCCTAAGGATGCCTCTGTACTCAAGCATCAATCCCTGAGAACACGTCACTCATGCAGCACTGTCCCTCAGGGATGCGTCATTATCTCTGGACAGCGCCAGCCTATTCACGGCGCTAGCCCAAAGATAGCGCCAGTTAATCAAGCACTGTCCTCTTGGACGCATTACTGCTCCAACATATCTCCTCTTTGAAGCTTTATTTATCCAGCACCGACCCTCGAGGAAGCATCGTTTCCCTAATATTGTTCCCTGAGGAAGCGATACTAACCTATTATTGTTCCTCGGGGACGCATAACCTCTCGAGTACAGTC
This sequence comes from Papaver californicum, assembly GCA_023531435.1. NCBI lineage: Eukaryota > Viridiplantae > Streptophyta > Magnoliopsida > Ranunculales > Papaveraceae > Papaver > Papaver californicum. The sequence goes on along the minus strand of JAJJMC010029784.1, from coordinate 463,239 downwards.
CCTAAAGACGCGTCACTGCCCCAGGTGCATCCCCTGAGGAAGCGTCATCACGTAACTTTTGTCGCTCCATGGCGCTGGCATAGTACCATCGCTAGCCTACTTTAAGGCACCAGCATAAGGCTAGTGCAAACCTCTCCTATGGAACTAGCCTAGGCTAACGCCAACAAACTTGTGTCGTTATCCTAATCCGATTGTCATCCCTAGACTATGCTTGAGAGCATGGTGATCATCTCATGACCGGTCCTTGAGAACTTATACAAACTTAGACTTCAAACACTTCTGATTTTATGCCTTTTACAAGTTTTGTTACTTTCAAGCTTGTGGAAAACTAATAAACTTACTATTTTTACTTGACTTTACACTGATCAGTCTACTTATCCACTTAGTGAACTGAGCAACTTGCCTCGCTAATTTATCAGGTTATTGTCCTGACTTAACCAAAATAGTAGTAGTCCATGACTTTACTATTTTTTTCTACGATATATCAAATACACCACATGAGAGAATTTTCATTGGGGTATTGGTGTGGAGGTATACAGAAACGTACTATGTGTCAACACATCCACGAAGAAAAGTTATGGGAAAGTTAAGAGCAGTTGAGAGGATAAAGAATTAAGGGTCATACAACCTTCCTGACATAGCGGACATGATTCCACTATAATTCTCGACGATCATCACTTCTCCATCTCCTCACAACTTCCACAACTTATGAGAAATCAGTGTATTCACAATAAAAATATAGATAAATGGCTTCATCTATTAGAAGAGAGATATCTATCTCAGATATTATCAAATTCATAGTCATAAATCCATCCTTCATCATAGTTCAACAACTACACACTGCAATTTCATCACACTGCAATTTCAATCCATCATTTCCACCTTTGTGACCCAAGCAAGACATGAACAACCATTTATTGGCTTAAACTTGTTTTATACGATCTTGATTTTTCAAACCTAAGGAAAGTACTATTTACAGTACACTTGTTTTTTACCCTCAAACAATTTAACGACCACAATAGGAAATCAACCTCTCGGTTATAAAAATAATTCCTCAATTACTCAAAATGGTTGGCCTTAGGATAGACCTCACAATCACCCATTCCAGTTTCAATACCTTGTTATTCTAATGGCGATACTCCTGACATCGCTCTTCCCACTACCAACGATATCGCCAGTAATCCGCACTCTACCAACATATGAATCCACTAACCATGGATGAACTCGAAGAGCCAAGAAAATCCTAGCAAGAACTCTTACAAGGATAGAAGACGCACAAAGTGTAGTTCTCATTTTTCTTTATAGGATGAAGAAAGAATTGGGAAACGATGGCATTTTCGGAGAAAATATACAGCTCCTCAAACCAAGGACTGGTAACAGACGCTCATCCTCATCATCACTTCAGGAGTTTCACACTTATGAGAAACCAGTAAGTCAAGAAGCCTCGAGAATTTATGTGAGCATTTACATTTTTCAAAAGACCAACGTACATATGTAATTGCTGCCTTCAAGCATGTCGTCACGGATGCACATCTTACCCCATCCTCAATAAGAATGCCAGAGGTATCTACAACATCTCTTCCATCCATAATAACGCCACTTTCACTAAAAAAGATATGATGGCTAAAGAAGGTCACAATCGATCCATGTACATGACCGCTTGTGTCAAAGACTTTGATTTCAAGAGAGCTCTTGTCAACACGAGTGCCACCACCAACATCATTACTCTTAAGACACTCAAAGCTTCCAAGGTCCCGCAAAACAAGATTGTGCATCATCCCATTATGATGATGGATTTCGAAGGAAATCATATTAGCACGTACGGATACGTTCATTTGGATTTGAAGGTAGGACCTATCCGGTCAAAAGTGAAATTTTATATGATCGACAAGTAACCGGAATACCACATGATACTGGGTCGGTCGTGGCTTCACGACAATAAGGTTGTTCCTTCAATCTAACATCAATGCATGGAGACAGTACTGAACGAGAGGATCATTCATATCACATCACATCATTATCATCATCATCTTCTTACGCCCCAGCTTATGGTACCGGGTTCTTCAATCCAAGGAATGACGTGTTCGACTTTCCAGACAAGATCTACAGCACACCATTACATACTTGGAAATTTCTTAAAGAATGTGATAGATCGTTGTCTGCAATAGTTTATGAGAGAGGTAAATCTTCAAAAACGAACCCTTCTACTGATTTTATCAATAATTCCCTTATGGTTACCACTGCCCATCTTATTCTCATGGTAAGAGAGAACATAATTTTGTGACGATCTATGACGCTAACTTCGTTGTCGTTGTTAGCAATTAATATCAAAGGCTAGAAGAGAGCCCTCACGCCCAGAGTGTAATCACAGTACGGGGTCTAATGAGGAGGAAATTAAAGACGCTCCACGAAAACTACAAGATGACACGTACTCCATAACTAACGCTATCGAGACTGTCAATATCGGGACAGAAGAAGTCATAAATACCGTCTCAATTAGCTCAACTCCATCACCAGAAGAAAGATCAGGGCTTATGAAGATTCTCAATGACCACCAAGATGTGTTTACTTGGACCTATGAGGAAATTCTGGGCCTGGACGACAAGTTGGTCCCTCATGATCTGCACATCATTCCTGGATCTAAACCTTTCTAGCAACAACCGAGAAAATTCAGGATTGATACTGAGGAGAAGATCAAGATTTAAAATTAAATTTACTCGTCGCAGGTTTATTAAGCCTATTCAACATCCCACTGGGCTGGCTAACATCGTGCCTGTCAAGAAGAAGAAGATAGCCGAATCAGGTGTTGTATCGACTTTATGAATCTAAACAAGTGTTATCCCAAGGAATATTTTCCACTCCCAACATAAACATGCTCGACTTCAAGTGCGTCAAAAATTCTGCAGAGTACGAAGCTTTCATATTAGGCCTCTCATTATCCAGGCAAGGAGGAGCAACACACCTGGAAATAAGAGGCGATTAGAAATTATTAGTCAATCATATGAATGTATTCTACTCGCTTAGAAAGGTAAATCTAGCTCCTCATAGGGTTGAATGCTAAAGATTACTAACTGGTAAGTACACTATTTGCATTAGTTAGATACATTAATTCATTGCTTTCTTGTTAGTTTTCATATCATTATGCTTTAATTTTGTTTATTTATGAGTTTCTTAGGATTTTTTAAGTGGATTCAATCAAAGAAGAAAAAGGAATTCATTTTGACATAATTTGAACAAGGAAGTGCAGCACTACAAGTGCAGAAAGGATCAAAGACCAAATTCAACTCGTTAGAATCTAAAATTTCTATTATCATCTTGAATAAAATTCAAATACGAAGACAACACAAAAAGAATAAAGTCGTTCCGAGTTCGTACGAAGAAGTTATGGGCAAATCAAGCTTGGAAGAGTTTACAGAAAATTTTTGGCGAGGAATGAAGGCTTCAAAGAGATGTTCGGTTGAGAATTGAAAGTCTCCAGGAGAAGGTTCGGCTAGGAACTCTCCAACTACGACCTATTAAAACTCTACATAATTTTCACTTGTTAGGTTCAGTTGGGAAGGTCACCAGAAGGGCAAGCCGAACCTGGGATGTATGTGAATGTGGAATTGACTTCTAACTCAAGGAGCACGGTCCCGGAAGGATTCTAAACCTAGATAGAGAGGATACTGGAGGGCCAAGCATTGAAGGCTATAAAAGAGGACATCTAGGGCTCAAACAAGGGATTCTACATCTTTTTAAAGTAATCTCTTATCTTCTACCTCTCATATCACATCTTCTACATCAAAAACCTAGGGTTTTCCCCTTATGAGGAAACCATTTTTCTTCTTTATATATTTTCCATGGGTTTTAGTAAATCCATGAGTAGGTGATAGACACATTTTAGTGTCTAAATTGCACCTTAATTTCTAGTGAGTTAGTATTCGATTGTGTGTCTATTACGTGTTTTTATGCTTTTGTAGGTACGTTAGAAGAATAAAGATTTGTGGAAAAATTGGCTCAAAAAGTGTTCAAAGCACCCGGGAAAATGGATCAAGGCACCCACACTTTGGATTGGGGCACCCTTGGATCGGGCTGAGCTGGATCGGGTCAACCCAGCAAGCCAGCGGGTCAACCCAGCGAGCCAGCGAGTTAACCCAGGATCGGCCAATCCAACTCATCGGGAAAGTCCTGTTTCAAACAGGAATGGATTTGGTTGCAATTTTTGGGTTGTTTTCGGCAATTGAAGATGACCCATTGCAATTAGAGTTGGAAGAAATCGAAAGACATCAAGAAATCCCGTGAAATCAGCTCGAGAAACCCATTTCTGGCCGGAATCAGGACTCGGTTCCTGTTTGGATTGGGATTGAAGAATTGGAGTGATTCGAGAGAGTTCTATTAGGTTTAGAACTCTCTCTAGGGTTTGTGAAGTCTATAAATACCAAAAGAATCGAAGAAAAACATATACAGAAGCCTAGGGAGCAATTCAGAGAAAATCCGGTGAAGTTCCGGTGCCGCCGGTGACCTGCTGGTGCTCCGGCCGGCGTGTTCTTCATCCACCATCACCGAAGAAGACGACTCAGTAACATTTATAAGTGTTGCTGTTCCACTGTTGCAGCTCTGCTCCTGTTGCGTTAAGTTTTGAAGGTTCTGTTGCTTAAAGCTCTTTGTAACAACTGAACCCTGTTCTGTGACACTTATATACGTATCTGTTCAGCTGTTGCACTATTCTTTAACCTTGTAATCAATATTTTGAGCAATGAAATCAACTTTTGAGCAAGTTTTCTTCAACATGGGGTAAGTTTATTTACTGGGATGATGGATAAGGTATTTTTCTCAATTTTATGTGATTTAATTATTTTCTAATAATTATTTATAATTCTTTTATTATTATTTGCATGGATTTAAATTAGAAAAAAATGTTTTTATTAAATAGTTGTGTTCTCTTTTGATGGGTCATGCTTAGTTAATTACTCTTGATGTCTCATGTTTAGGATTTACAATTATTCTTTTAGGAAACATATTTTTGGCAAACTTGAATTAAATTGTTAAAAAGAATTACATGATTAATCACATAGATTGTTAGAATTACCTGATTCCTGACTCCTGGTATTTTCCATATTTTCTAAAAATCATCTCTAGTGTATTTTCCTGATTTTTATTAGTTTAGGTTAAGTCCAATATTTTCTAAAATCATTACCTTCACAAGTTCGAGAATCGAACCTCTTTTTACCACTATATAAAATCACATCAGTAGGTAACTTTGTTCTATTAGTTGGGGATGTAGTTGGAAGTCCTAGACAAATAAATCAATTTGGTTGGTTAGTCTTAATATTAATTATCTCTTTTATCGCTTATGTTCTACTGTTTATATCGCCATGTATGATTGAAGACTTGCTTGTTTAAGTTGCAAATTGAACGGGCTTGTGCTCCTCTAAAGCTAGACTAGGGTTTGAGATCCGGAATTATCAAAGAACTCTAATCACAAGTAGCACAATATAGTTGTTAACGACGGGATGTTGTCATGCGATTATGTATAAAAGCTTAACCTAGGTTAAATCCATGTGGATCTTGTACCAGATTGCTTAGAATAACCTCAAATCACGAAGACTATTGCTTCCATTGGGTTAAACTTGAGTGGCTCTTGCGCCAAGTTATTCAGTGAGAAGGATTCAAAGAGTGGATCTTGCGCCTTTGATGATACAAGGAGTTTTACCGGATTAAGACTGTGATAGGATGTTTTATGGCCATTGGTACAAGAAGGATTGAACGTTAACTAAAACTGATTGACGAGCATGTTTTGTGATGAAAGATGAAACCCCTAATCAGTATTTTCTCACCTTGATTTCAACCTTTGTTTTTTATTTAATTTCTTTCGTTAGTTTACCTTAGTTTAATAACTCTACATCCACCATTTTTGGTTACATAAGAAGTAAAAAACAAATAAAAATTTATAGATCCTCGTAGGAACGATCCTTACTACCGCTGTATTACTAGTTATTATTAGTGGGAAATATCTTAAATTAATCTGTATGCAAATGATACACATCAAATTTTGGCGCCGCTGCTGAGGAGCAGTTGGCAATTGTTTGAGATTGCTTTTTTGTTCTATTTTATGTTTTTCTCTTAGTGTTTTTCAGGTTTTAGGTTTTCGTGGTGGAAGCAACTCGTTGGTGGAATTCGTCATCCGTTAAAAGCGAAGGTAGATCATGAAAACAGATTGTATACATCACTTTTATTTTCTTTTTTTGATTTTTAGTTAGATTTTTTTTCTTACTCTTTGTGTGTCATCATGTTTCCTTGCGGAAATAACATGTATGATGCACAAGATCAGGCATATTATGATGGTAATCAATTTAGTTATAGTTCTCAATCTTTCAAGAACTTCCAACCGACCATGGGATACAATCAGAATCAATCCTTTGTTTTTTATCAATACCATACGGAATCTTTTGGTCATTTTCATAAATACCAACAACCTTATGGCGGGATGTACGTCAACAACCACAAAGAAGGTGGGACAGTTATACTTCTAATTGGCTCCACTCGAGTTGTATGCATATTTTATATCGATGAAAGAACATTGAATATAGATTAAACCAGATTGATCCAACACTTAATAGAGAGAGCGTTGTACCAAAAAGAATTCTACAACAGTATAACTTACCCGACTCCTGATCGTATTTATGATTATTCACCCATTCAAGGGAAGAGTCGTGGTTTAGTCATCCTATTGTAAGTAATGGTGAAAAACGTGTAAAGATAAGAAAACTCTCAAAAAAATTATATTAACTGGAAGAAAACGGAGCACCAGAAGAAATTCTCCAAGAAATTAGTAGTACCATACGTATGGAATTCAAACAACATTTTGCTAATGGAGAATATGAGGTCGATGAAGAGTCTGATGAAGAGTCTTATATCGAAGATGATGAAATATTTGAGAATGAAGCTAGATTGAGTAATATTATGGAAGACCCAATTGAGCTTGCCAAGCAATATAATGATGACCTTGATGCTGAGATTTTGGTTGAGGTAGAAACTGACGAAGATTGGTTAAAAAGTTTGATAAAGGACCACGATACACAAGAGGTTAATAATTCATTGGAGTTCTTTAAGAACAATCAGGATCCCATAATACAAGAGATAGTAGAAGGTTTGTATAATCATTTGCATACCTCTATCTTTAATGATCCGCCTCCTCTAATCGAAGTAATTTCCAAAAAAGTTATTAATCCAACTTTAAGGAAAACACCTCATTTAGGATTGGAGTTGTGTGCTTCCAAAGTTTTAACGGATTATTTTGCTTCAGAGTATCTAACATTAGATATGCTTGATTCTAACACTGTGCAGGTTACCCATGAGAAACCTGTAGAAGTTCCTGAATTATATGTTTTACTTTCACTTCCAAGTGTACAAAGAACTATCTGTGGGGGTAACTTATTTATGGTAATGGTTTCACTAGTATTATCATATGCTAACATTTATGTGAAGTTGTTATTAGAATTGCAGATTCTTACTCTTTGACGAGCATGTTTGGTGATGGAAGATGAAACCCCTAATCAGTATTTTCTCACCTCTATTTCAACCTTTATTTATTTTTATTTTCTTTCGTTAGTTTATCTTAGTTTAATAACTCTACAACCCCCCTTTTTGATTACATAAGAAGTCAAAAACAAATAAAAATTCACATCTCTTCGTGGGAACGATCCTTACTACTGTTACATTACTAGTTAGTATTAGTGGAAAATATCTTAATTCATTTATGCGCAAACGACTCGCATCACTAACTCATTTTGGTGAAACATTAATAGTCACGTCGGTCGTAGCAACAATAGACATGTTGATTATCTAGCCCCACTAGCCTCTAAGCTTCAATTCGATAGATTGGAGAAAACCCTAACAATGCAGAGGACTAATATATCATCAACCTGGTTTGATCAATATGAACATATTCAAACCACTGATTGGAGGACATATATCATTGACGAACTCAGTTGTTCAGTTCCTCATAGGAAAATCAGCCTCAAAGATTTGAAAAACTTCTTTCTACTTCATGGTGCATTATATTACAGAAAATCAGACGGAACCCTTTCAAGGTGTCTCGGAGATGGGGAGGCGTAAAAAAATACAACCATATTCACATCGAAGTATGTGGACAAACGCTAGTGGTGACTCTTCACGTCGCCTCCAACGCCTCGCGTATTATTGGCCTATAACGGATACCCATTCCCGAGCACTGCAAGGATTATGTTTCAACTGCCAAGCACCACCATATCAACTGGAAGTTTTGATGATCCACCATACTGGGAATGGAGGGAGCCTTACATCAAATATATACGAGATATCGTTATGCCACCAGAAAAGCGAGAAGCATCCAAGCTAAAGAAGAAAGCCAAGAAATTTATTTTTCATGAAGGAATCTTATATTGCAAAAGATTCGAAGGAGATTAACTACGATGTCTAACCGGATCTGATATTCCTTCCATACTGAAAGAGACTCACGAAGGCAAACATCAAGGAAAGAGAAAACTATTTCTCCAGGTTCATGATAAGTATTACTGGCCTACCATGGAGGATGACGCAGCCGCATTCGTCTAAAGATACCACCAGTGTCAGATCCATGGAAATCTCATCCATACTCCATGTATCCCTTTTTTCTAATTATCCCTTGGCCTCGGATCCATGGAAATCTCATCCATAATTCTAGAATCGTAAAGTTAGACTTCCTTGAGTCTAGACGAGCCAAAGAAGAAAGATATACATAAGCTTATCGACGAATAATTTCCAAGGCATATGACAAGGCGATGAAGCCCAAAGCGTTTCAATTCGGAGACCCGGTGATCAAAACAGCAAATCATATCCATCAATACATGTCCTCCCTGAAGTTTACTCCAAAATGGGAAGGTCCTTACGTGATTTCTAAAGCAGCGACTATCGGATACTACAAGATTGTTGGCATAAGAGGAACAATAGTAGGAACGGTAATCAATGGAAAACGACTTAAAGCATATTATGCCTGAAAACACTTCAGCCTCTCTTCTAGTTTCAACGTATATTCAAATTCATAAATTTAAAACCTATAATTAAAAAACAAAACAAAGCCTTTGTTCCCATACAAGTTGGGATAGACTAGAAATTTCTTCCAAGATATAACTAAGATGTATAGTCAAGGTTCTGGTACGTGGATTGATGATTTCCACATGCGCGCATGTTCATCGCCATCTCTTTGGATAAGTTTTGACCATTTAAGTCCCACTTTACTGCTTCCTCCCAAGTCAATTTTGGTCGCCCTCTTCCTATTTTTGTACCTATTACCCGCCTTATGATTCATGTGGGCACTGGTGCATTGGGAGGTCTTACACAATTATAAACCCACTACATCAATTTAAAAAAAAAAGTTCAAGAACGACACTTGTAAGTATAGTAGTTTTAACATGTTAAACCCGGTCCTAGTTTTAACATGATGTTTTACGAGACAGGGATGTTATGTACATCTCAAAGGGAAGTATAGTAGTGGGATATGCATGAATGTGAGACCAAGAACGACACTTGTAAGATCGTCCGATGGGCCAAAAGAATTTTCATCTTCAAAATCAACACTACTATCATCCTCATCCAGAGCAGACCCTCCAGCCTTCCTTTTTCTCTTGTACGTATCCATGACCTCCGGTTCTTGCTGGACTATCAGGATAGACATGCACATAAGAATACTTGTCTAAGCTAGTTTAAATATCAGAATCATTGGATGAAAATTTACTCAATGTGATGGGTTGAGTAGACCCAGTGAAATTCGAAGAAATGCTACCAAAACTAGTAGTCCTGGTTCTCAATTTATATCGTATCTTCTTGACCTGGGATACCTAAAAAGAGAAAACTTCATCATGATCATCACGGTCAATCATTTATAATCATCAAAAGTATATATAGGTAAAACATGTGAAGAAGAAAAGATGTTCTTACCGGGCTGGGAATCCATGAATTGTGCCTAACAAGGGAACCTTCCTGGTCTGAGTCGTTGTTATCAGACATGAAACTATACAAGGAAGCCGTATTCTAAGCTACTGGGAATGGTGATACTGAAAAGATGAAGAAGACAACAATAATCTATTTGTTTAAATAGATGAAGACGAGACCCTAAATTTTGAATATTCGAGATTTCAACGAAGACTCCTTTCGAAGAGATTGGATCTAGGTGTGTTAACAGTTGAGACCAGAGCCGACCGTTGAGGTTGTTGGTGATAATAGTATAGTAAGAAAAATCTTATCATTGTCAACAAATTAAGAGGGTACCAGCAAAAAATAGAAGAAGAAGAAGAGGAATCAAGTAGGGGAGAATGCTACTATACCTGCCTGAGGACTCTTGCTCGATGCTTTTCAGTCGTTTACAGTCAATAATCATAAAACCAATGTTACCACTTGTTAAAATGGAGATGCGAAACCATGTTTTTGAAGAATTCATCCCACGACACGATATCCAGGAATAAGTTAAGTTTTTAATTTTTAAACTCTTAATGATGTTTATATCTCTGTTCATAGTGGGTACTTAGTTACAGAAGTACACTTGATAAACTCACATATATAATTGCGAAAAATATGGCCGCTTTCTGTGAGAATATGAACAATTCTCTGACTATTCATTAAACTGAGATACAAGCATATGGTCGTAATGTATTGGCTTTAGACTTTATACTAATATAGTCATGTGCTTAAGCAATCTTTTTATCGCATAGAATCTTCACTCTATGGTTAGATTTGAAGAGTGCCTATTGACATCACATAAAGGGTCAAATGGTCAGATACCTTTGCTTATGCACAATAACACTGCGCCGTTCTTTCTTGACGTTTTAAAAATATAAACGGGTGATTATGGGGAATATATTTATTATAAAATAAATTAAATTCCCAATAATAAAAATTAATATCAATTCATATAAGAAATTTATTTTGGTTATAACTAATTTGACTATTTCAAATTTCTGGTTTTAATAAATATCTTTAACAGTTTCATACCTTGTGGAGTTAATAATTTTAACTGCACCATAATAATATTTGATTAAATATAGTCTAAACCTTTGAATATAAAATCGGATTTTAGTTGAAAAAATAAAATAAAAGTTGAATTTTATTTTATGTTTTGTTTTTGAAGGAAAAAAAATATTATGAAAGAAAACAATGATCATTTGTTTTCATAGAGAATGTTACTGAACATGAATGAAAGTTTAGTAGTATCATATTCCTCACCGTGCAAGAGTGTATGTGAAAGAGGTTGACAAACTCAGTGAAAAATCTTATGAGAAGATGAATTCTCGATGCATCATTTCCTTTTATTCTCTCTCCAAAAATTGGACGTTGGTAGATTCGATCTCTTCACTTCAAACTCCTATAAGGGTCTCCACTCCACTGAAATAGCTAATGTTTGTTGTTAATGTAACTTATACTTAATATAGATACTGTTTTGAATACAAAACTCCTGTGACCCTGCTCCTATAAGCTTAATTTTTTATTTATTTCTATATACCGTATTTTATATGTCGAATTTATATCTTTAAAAAAAATTATACATATACGTATGTCATTCTGAATTATCTTTTAATCACGAACTATTAACCAAATTTTTAACTAAACTTAACTTTAACGAATACGCATAATACTCATACGTTTACCAAATTTCAAATTACTAACTGGGATTGATAGTAGGTGTCATCATCATTTTTTTTTTAAATTATGTAATAGACTATTTAACATAGTCGGTAGAATTTGTTTCAAATTAATTAATGTAAGATTTTATTATATATATAAATAAATAAATGCTAAAAAAGCAAAATGTTCTTCACGAATGACTTTACCTTTTCTTCTTCCCATAAACAAGTAGAATGACGGAAGAAGTTCCTTTTCCTTTTTCTATGCAGCTAACTTTAACTCCCTTTGGCATTAGACTATTCATAATAATGCATATAAAATCTAAAGTCACTCACTTTATATGAAACAGGGGGCATCTACTTTAACCTGGAATGTAGCTTCTCTGAAGCTTAATGTGAAGAATAAATCCATGTGCCCACATCATTTTTAATGACTCAATAGATACAGCTTTCTAAACTATTAACAATATATATGCTTTAAAAAAAATCAAAAACATAAAAATGCAGTTTACGTAGAAATGAAGAGATCGATTCATCCTCACCCAAAGAGATTTACTTATAAAATTGTAATTATTTAAAAATAATAATCCTTTAAAATAATTTAGGTATGTGTCTAGGTCAAAGGAAAACATTCGGTAAGAAATACTAAACTGAATAATCATAATTCTATTTAGGTTGTTCCGAGTTTCTTTTTTCTCTTTTTTATTCGAAATAACGAATTTTATTAACCAAGAGAATCGGACACATCATTATAATCCAATGGAAGATATCATGTGGTAGATAATCCAAATAATCAAGATAAAATATAATCTTTTCTCACCTTTTTTTTTGCTAAAAAATAAGCTACACCATTAGCCTCTACGTTCACTGCCTTACGTAACCATAAATTACTACTAGAAAATTTATGTTTAACATCTAAAATCAGACCTTAATTTACCGGGTGCATATAGATTTTGATTTATTTATTGAGTTAACTGCTACTTCACTATCTAATCAAATACTTCTTTCGTATCTGGAAAAGTGTTACTATCACTTTTTTATTTTAATTTAAAAATGGTCAATTTAAAAAAGTGATAGTAACTCTTTTCCTGAAACGGAAGTAGTATCACTCTATGAAAGTCTCTTTTCTTCTTACATTCGACGAAAAAGGTCTCAAAATGATCAATTCCGAATATCTCGATATTTTGGTATTACGTTCACTGAATAATTAGAAAGGGTTATTTTGTATCTGGGTCACGTTAAAGTAATCAGTTCAGCGAGATTGAATCAATCAATATGGCCAGTTTTGAGTTTGTGTACCTCCAGTTAAATGGTGAGCGAGTGTTGACCACATCAAACTCAAACTTGGTCATTTTTAAGATCCTTTCGCTATATTGCCCATGTTATTGAGACATAAACACAAAAGTAACGAAATAAGCCATCTTCCACTTCTTTCAAAAATGGATGTCTCTCGTGTTTTTTTTTTTTTTTTTTTTTTTTTTTTTTTTTTTTTGTAAGAAAGAGAAATTTTATTGGCTGATTGTAAGGAGGCCTTCTATATGATCAACTTTTCCAATTTTTCAGTAACATGGTGTAATGTATTTGACCACAGTTTTTATTTTAGAAAAAAATTCGATCAAATGGGAAGTCAACTAAATTGATCATTATTTTCCGAAATTGAGTTGATAATCAGACATCTACACCCCCAATTACGATTATGATCCATAAATTCAATCAAAAAACTTCTAATTGGTCTTTAATTAATTCAAATTAAAATATTCGTAAAAATGTGATGTAATCATTTTTTTTTTCAATTTCATCAAATTTGATCGAATTAATTCATTTTTTTCTAGATATTTTCAGACCCCAATTATTTATCGATTTAAATAGATCAATTTTGTCTTCATTTGATTTTAACTAAAATAAAAAGATGCAATTTATTAGGAACGTTTATATATGTTCCTAACTGATGAACTTTAAGATTCAATCAAAAGCAGTTAGGAACATTTATATCCATTCCTAATATGACCGTCGTAAAATGTAAAAATTTGGATAAAAATCGATTCGAATTGGTTCGGGTTTTAGGTGGGTCAATATAAACACGATCATCTAGTTATTTACACCTCATTTAAGTTGAGGTATTATTCTATAAAGAAGGTGGTTCATCATCTCCCCATCATTTAAAAATATTACTAGATATCTCCTTTTAAGTCATGGGAATCTAGGAATTGAAACTAATTCTAAATAAGCAAATTTCTTATCTCCATATATCCTCAATGGGCATAATAATTGAGTGAATGGACCACGGGATATTTTATCTGCTGCCATTTGGTGCAGTCTGGAGTGCAACATCATCTCCTTATATAATTATTATACCATGACCCCTGTCTTAATGACACTATTTGATGATGCCAATTGTATCGTTCATTTGTTGTTACCCGGTGAAGTAACATTTGTTTCAATGTTTTTCAGTTTTCAAGTTTTATTTTATATTTTAACCGAGTTTGTTATAGCTTTATATATGACCAACCATATCTTGCCCTGTATATTGTTATTTTTCTCGTGACAATACGAATTACACAGTAAGCACTGCTGCTCTTTAATATCCACCACTACTGTAAAATCACCACTACTACTCTCGTTATGGATACTATGTCCACCACTAGTTCCAACCACCACTAACGCTATTGCCTCCTCCACCACTCACCAAAACTACTGTAACTGTCTCCATTATCACTTCCTAACATTACCACAACCACCACTAAGGCTCAATGGTATAATGTTTAGTCAATCTATTAATAATTAATGTAAATATATTTATCATTATTACTAATGAGATATTTATTATGAAAAAAACTAATAAAACATTTATTATAGGAAATTAATAGGGAATTAATCAAATAACAAGCAAAACTAGACCGTTGGATGTAATTCTAACTCTCAACTACAATCATCACTTACGTGAACAACCACATCCTATGATTTATCTTCTCCCCAAGCAACCCTGCTTACTCTTTGTCTAGGCAACTTTAGCCAAGCTTTGTTTTGTATTATTGATTAGAGTTTAACCCGTGTCGTACGATAGTGAAAAAGATGTTAGTAGAAATGTATATCCTCACGGTCATGTCATTTAGATTAATCCATGTATTTATTCCCACAAAAATAAGATATATTGAGTAGCTTTTTAATAAAGAATTTTGAATTATAAAATTATCTAAATCTTTAGATTAGAAATAAAAATAATATGCATACTCGCTACAGTCTTTGAAATATGCCCAAACTATTTGATCCCAAAACATTCTTCCCAATTCGTTGCCACCTAAATGGAAACTCAGTAACGAAAGTTCACCCAGGTTATATTTCATGAGCTTTATTCCATTGGAAGCTTCATGCAAGGTTTCTTGAAAACCTTTGATAGTACAAATTTAAGTTCATCATATGTATTTCATCAAATTTCTTTTTGGTCTTTTGGTACAGATCTTCCTCCTAGGGAGGTGATCCACAAATGTATATTTCCACTTAAGAGCTTATTCGGTTATTCCCTTCATTTTTTATCATTACTCTTCAAAAAACGAAAATATAAGTCGACAAAATAAGTTGCGTGAGTTGGTTTTTGCACATGGAATGGCAAATATCGCAGATAAATTCAAATTGAGATCAATCAGTGGGAGTTGAAAGTTTGGATGAAGTTTTAAGAAGATACAATAGCGTACCAAGGGAATACGGTAAAGTATTTACCGAGAGGAAAGATCATAATGCGATTCAACCGGCATTTTTACAAAAGTGCATCTGAAAGAAGATAATATGCTTCGTAACAACTTTTCATTATTATTCAATTGATACAAAATTCGAAATATATAATAGTCGTTTGTGCATGTGAACCTTCACTCGAGTAACATTGATTCTTTTGTATGTGTTTAGCAAAGATTGCTAAATCATGCAACCACGTATTCCGAGCAAGAAGATAAGAAGATTTTCAATAATCCTGATGAATATGAATATGAATATGAAAGCCAAGAAATCACCAGTATCCAAATTCCTCACATCTCTATCACTCAAAATCTACAATATTCCTACCGACAAACAATCACCAGTACCAAGCATCACCAGAACAACCAACACCACAACATTTCAAAATAAGGGATGATAATGAACAAAAAAATACCCGAGTATCTTCATGTCATATGACATGAAAACTTCTGCCAGATAAAAATAAAAAACTTTGGTTACAAATCATGTTATTTGAGATAAAAAAATTGGAAAATGTTCAAGTATACATTGAATAATACGCTAAGTAGAATCTAAAATTAGAAAAACCAAAGGGGATGAACAACGTTATAAGAGCGTTGAATCCGCACCTTTAGTATGTATTTATGCCACAAAGAACCAATATAGTATTGTTGTGGAACTCAAAGTTCCCTTGCGGATATTTCCATCGCCAGATTTTGTGCTTTCGATGGAAGAGATACCATCCGTAACCCTTAAAGTGACCCATTTTGCTATTAATCCATGCAGAATGGCAAAAATCGTAGGTATTTGCTCAAAGGCAAAAGTTAAATTAAAAGTTTTATATAAATAGTCAAAATATAAATTTTATATTAAAAGAATTAAGACACATTCGGTGTACCACTAGATTCGACAAATTCTGTGTTTAAAGAAAGTAGTCCCTGCATTTCCACCCTTCTGGTTCATAGTTTGCGTATTGAATACCAACACGATCAATAGTTTTTGGAGTTTGTATTACTTGACATGGTAAGCATCCCATATCTATATATGCTCACAACTTGGAAGTATAGATCTAGGTGTACTCAAAATTTTATATGCACTCCTTCAATCTTTTCCATACAATGAATTCAAAACACCCCAAACATGCCACTGTTCAATTGAATGAAATGAAAACAAACCTATTTTTGGAGAGGATGAGATGAAAATTAAACAAATGTTGTGAGCTTAAAAGAGATGGTGATAAAGATTCAGAGTTTTGTCCTATTCTTTTGACAAATTAACATCTCTCAACCATATTTCTCACCCCACCACCAAAAGGACTTAAAGATCCAAGAACTCAGAAAATATATATACTGGTTTGAACCTGGTTTGTATCAAATTTCGCAATGAGTAGCACTAATACATAATTGACGACAATGTCTTAAGCAACTTAAATCGATAAGCCAAAAAACTAAACCAAGAAGACAAGAGCACATATTGGGTAGCTTTGCAATTGTTTAAAAAGCAATAGTAAAAAGCAATAGTTACGCATCATCTTTGATCTTAAACAGAAAATGGCAAATAGATCCATAAAAATTGCATCTAGAGAATACATAAACTTCCACCTACTACCTAGTAAATAAATTCTTCAACTTGAAATGCTAAAAAAAATGAAATGTATATCGAAAATATCAAATTACCAAGATGCAAACTTTAAATTTGTTGTAATTCTATTACTATAAAAAAAAAATTAGACAGCCATGCAGCTGAATGCAATTGTACTCAAGTTCTTCATTCCTAAAATCTCGACAACAAAAATAAAAGAGTTATTTTATAAAAGGGTTGTAAGTTTAGTATCTAAGAGCAACTGCAGTGGTTGGAGTAGAGTAAAGACCAAAACCCAAATTTTGTCTGCTCTTTTAAAAAAAAAAAACGCAGCGGTTTTAGATCAAATTATGCTCGGACGCCTTTATAACGAGACGTTTGTTGTTGGACGTTCTTGTAAATGGACGTGACATGACACGGACGCTTGTTGAGTATAACGTATGTTGTTGGGCGCTTATTTAGGTGAGCATATGATATGTATGGAACCATACGCCATTGTAACTGAACGTTCTATATTGATACGCTCCTTTAGGAAAACGTATGTTTAAGCGTCCACCCTAACCAGCGTCTCTTATCCAAGCGCATTCATATAAGAACGTATGTAAGTTGTGCGTTATCTTGTGTGGACGTATAATGACAGACGCTTTTGCTGATAGACGCCTGGATGCCAAACGCGGCCCTATAAAAGCGTCTATATATGAAACGTCCGTGGATGGAGTGAGAAGCTTTCCTAGAAGAGCTTCTCACTAACCAACGTGTAACTCTAACTGACTTGAAACAGAAGCTTTCCTAGAAGAGCTTCTCACTACCATTACGTCTTCTTATAGAGACGTCTATGCGTCCGGCGCTCACCTAAGTGAGCGTATCCACTCTTCAGTTGTTCCGGCTATCACCTACTAGAGCGTCACTTCCTATACCTAGCCAGACGCTTTCTTAACATAGCGTATGATAAATTGGCGCTGCTTCAAGAGAATTTTTAAGACAGACGCTCTTATGGGTTGCGTTTGTTTAACGAGCGTTGTCTTAGTGCCGCGTGAGAGCAGACGCTTTTTTGGGTGACCGTTTCACTAGACGTCGTTCAGCAACGCCGTCCGTGTTTCAATACGTTCTCTTAGGAGGACGTTTAGGTATTACGCTGTACCAGAAGAGCGCCTGACTATATATAGGTTTGGGATCAAGTTTTCTCCAATACTGTACATTTGATCGTCAAAATCCTATTTTTACTCGCCCGTTGGGCCTGATTATTAGCGACCAAAGAGTAAAAATGGGGTTTACTCTTTGGTATGGTCGTACGTTGCAGTTGCCCTAAGTAGGATTTGGGTCGTAGAACATGCAGTTGAGGCATTACGACCGTTGACTAACTAAGACCGTTAAGTAACTGTTAGCTGACTGTTTCTATTTTTCCAAACACCCTAACCAGCAGTTGATTTCGCTCTCTTCTATCTTCTTGAACTCAAATCAACTGATAAATGATTCAACAAAACAACATTAACAATTTCAACCGCTCCCACCGTTGTCTCGATCAAATTTTAACATAATACTCATATGTTTTAATTAATCATTTTATTCATAATAAGCGTAAATCAAATTGCAAATGCCTGTTAGAATCAACTTAATAAGGAAAACCTTTCAACTACCCAAATCAACAAAACCAATTGAAAGAAATTGCATGCAACAACCACGAATGCTAACAATTTTCAATTAAACACTGAAAGAAATTGAGGAGATAAATTGAAATACCCAACTTTTAGTTTCCCAAAATTTGAGAAGACTGTGAGATTAGGCAATCCATCTTTTGTAGCCCAATCATTACAAGCTCTGTAATATTCAATTGATCTTGTTATAATTGAACACTACCATCATTTTTCAGTAACATTTCTTTCCTAATTGAATATTTTTTAGGGTTTGATTTAGGGATATTTATTAGGGATTTGAATGATTGATTAAGAGATTTTAGATTCACCTGTTTAATTTGTGATGATGATTCTGATTGAAGGAGAAATAGGTTAGTTTCTACATAGCAGTGGTGTTGGTGGTTACTTTGGAGTGGGTATGGTCGTGGTGTTGGCGGAATGGAAGGAGATGGAAGAAAAAGATAAGGGAGAAAACCCACCATTCATTGTTTTGACGGGATGGGAACAATTAGGAACTTAGGATACATAATTTCATTTAGTTAGTTTATAAGGGTACCTTCGTAAAATATTCAGACAATCAAAGTTGGTCTACGACCAATTCAAAATAAACATACCCTAATGCATGGACTGTATGTTCTACAATTCATACCCTAATTAGATACTCCCTCTATTTCTAAAAAAATGTTACTATTACTTTTTCAATTTAACCTAGTAATATTTTTGGTAAAACGGAGATAATATTAAACTTATAAATTTTTTATAAAATATTTTAAAATAAAATCCCAACAATCTTATTAAGTCCATTCAACGGATCCTTCAATATTGTTTTATTTTACCTTGAGATTATCTAAGAACAATATTGATTGTTGGATATCTCATCATAAATGAAGATATATGGTTCATGAGAATCTTATAAGTAAACTTTATTTGTTTAGCCAATAGTTTCAGTTTTCTTTTTGTTCTACATACTCATAATCTTATTGAGTCCATTCAATAAACACCTTCAATATCGTTTTATTTTAACTTGAGTTATCATAGAATTTTTATAGGTCTCCAAAAAAATATAAAATCGTATTAGTCATCCAACTTAAAACCAAATTATAAAAAATAAAATGAATAAAACTCATCAAGGACGTGGGTTTTACTTTTATGAAAGATAATTTATAATGCCTTTGTATAATTCATCTTTATCGAGTGGCATTTTAATTTACTTCGTAGAAATCACTTATATTGATTTTATTTTAAACTTCTTATTATCTGACATTGCTAATTAATAAAAAATTCTTGAATATAAAAATAATAATAATAAAAAAAAAAAAAGTTACTTGAAAGAAAGTTGATCGGGATTAGGTATGACGTTATCGTGCAACCACAAGGACATATGCAACACAATCAATTAAAAACCAAAAGTGAAAAAGAGGAAGCATTGAAGCATTTGCTCCAACGGCTCTCCCCTTGAACTTGTATGAATAGCTGGCAATCAAACAAAACACTTCTCTCGGGTCTCTCCCTTCTATGTTAAGGAAACACTTAACATAAGTTACATACTTACATAACACTTCCAAGCAAAACAAAAAAACATTCAAAAACACCACTTTTTACATTTGTGTTTCCTCATTCAATCCAAGGTACATCAATGCACCACGTGTTTATAGAATCAAACTTTTTCTTACACCTCTGGTTCTTTTTCTCTTTCTCTCTTTCTTTATGGACCTGTACTTTTAACTTTACTTTCAGGGCTCTTTCCTTAGCACCCACTCTTCTCTTCATGAAACCCTAGACAACAACCACAGAGAAAAGCTTCATCTATATAAACCCATCAAAGTTTCATTACTCCTTCATGCCAAATCATACACATTCTAGAATCTAAACTCATAACATCAAAACACACATTCACATATTCTTTTCTCTTATACATTTTAGTACCTCTTTTCATCTCTTAATAATTATTATAATTGTTTCATTTTCTTTGTTAAACAACATGAAGACTAAAGCTTCAAATTTCTTGAAACAAATACTCAACGTTTTGAGTACAGTTGTGAAGCCAAAATCAATGGCTATAAAGACAAAAATTAGTGCCATGAAGACAAGACTATTGATCTTCTCTTTGTTGAAGACAAACAGGAAGGTATTGGTTGGTACTATCACTCATAAGATTCATGCTCTGATTGGGCATCTAGACAACAAAAAATGCGACGACAACAATGCAGTTGACGAAGAGAAATGCAAAGCTATTGTTCTCTACAACCCTAGTTGTACCACAGCCGAGTTAGACTACTACTATTACAACAACGACGATGATGATAAGTACCCGGATCTAACTCACGGTTTGTTCGACCTCGAGGACGATGATTTCGTAGACCAAGCTGGGTCAGTTATAGATTTGGTGAAGAATGCTAAGGAAGAAGATGGTGAGAACTTTAGCCTTGAAGACGAGATTGACACGGTTGCTGACTTGTTCATAAGAAGGTTTCACAGACAGATGAAAATGCAGAAACAAGAGTCATTTAAGCGCCGATATCAAGAGTTGCTTGCAAACGAGCCGTTCAATTAAGTATTAAGTAGAGTACAGATAAATAAATGAAGATCAAGGCCTCTGATATTAATATCGTACCAAAAGAGATTAATAGCTTGTGGTTTTTTAAAACACTTGATCTGTATCTATCCTCCCTCAATATTCCAGTTCCATTTAATGCATGGACGCAATCTTTTTGAATATTAAATTGCAGTATACCAACCAATCGCTATGGATTAGGATTTCTTTCAATAAGCACACTGAAGATTAAGGTGATGATGCAGCTGACAATCAACTTATACGTAACCAGACAACCAAATAGGCATTGGATGGGATGGCCGTAGATAGTTTTAGTCCTTTAATTAGATATGTCTGATCTAATTAAACTGAGCTTGTATACTTAACAAATTTATCTAAGTATTTATCTATGTGTATATGACAACTGAATAAGCTATTATTAAGCTTTAACAGTTTTCCTTTTTGGTCTTTTGGAATCGTAGACGTGTTCTCTACTTGGTGTAGTAGCTATAGGTTAAAAAGATCGAGATGATCATGAAATCATGTGCCTGATTCTAATGTACGTATGGCATCGATCCAACCATTTTCATCTTTCAGAGCGTCAACAGATATAAGATCAAACCCAAGGATCAAAGAGTAAAACTTTTACTTTTCGGTCTAGTCCAAACGCTACGGGTTAACGATTAAAAATGATCGGGCGGTTATCTAGGTCTACGTTTGTAGTTGGACGGATGTCTGGGTATACATTTGTTGAGACGGGCGTACGTCTAAGAAAACGTTTACGTGAGGTGGACATTTGGTTGACCGCTTGATGGGATAACGAAAATTACGCCTGATGATAGACGGACTCTCACACGCACTCCCCAAAGACGGGCGCTTTACTAGACGAACGCCTGATGGGGCGGTTACATAGCCATACATCCGATTATTTGTCTACACGTGCAAGTACATCGTGTGCGAAAAAGACGGGCGTGCATCTAGCCAACCTCTTGAAGAACCGGGCGGATCTGTAGACGAACGCCTAGAAAACCAAGCGGACGCTTCCATCAACGCCTGATGGGCGGACTTCTTCTTCTCCTTTTCGGTTCATTTTCTCCTGAACCCTCTTCGCAGACGAACATCCATTCCACCGCCTACCTTTGAACCCTTGCAAAACCCATTTCTCCCTCCAAATCAAGCTCAACCTTTTCTCAAACACCCAAAAACTAGGCGGATTTGATACAAGTGGTATTATTTCAAAGCAATCAAGGTAATAAAATTAAACTTTGATATAAATTGTAATTGATTTCATAGGTTTAGATTATGATTTATTATAATGTTTTGTAAATTAAAAATTTGTATATATATGTTGTATGATTAAACATATGATTATGAAATAGACATATTAGGTTTCAGAAATTGTAATTTTGGAATTGGGTATATTTTAGGGATTATGGATGTTGTTAATTGGGTATAAAAAATTGATGAGAATTTGTTGAATTGAAGTTATAATTGATTAAGTTGTTGGTTAATTTGAGTTGGGTTGTGGTTAATTTTATGATGAATTGACTTGATTGTCTTTCAAATTTGGGAATTAGGCATGTTTATGGAATTATAGAATTGGGGAATTATGATGATTTTTTGTACAATTGATGATTTGATTAGTAGTGGACTATTTTGTAAATCATGAATTTTGTAATTTGGCTGATTTTTGTATGTTGGTACATTTGATTATCTAATTAAATAATTAATTTTGTAATGATGAAATTATTATTTTTGTGGATTTATTGATTAATATAGAGTTTTATATTTGTGCATTGTGAGGATTACTCTTGATTTTCAAACTTGTATGTACTGTTTTCCCAAATGTCGAGCAGTGTGACGTCGAGATTCGTTGGTCGAAGAAAGAGGAACAAGAAGGCTAAAATTGTTGAGGATTCAGAAGAAGACCCTAGTACTGAAGAAATGGTCGATGTTCCCGGGTTGGCGAACTATAATGTTGTTGAAGATATTCAGGGTCACGCCTCGACTAATATTACATATTCATACAAAATTGAAGTATTTACATCATGGTTCCCTCAAATCGGTCATTCAGACCTATGCAGGTATTACTAAACACAGCCCTAGGGTAAAATATATTATTGAAAAGGTAGGATGAGACCGTTTACTTACCATGGATGTAGTAGATTCATCACATGCATTGATTGACTACATTCTTGAGCGTTTTTGGGATACCACGAACACTTTTCACTTCTCCTTTGGTGAGATTGGGTTCACACCCCTTGATTGGGTAATGTTGACAAGATTAAGTATTGGTATTGGTAGTGTTATTCTGTATGACTCGGGGAAGTACCAACTTGAATATGTCCGGGTGCATATTTTTCCTGAAATTAAAGAATAATGAGGTTTGTAAAAGAGAACATATCCCAACCAGTGGCTTTCAGGTGCAATTACAGTTGCATTTTTGAGCACATATTTTGATCCAGAAACGTTGGTTGCGGCTAACGATGATAGCACACTTGCTGATAGAGTGGCCAGAGCCTTTTGTATGTACGTTTTGGGTCAATTTTTCTTTTCAAATGCAAAAACCTATATTTATGCTGAATGGTTAGATGATTTTGAGGATCTAAATGCAGTTTCTAATTATGACTGGGGTAGTGCTGCATTTGCGAAATTGTGTTCCGGTCTCGCCGCATCTGGCAGGGGACAAAGGTCATTAGCCGGACCCTTCCAAATATTGGAGGTAAATTTCTTAGTCTTATTTATAATTCTTTTAGATTTTTATTTCCTGCTAACTTATTTATTCTGTTGGTTTTCTTCACATTCTAGTTTTGGGGGTATTAATATATTGGCATATGTCGACCAAAGAACCAAACGAGTGAAAGTGAATCAGTGTGGCCTAGAAGTTCTCGATGGAAGGGTACACGAAGGAAGAGTATTGATATTATTCGTTCAAGGATTTCTCTTAATCAGTTGTCTGTAGACGATGTGACCTGGCAACCGTGGGAATCCGCGATCTTAGTCCTAGAAACTGATATTGGACGGAAAGCAATAGAGCTCTCATAGAAAAGGTTTATATTCAGTTGGCTAGGCACTGTGAGTTGATAATTTATTTCCATAGGATTGTTTTTATGTTCTTTAATTTAGTTTTTTGATAGTTATTTTCTTTTCACAGAATAACGTTTATCTCGGAGAATGGTGTTGGAGGCAATACCATGAAACATGGGGCGTTCCAAGAAACCCAACTACTTGTATTACCAACTTGAATAACGACGAAGCTAAGGAGATGAGTGAAAACGATTTGGTCCCTGCAAGTCAATTAGTGTGTGTTGTTACGTATGATCTGTATATGGAGTATTGGCGACATGTAACTAACCTGCAGAAATATGCCACCAAAGTCGATTGGGAGGTTGAAACATACGGTTATGTGATAGACACATTTTAGTGTCTAAATTGCACCTTAATTTCTAGTGAGTTAGTATTCGATTGTGTGTCTATTACGTGTTTTTATGCTTTTGTAGGTACATTAGAAGAATAAAGATTTGTGGAAAAATTGGCTCAAAAAGTGTTCAAGGCACCCGGAAAAATGGATCAAAGCACCCACACTTTGGATTGGGGCACCCCTGGATCGGGTCAACCCAGCGGGTCAACCCAGCGGGTCAACCCAGCGAGTCAACCCAGCAAGCTGGATCGGGCCGAGTCACCGGGTCAACTCATCGGGCTCAACTGTTCTTCACTGGCAACACAAAATCAACGGGAAATCTGGTTTCTTTCGCTTCCAGATTGTTCCAAATGTTAGTAGATATCCCACACAAGT
>JAJJMC010029784.1:407062-433372 GCA_023531435.1 Papaver californicum | reverse complement strand
CCTGATTCCTGGTACGTTTAAAATTATTTAAAAATCATAGTTAGGTTATTTAGTCTTTTTCTTACTCCTGGAATTTTCTAGAGTTAGTTTAAATCATTATTTTCTAAAATCATCACCTTCACAAGTTCGAGAATCGAACCTTTATTTACCACTTCTAAAATTACATCAATTTTTGTGAAACTGTCATTTGTATATATTGTATTTTGGGTTGATCCCCAAATTTTCAGGTTATTAGTGTATGGGGATTCTTTCTGTACATATCCAGTAGGTAGATTTTTAGTTTCTTGTTTTTATTTTCTTTTAGGCATTTATTTATTTTTATTTTTAGTGTTCTTTGTTATTACTATCGTTTGATGTGTATGACAGAGAATACTGCTTTTCTTGCGTCAATCAGGTGAGACGTTCCAATTCCTTCTCTTTAATTTACATTTTTTTCCCTTATTTATATTTATTGCGTACCATTCTAGGATGCACGGTTTGAAACATTGAGGACAATGTTAAATTTAGGTTTGGGGGTAGAGTCTCCGAAAATTGATGCCAATAAATAAACTCCGATATTTAGAAACATGTGAATGATTCAGGATGACTCTAACCATTCTAGGTAGATGGAAACATAACTCTTTTCTATAGGAATTGGTGTGCCCAGCTAAATGGTCTATTCATCTCTGAATGCACTCAGGTGTTAGAAATAACATGATAATCATTGAACAAGCATTTCTCAGAATCATCAGAATCATATCACTTTCTATTTTTATTTTTGCAATTTTGTGTTTCTCTAAGTGATTTGGTGGGGCCCAGTATCAAATTGTTATCGCCGCCAGGATGAAATAGATTGTTGAGTTCACGCTCATTTTTAATTAAAAAAAAAAAAAATGAAAAAAATTGATGAAAATTGACACTTTGATAGCAATATGTGTGTGTTTTCCCTGTCTCCGTCGCCTAAGCAAGCGTGGAATGCAGGATCCATGGGAACTATCATGTAATCTGCTGAAAAGGAACATGCGCTTAGATTCAAAAGATCTAATCATGTAGTCATAAAAAAAAATAGAAAAAAAAAAAAGAGAAAAAATAAATAATATTATGTATATAAATAATAAAAATAGGATTCATCCTGGTACTGACCTTCAGACAGATATGGGAAACACCGTTCACCTTAGTCAACATATGCACCATTCATTATTTCTAATCTATCCCTGTGTTTGAATTTAATGATTTCGATTAATATGAATGTTCAATGATTATTTGAGTAGAGTTGCATTTTTATATGAATTTTAGTATGCTGAGTGCAAACTCGTGTACAGTAATTGGATTCATACAGGGTAATGATTCTTATAGTCGCAGAATTTAGTACGCCAACTAAATAGCTTGTTTAGTGTCTATCCTAAATCGTTCACAGGTAGCTAAAATTTGGAATATAGGTTTTGTGGGTAAACCTCTTGTAAACCCTCACGAGACTATAACTCGTCCGCTAAGGCCACTTAGGGGTTTAAAGGCTTATTACATTTGCTAAATGTAGTCGCGATTCCTGCGAAAGTGAGTTAGGATTTTTATTTTTATTTTAGATTAGTTTTTCTCGAGGACTAGCAAAATATAGGTTTGGGGGTATTTGATAAGCACGTAATTCATACATTTTTACCACTTAATCTATATTTGTTAGTACTTGAATTTGTATTAATAATATATTTTTATTGTTTTATTAGGTGGTTCGTATAAAATTCAAAGCTATGAATTAAACATGGTTGAAAGGGCTACAAAAACCAATTTATTTGCTCATACCTCTAAAGACCGGAGTCACACAGTTAACATTGTTTCATGCCTCTACATTTAACGTGGTTACAATGTGAGATGGATATCCTGTGGTCCACTTGTTGTACTAAAGCAAGGCGTGAGAAAATGTTGAACAAAAGAAGTATAGTGGGCAAGCCACGTGATGGAGGTGTAGGAAGAAAGGATATAGAGAGAAGACCTAGGCTAGTGATGGTGACTTGTGAAGCTAAGAAAGAAATGGTGCTATGCTTCTCGGTTAAAAGGAGACGTGAGAGGGCTCTAGCTATTTAGGTTATAAAAGTACGGCTGGGTGGTAGTTAAGAAGAGGACAACGTGAATACTTGATATTTGTTTTGTTTGCTTTTAGGTGAGATGTATGGCTAGGAAGTGGGGATGATTAGAGAGGGATGGAAGAGAATGACGTGTGGAGAAGCAACACGTGAAGAGAGTGAGGTACGATTGAAAAGCTAAGAGCTAGGTTTTCTTATTGTTGGTCTTTGAGGAGACCTAGGGAGGAGCTAGGGAGGTAGATGAGTAGGTATATAAGGAAAATAGTGAGACGTGAGTGGGCGGACTGGTACGGCCGGACAGGAGTTTTCTTTTGGAGTTCTGTTCTTGGATTCGACTCCTGTACACTCTTCGGAGGAGAGACGACGGAACAGCAGACGGAGATAGGAAGGGAAGCTGTACAACTCGAACGGAATTCTGCTGTACAATCTATATTATTGGGTTTAATTCTTCTTCTCTTTAATTATTTTTATGGGTTTTAAGAAACCCATCACCATGTCTAGCTAATTTATTTGTAACTAGGGTTTAATGTTGAAACCACTTACAGTTTTAGATCAATTGAATTAAATATTTGATACAGACCATTATGATTTAAATAGATTAAATTCATGACTTTAATCAATTGTATTGTCGTTTATGGTGCATGCTTGGCCTATGGTTTTGATGTTCCATGTTTCTGGTATACAGTTGTTATTCTAAAAATATATTTGTCTACTTATTTGATATTCCATGCTTAGGTTAAATCTTTTGATGGGGTATACTTAGAATAGCCAAGTATTATTTGTAGACCTTTAATTAGTTTCGTACAATTTTCTCGCTAGCGCAATTTTATGGTGTATGCTTGAGACTAGGGCTTTTTGATGCATCATGTTTAGGGCGTCCCAGCGATATTTGCGACTCTAAATATTCATGAATTAAATAGTGGTGGATACTGAAAAACCCTGGTTACCGACTCTCTCTACTCGGTCACATTTTATTAGTTTAGTTAGTTTATTATTTTATTTATTAATATAAAATTCACAAAAATATTCCTCTTGGTTAGTTTATTAGAGATATTAATTGTAATATTTCCCCGCTCTCTGTGGGTTTGACCCGTACTTGCCGTTGTCTACTAGTTAGACGCCGTGCGATTGCGGTTATTATTATTGGGTAATCCCAGATCACATCATTATGCTGGTGACCGTATTGAACACAACATCCAACATCCTGATGAACATGTACCCATTCCGCCTCAACAAAAATTTTCATGCATAAGTATACAACCAACCACTGTAAAGAAATTTAGTATATAATAATGGTTGAGAATTTGATTTAATTTTTTTCATAACCGGTCGAAGCTTATGGTTTAGTTCAAGAATATGCTGATTTTACGCAAGAGTTTCGTAAGTGTACGTTAAATGAAACAAAGAAGAGGATGGATTTTTTCATGGCAGAAGATGAAGAAATAAGGGGTCTACAAAATCACAACAATAATTTGGAGTTACAGCTTGCCAATTTTCGTCAACAACAACCACCCATTGGGTTTGGCACGTTCTCTCAAACTTTTCCACCACAAATGTGGAATACCATGGGTCAGGGATCATCATCAACATTGCAATCAAGTAACTACACATCCAGATCATCTTTGCCTCCATTTATGCCCCCGTGCTCGGATTCCGGGAATCAAGATACGGAAGAATAGTAATTCATTTGCATTAAATTGTCAATTGAACAAATAATTTTTTCTTTGATATATCTTTTGTCAAATTTGAATTGTCATTTCAAAAGACTTTTCTTACATTCTCGTTGTCTTTTACCTGCTTTGTGTTGTCATCTCCAAATATATTAATAATTTTTTCTTTGTCCTTTATATCTGTTTTGTATTGTCAATTCAAAAAGAATTTTATTTTTTTCCTTTGTCGTTTTGCCCATTTGGTCTTGTCTTGTCAACCGACACTTCTTACCTCTGATGCATCTATTCACCCCAGTTGCCTCAACTCTGTTTTTGCATTAAAATTCCAAGCGTGTTTGGTCATATCAAAACTCAAAGACTTATCTTAATATGCCTATAAATTGAACACTCGATTCTCAAGTATACAAACCAAAACTACAAACATCAATAAGCAATGACATACTATCAGAATAACAATCACAATTATGCTTTTTGTTCTTCTATTCCTCATCCTCCTTCTTCCTCTTCTTCTTCTTCTTCTTCTTCTTCTTCTTCTTCTTCTTGTTCTTCTTCTTCTTGTGATGATGATAACAATAGTTTGTACTCATCAGACGAACGTTTACTTGCATCGAGCCAAAATAACCAAGCAGTCACTGCGGGATTCATCGTTTCAAGTATGAACTGGCCACATACTCGTATCCAAATACCAAGAGAACGTGATGTCGGTGCAAAACTTCTATGGAAAGATTAATTTTGCAGAAACACGACGTTTTCACCTAATGTATTTCGTAGAAGATTTAGAATACGGCGAGAATTGTTCAACCGTATATTGGGAGATATCGTAGCTATAAATAATTATTTTGTTCAAAAAAAAGATGCTTGTGGCGTTCTTGGATTAACCCCTCATCAAAAAGTTAATGCAGCAATACGAATGTTAGCTTATGGACGTGCGGCCGATGCAATAGATGAGTATTTACGGATCGGAGAAGCCACTATTTTGGAAGCAACTCGTGGGTTTTGTAAGACGATAGTGCATTTGTATGAGAAAGAATATTTGCCCACACCAACTGAGCGTGATGTTGAACTGCTTCTTAATGAGAACAAGGAAAGGGGATTTCCGGGATGCTGGGTAGTGTAGATTGCCTGCACTGGAAATGGGATAAACGCCCATCAGCGGAATCAGGTGCTTACACTACGTACAAATGTAGTGAAAGTATTGTGCTGGAGGCAGTGGTGTCATATGATCTTTGGTTTTGGCATGCATTTTTTGGTATGCCTGGTTCTAATAATGATATTAATGTTATGAACCGTTCTTATATTTTCAAAACGCTTATCAACGGGAAAGCACCCCCTGTGAACTTTGTTGTAAACGGACATCAATATGATATGGAGTATTATCTTGGTGATGGAATATACCCTGAGATTGCTACTATTGTGATGTCTATTAAACATCCAGATTCCCAGAAGAAACAAAAAATTTCAACAATGCAAGAGGGTTGCCGAAAATATGTAGAGCGAGGCTTTGGGGTACTACAAAATCAATTCGCCATCGTCAAGCAACCTGCACGAATGTGGAATCCAGACGTACTAGCATATATAATGAAAACTGTAATCATTTTACATAATATGATAGTGGAGGATGAGCGTTTACCCGGTGATTGGACGCATCAGTATGATCAAAGCAGCCACCATGCACCGGTAAATATTTCTAAACAAAACACTACTGAACTTTCGAGAATGAGAGTGGACCAACGCCGACGTGCAGTACACAACAAAGATACTCATATTCGTTTGCGAAATGACTTGACCTAACACTTATGGTCATATTTTGGTGAGGAATAACAAATTATAAATCCTGCGGATAGGTTTTGTGGGTAAATCTCTTGTAAACCCACCCGAGAAACCACTCGGACGCTAGGGGCACCTAGGGGTTTAAAGGCTTGCTGCATATGCTAAGTGCAGTCGCGATGCCTGCGAAAGTGAGTTTAGGTCTACTAATTAGCTCATGTATTATCAGTATATTTTATTAAATAGCTAAAGTTCCCATATTTGATTAGTCCTAAAATGTGATTAGATTAGTTAATTGCTTTTGTAAAACAATTGAACGTAAAATTATTTCATTGAATCGAAAAGGCAAACATCGCGTAACATTAAAGGAAATGAAATACAATAAATCATTAGATTACACTTAAACACTTAAGCATATAGGTTGAAATGGTACAAGGTACTTTCTTTCAAAATGCGATAGCAATCCTCGTGCATAAACGTCTTCCTATGGATAGTTTCATATTTTCGAGAGCCATCACCCACTTAAAAAAAAATCAATTATAAGTTTGTATGTTTAAAAACTCTTTTTAATGAACGACTTATTAATTGACATACATACTCTTGTCACACTAGATTCGGTGGGATGAGCTTCTTTTACAACTTTCATTTCCTATTTCAAAGCTTCCAATCGTTGAAACAACTTCTCAAACCTTTTCTTAATGACTTTGAACGTCCTACAATTTTGATTTCAGTCTAATCCCACAAAAATATTAAACAAACACTTCCACCAAGAATCGGATGTCTGATCCATGATGTTTTCAGCAACGGCTTCGTTACTTTGGGTAATGTACGCTCTTTCATACTCGTGCGTTGTGATCGTAACCTACGATCTAACAATGGCAACATCTTCATCAGTAGTGTATGGAGTTACCATATTTAGTGCTTCAAAGGGTCGGGTGAGAATGAGTTGGAAAATGAAAATGAGAATGAGATTCAGATTGAAAGGGATAGGGGATATTGGGGATGAAAGCGATATGTGAGAACGAGAATCACCTTGAAATGGATAGTTTTCTTTTATAGTGTTTAATTACAAACGACTAGTTTTTCAAAAAAAAAACCGTTGGGTTAGTCAACCATATTCTAAAAAATCAAAATTCGCAATAACGTTTTCGAGGGTGGGCATGATCAAAATTCAAAATTCAAAAACAATACGACATAAATGTAAAATTGGTCAGAGGATCGTCAACCTGCTAAAAAGACAATGACGACGCCAAGATATCTCATTTTTCGCAGGAGTGCATGATGTGATTTTAATATAGTGGTAAAAAGGGTTTGATTCTCGGACTTGTGAAGATTTAATTTCTAGACTTAATTTTTAATAACAGAAAATAAAGAGAATTAAAAAAATTTTATTTTAAAATGGATGAAGAAAAACTAGGGCTTAAAATTTCACCATTCACCAATACTTCAGTGATAACATCTAACAATCCTTATTTTCAATTTAATCTAAATATGCCAAAGATAGGTTGTTGAGAGAATAATTGTTAATCCAGAGCATGAGACATCAAGAGTTTTAAAACAATTATGACCCATCAGAAGAAAACACAACTAATTGATAAAAACCATTTTTTCAATTAATTCAAAGCAATTAATAAATAAAATAGAAGTTACCACTTAATTGTTGGAAATATAGCTTCCTCTGTCGCCCCAGTGATGGTGATTAGCTCATTGTAATGGAAACGTACTCAAAATAGGTTTTTCATTGCTCAAAAAGTGCTTACAATGGTGAAAGATAAGTAACACAAGAGTTTTGATACGCTAATAAACGTTACATAGAAGTGTAGTATGTGTTATAGAAGAATGAAAAGAGAACAGGAAAGAAAGACGGACTTGAAGTGCTTCAGAAGCTTAATACACAACTGTATCAGCGACAGTAACAACTACAGTTTCTTCCCTACTTATGTTCTTCTTCTTCTCTCTCACAGCAGCAGAACTCGTTTCTTCCTGAATTTTTTTGCGGTAATCTGCGCTGCCTCCAGATAGCGATTTCTTCACTTCTCTTCGGTATATATAGGGTAAGCAAACCCTAGGGAGTCTTCTAAGTCGATTAGAACTCTTAAAACGCGTCCAAATTAATCTCAAATTCTTTGTTATCCGAAACTTACCCGGACTCCATTTTTCCGGCCAAATTCACTTTCGTGTCCAATTCTTTCGGCTAAAACACGTTTTTGACGTGTGTTGTTGATATTCTAGCTATCTAATTCACTTTTGGTGAATTAGATTCACCCCAAATCACTAAAATTACGTACACAGAAGTGAACAGAAGCTTCTCCCGATGATTTCTTTTCTTCCGCCATTTTCAAGTATTTGGGATTAAAGGGGGGGTGCCCCCAATCCAAATTGTGGGTGCCTTAATCACTTTTGATGGGTGCCTTTAACACTTTTCTAGCCTACTTTTCCGCAAATGTTATTTCTCAAGAATACCTACAGAAACACAAAAAACCATAAAAAGTACAAAATCGAACACTAGTAAAATAGGTAATCGAGCGCAATTTAGACACAAAAATGTGTCTATCATCGCGGTTGCACTTAGCACGTGCAACAAGCCTTCAAACCATTAGGTGGCCCCAACGGACGAGTTATGTCTCGTGAGGGTTTACAAAGAGATATACCCACAAAACCTATAATCAAACCTTCAACGGGTCGTATGACGCCCTGGATGACGTTCTTCACATCTTCGGAGGACAATCAACACAAAAGGGTTGTATTTTTCCATCACCCTTAAGATCTCGAAATGAGGTTGATACCTGAAATCTGAACCTTTCCATCTTCTCCATTCCTCCAGAGATCTGGCAACAACTTCATCATCAGTTTTATTCCTAATTCTTCTTTCATTCACCTTAGCGGTTAAAGTAGAAAATTGGATTACTTCCCTACCTATTTCCTGAAATCGACAAAAAAGACCTGTTATGTTCCGGTTATTGGGGTTACCGGTTTAATTACAAAAGTTAGCATGCATATGTTCTAACCATTCCATGATCATTGAACCATTCATTCGACGTTCATGACCCCTTGCTGGATAATTTAATACTATGTTTCGACATAGGGATAAATCTTCCTCTATGGTAAAATTCTCTGCATTAAGGCTAAAATTTTTATAAGCCATAATTATGAAAATGAGAGATTAAAAATATCTTTGTATTAAGTCTTCTATGAAATGTGAAAGTTGTGGATTTGAAATGGAAATGAAAGGTATAAATTCATTTATAGGTATATCAGAATACAAACCAAAATATAGTCGTTGATCAACAGTAACAAATCTCAACGACTACTAGATAACGAGACCCAAGCAGGCATAGTCATAGACGCACGCCTAGAAACCAGGCGGTGTGGCAGACGCACGCTTGAGGGGGATTGAAGTGGGGCGGAGCCTTAGCATTACGCAAGGAGAAGGCGGATATCTAGCTTCACGCTTCATTGGGGAGTTGATTTGGTTAACGCCTGTAACTGGGCGTGCTCCTACTGTAACGCTTCAGGCGTACATTTGGGTGAATGCTTCATCAGGCGTAAATTTGGTTAACGCCCGTGTTTTGAAACGTAATCCTAGATGCACGCCTGCCATCAGACGGTTAACTACATGCACGCCTATAACCAGACGATTAACTACATGCCCGCGCGACTATACTTTGTTTAGTCCGGAACTTAGACCATTTTTGGTCGTGAACAGTAGCAAATCCGGACCAAAGAGTATTAGTATTCGTCCCATTGCGGTTGAGAAATGACGGACCAAAGACCAAATATGGGTTTGGTCTGTCGTTTGGTCCAACGACTGTGGACGCTCTTATGTCTCAACTGCCTGGCTAGTCTAGGCTCCAATATTGTGTATCAGAGGGTGATTAATTAAGTCTGTCCAAGGCAAGTGCAGGCAACTGCAACCAGTTACATCCAAGTGTAATCAATACAATTCATCAAAGACGACTTCCTCAACCAATTCAAGCTACTTCCTCAACTGATTTGAGAAGACACAAGTTCAAAGAGAATTCAGTATTACAGTATACCGCTGTAACCTTGTACTTATTATAAATAATGAATGAATCTATGAAATCTATAAATTTCTGAGAAAATATCTTTTTTAGTTTTTGTTGAAAAGATAAACTTGATTTGAATTAATCTGGAATAATCTAGAAGACTTAATGGGTAAGAAAGAAAATGGTCGAATAGTCTAGACTAATCTATTGTAGAATGCAAAAACGGATAGGTTTAAAAATCTCTAGTAAGGCAGAGGGTTAAGTCTAGAAATCTCTAGCCAAGTCAAGTCGGTTGTAGAGTGAGCAAAATATTAATAAGAAGTTGTAGTTTTATAAAGCTAGTCTTGCTCTATCAGCTCTAGTTCAGTAGGAGCTCTATATGAGCAATACTAATCAATATGCTCATACATCTCTGAAGTATTATTCGAGTAGTTAAGTTTCTAAGTTTTTCCAACATGGCATCAGAGCCATAAGATCTAAATGGCTAGTGAAATGTTTTCGTTTCAAGTCCCTAAATTCACCAAAGATAATTATGAAAATTGGTAAATCTAAATAAAGGCGTTGCTAGGCTCTCAAGATGTTTGGGAGGTTGTAGAGAAAGGTTATGTCGAACCGGAGGATGATGTTGTACTTCCGCAAAATAAAAGAGACGCGCTACGTGGTTCGAGAAAGAGAGACAAGAAAGCTCTCTACCTCATTTATCAAAGAACGAATGAGTCTTCATTTGAGAAGATATCAAGGGAGGCTAATGCAAAACAAACGTGGGAGATCCTGTAAAATTCGTTCAAAGGCGTGCATAAAGTAAAGAAGGTGCGATTGCAAACTCTAAGAGGTGAGTTTGAATCTCTCTCCATGAAAGAATCTGAATTAATATCAGATTACTTTTTAATATTTTTGGTTGTTGTTAATCAATTGAGAAGAAATGGTGAGGTCATGGACGACAGTCGTGTGATTGAGAAAATACTACGATCACTTGTTCCAAAATTCGACTATATCGTCATCGCAATTGAAGAATCAAAAGATGTCGAGTCTATGACGATGGATGAACTCATGGGATCCTTACAAGAGGAAGAGGCAAGTAAAATAATGACGATCAGAGGGGCCATAGGTCAAGCTTCACAAGAGGTCGTGGCAGAGGAAATAACTCATGACGCAACAATAACCGGGTAAGGTATGACAAATCTCAAGTTGAATGCTATAATTGTCATAATCTTGGTCATTATGCTTCCGAGTGTCTGTTTTCTTCAAATAATATCGGCGATAAAACAAACTATATTAGGAAAGAAAATCAAGAAGCCCAGACCTTATTAGTGGCACACAAAGGTGGTGATTATGATGAAAAGTGTATGTGGGTGCTTAATACGGGAGCAAGCAACCATATGTGCGGCACGAAGAAGAAATTCGTGGAGCTTGATGGATCAGTTCCCGACAACGTGGCATTCGGAAATGGAGCGAAAACTCCGCTAAGTGGTCTAGGCAAATTTTTGATACGGTTAAAAAATGAAAGTCATCAGTTTATTTCTAATGTTTACTATGTCCCTAACGTTAAAATGAATATATTAAGTCTGAGATAACTTTTAGAAAAAAGGTTATAAAATGAATATGTAGGACCTTACCCTTTTCATAAGAGATAATAAGGGAAAGTTGATTGTCAAAGAGCCAATGACGGGAAATGAAATGTTTTATTTGAACATCCAAAATGATGTCACAAGATGTCTAACGACATGTGTGAAAGAACCTTCCTGGCTCTGGCATCTTAGGTATGGACACCTTAATTTTGGAGGATTAAAGTCATCAGTTTATTTCTAATGTTTACTATGTCCCTAACGTTAAAATGAATATATTAAGTCTGAGACAGCTTTTAGAAAAAGGCTATAAAATGAATATGTTGGACCTTACCTTTTTCATAAGAGATAATAAGGGAAAGTTGATTTTCAAAGTGCCAAGGACGGGAAATAAATTGTTTTATTTGAACATTCAAAATGATGTCGCAAGATGTCTAACGACATGTGTAAAAGAACCTTCCTGGCTCTGGCATCTTAGGTATGGACACCTTAATTTTGGAGGATTAAAGTTATTGTCCAAGCAAAAGATGGTAAGAGGTTTCCCAAGTATAGACCATCCGGATCAACTTTGTGAAGGATGTTTACTTGGGAAACATTTCAGAAATTTTTTTCCTAAAGAAACATTGACGAGAGC
The DNA here is from genome assembly GCA_023531435.1 of Papaver californicum. Lineage (NCBI taxonomy): Eukaryota > Viridiplantae > Streptophyta > Magnoliopsida > Ranunculales > Papaveraceae > Papaver > Papaver californicum. Next base: position 421,672 of record JAJJMC010029784.1, on the reverse strand, counting down.
AACAAAGCCATTACAGTTGGTTCACACAAATGTTTGTGGATATCTAAAGCCAAGTTCTTATGGTGGAAATAATTATTTCCTCATACATGTTGATGATTTTTATCGGAAAACATGAGTTTATTTCTTGAAACAAAAATCGGAGGTCTTCTCCAATTTCAAGAAATTTAAATCCCTTGTTGAAAAAGAAAGTGGCTTTGAAATTGTGGCTTTGGGATCGGACAGAGGAGGTGAATTTACTTCGAAGGAGTTCGAGGCTTAATATTTAAGACAATGAAATTTTTCGTCCTCTTACGGTTCCATACACATCTCAACAAAACGAAGTTGCCGAAAGAAGAAACAGAACAATTCTCAACATGTCCCGAAGTATGTTGAAGACCAAGAGAGTTCCCAAAGAGTTTTGGGCTCAAGCAGTTCATTGTGCGGTTTATTTGATAAATCGATGTCCTACAAAGAATGTGTGGAACATGACTCCTCAACAAGCATGGTGTGAAGTTAAACCCGCAGTCTCACATTTGCGAATATTTGGAAGTATTGCATATGCTTGTAACAGGAGTGCGAAATACATGTTTATCGGTTATGACTCTCGATTAAAGGAATACAAGGTTTACGATCCGACCAACCCAAAGGTCTTTATAAGCAGAGATGTGGAGTTCGATGAAGAAGACATCTGGAACTTTGATATTCAAGAAAAGGAGTATAATTTCCTCCCGATCCTGAAAGAAGAGGAAGAACAACAAGAGCCACTTGAACCAGTTGTTCGAGAAATTTATCCACCTCCATCACCTCCAAGACTAGAGCGTGTTGAACCGTCGTTGTCGGAAGAAAGCTTGGAAAAAAGGCCTTTGCGGGCGAGAAGTCTACATGAGATCTATGGAGATCTTATGTCATTTGTCACTCCGTAAGTTGTGAACCACTTAAAGAAGCTATGAAAAATATAAAAAGAAGGAATGTGACAAAGGGAATGTCACGAAGCATGAAGTTATAAAGGTCTATGAAAGCAAGAAAGATTCCAAAAGGAAAAGAGAAAAACGCAAGACGAGATGGATAGCGAAAGGCCACGACCAACTACTAAATCAAAAACACGTTTGTAAAAGTGTAAGTGCACAAGGATTTCGTGAATGTAAAAATAGCATGAACAGACAAAGATTTTCTGAACGTAAAAGTACGATTTAGAGTTTCAAGCAAATCAAATTTAAGAAAGGATGTTGAAAAAATTTATTTAAATTAATCTAGAATAATCTAGAAGACTTAATGGGTAAGAAAGAAAATGGTCGAATAGTCTAGACTAATCTATTGTAATATGCACAAACGGATAAGTTTAGAAATCTCTAGCAAGTCAGATGGATAAGTCTAGAAATCTCTAGGCAACTCAAGTCGGCTATAAAGTGAGCAAAATATTAATAGGAAGTTGTAGTTTTATAAAGTCAAGTCTCGCTCCATCTACTCTAGTACAGTAGGAGCTCTGTATAAGCAACGCTCATCAATAAGCTCATACATCTCCGAATTATTATTCGAGTGTTTAAGTTTCTAAAATTTTCCAACCGTTTTGTTATGATAACTCAAAATAATCAAAATTAGTAAATGGTACGGGCACTAATCCTAAATGCATTAAACAGTATAAAATTCAAACTTGAGACCTTGTCATGAATGAACAGTTCCATTTTATTTATGCTAACTATTGCATTATTCTCTCTTCAGAAATTCAAGTAAATGAATCATGTTGGACGAATCATGGTAACATGTTAATAGGAAAATTTTGACTTTAGAAGTGTATTGATTCACTCGTCCAGGCCATGCTCAATTTGACATCAATTATGACAGTTCATGATATTCAGTAAATTTAGAATGAAGTATCACATAAAACGGATATTATTGTCCGACTTGATGGTAGTTTCCCTTGTCAATAAACCCCAACTTATGTAAAGAAACAAACCGTGTAAGTAGGATTTGAACTAAGTTTCTCTCCTCTCTTGCCTGAATTCTTTCAGTTATCCATGTTTCCTCACGGTTAGGACCAGTTCTTGGTCCCCTAACGGCTAGTTTCTGCCTGTTTTCTCTCCGGATATTCATCGGAATTTTATGAATCCTCATTCTCAGTATGAAATCAGATGGTAATCACTCTCAGGATCTCACTAGAAATTACAGGAATCACATCATCAGTAACACAATCATAAACATCAAAAATTCAAACCATTCAAAAGAAAACCTGGCGTTTTTGAGGGTGACCAAAAAATAATTTTGGACGACTTTTTTAACCCAATCCCATGGATGTGGCTAAGGGATAACCTAGTGGTATGTAAAAAGACTTAAATACCCTTTCACTAATTAAACAATTACCATAAAACCTTTCACCAATAAAACCTAAACCTAAAACTATTTCACACTTCTTCTCTACCTACCGATTATCAATTTCTGATTTCCCTTCTTCTTCTCTCCAATTCAAACTACCGATTGTGGCATTTCAAATTCATCGTAAACTGATTAATCGTAAATCAATTCATCGTATAACCGTAAACCAATTCATCATCGTAATTACAATCTAAAAATGACAAGAAAGAAGCAAATAACTCGTCAACCTCCTAATACAGAGTGGTCGGATCTTTTCCAAAGAGTAAGAAATCGAGAGATTGTTGAAGAACAACACGAAGAACGCGAAGATGATGACCTAGAAATGGAGATCGATTCCGACAATCAGACTCTCTAGAACTTTGTAATGGCTCCGATAAGGTAAAGGTTTACCATCATTTGTGTTTATTTTGATTCAATCGAATGAATTCGTCACTAGAATATCAAGGGTTTTAGGTTAGATTTCATAATCGGTAGTTTCGTGGTTGTATTAAACTAGCGATTATGTTATTGTTCTTCATTGCTCATGAACATTATGCACAATCGGTAGTTATGTTTAGTCATAAACTACCGATTATATTCCTGGACAAAAACTTACTGATAATCAGTAGTTTCGTATAGGGTTAAACTTCCGATTATGCAAGTTAGTGATCCTCAAAAACATCGATCACAATCGGTAGTTATTTTTACACCTAAACTACCGATTATATTCTTGTCTCCAATTTGACACATAATCGGTAGTTTAGTATAGGGTTAAACTTCCGATTGTGAAATTTAGTGGTTCCTCAAACATCGACCAGAATCGGTAGTTTTAATTTGGTCATAAACTACCGATTATATTCCTGTACCCAAATTTAGTCATAATCGGTAGTTAATTTTTTTATGTAACTACCGATTGTATGTGTGTCCATAGATTTTTTTGTTCCATTTTTTATGCACAATCGGTAGATAATGTAGAGCCCGAGCTACTGACTATGCACAATCGGTAGTTACTTTGTTTTCTTAACTACCGATTATGAACAATTGGGTGAGTTTAATGTACTTTTTCTACCGATTATGTACTGATTAAACGGTGTCATGTTGGAAATAATTGTTCTTTATTTTTTATCATAGAAGGGATAAGCGAACTAAGCATTCCAACGATATAATTCTTACGGGGCCTCGTCGTGAAGGGGGGAAGAAGGTAGCTGCTAGTGCAAGAAGACAAAAGAGCAGTAGCGGAATTGTTATCACTGAAGGAACTCAACCAAGTGTTCCAAGAAGTACAAACCTAGAAGAAGGAGGACCAAGTGCTCCACAAGATAGATACTTTGATGAAGGAGAACCAAGTGGTAGACAAGAAGAAGGAAGTGGTACAAAGAAGCCAACTAAGAAGAAAGGAGGACACAAGTTCCCCGACTCTTTGAAGATGAAGGGTATACAACAAGGCCAAATCCCTAGCCTCCCAAGAGATGGAGGAGATCTATTGTTTGGGTACAAAGACTCTTGGGCGAAAGAGATTTACTCAACAGAGGTAATAATTATAAAACACCATTCTCAACATATTATATTTTTATTCGTAAAAATGTTAACTGTTATTTTAATTGTTTTTTAATTCGTCGTGTATATTAGGACCATTCTAATGCGGTCCGTCTACTCAAACCTACGGCTGCACCAACAAAGATGCAAATTATACTGCAGTCGGGGTTATCTACGGCTGCCGAGATTTCAATGTTACCTCACGACCGGGTGTCGATATCGTCCTTCATGGAGAGGATGTATCCTGAGACGGATACCTTCCACATGCCGTGGGGAGAGATGACGATCACCCCCGATGATGTGGTGCAGATTCTAGATCTCACTGACCATGGTACGGCGGTGAATTTTGATTATGTGAAGCAGTTAAGATGGGACCATCTTTATGCTTACACTGAGAGGTGCCTTGGTTGGGACCGAGCGATATCCGATGAAGAGTTCAAATGGTGCGCTCCTTACAAAACCAGGCAATTCAGCATGGTTCAACTAATGAAAATTTTCAGAGGCACCTTGGATAAAGAAAAGATGAACCCAGAGTTTAGCGATGACCAGGTCAAAGCTGCAGCCACTGCATATCTTCTCTGTGTTTTGGGATGTGTAATTTTCCCCAATGCTAGTGGCAACCGGGTCGACGCCAACCTCCTACAACTTTTGCATCCCCTCCACAAAGTTCGCAACTATTCGTGGGGCACCGCTTGTCATGCGTTCTTGGTGGAAGAGATGAGAAATGCATCCAGGGAACAGACTAGCCAAATTGCCGGGAACGTGAGCTTACTACAGGTATTTTGGTAACTCCATTGATGGTTTGATTGTTATTTATTTTTTCCTCTTTTAAGAATCAATTTTCTCATACTTGGTATGATATGTACACTAGACATGGATCTGTGACCACTTCCCGTCCCTCGAGTTGGCGAAAGAGAACCCGGCATGGGAGAAAGGTACACCCCGAGGCACGAAATACATCTTTGAGGGGAAACCATTCAAGGACTAAGGAGCAGGAGTTGATTTCTTTGAGGAGGAAATTAGACTCGATAGCGTCCAAAGATGTATGCTTTGATCCATACAGGGAAGACCGAGCTAGTGGTCATATAGCGCGAAGGTATGAGTTGTCGTTGTACTATGGACCCTTGTGGCATCCCACTGGATATGTCATGTACAATGCCACAAGGGTGATGCGTCAACTAGGTTATGTCCAAGAAGAACCTTGGAGTCGTTTCAGGGGCAGGTTCGAGTTGTATGTGGAGAATTATGTTTGTGGTAAGGACTCGATCACAATAGTTTACTCTGGTAACCCATCAGTTGAACATTGGGACAACATGATGCAATCTATGATCAACGAGGGGAGACCTGTCACCCGAGCTGATGAAGTAGATCTTGGCTATATGGTATGGCACCGGCAGCATTTTCATCTTCACGTGATCCGTGAAGATAAAGGAAAGAGCACCAGGGTGCCCGAATATAGGTGCATCATCAAAGACAAACCCTCGGGCTATGAAAGGCTTCTACATAATGTTATTTCCTTTTGATTTTAGTATTACGGCTCAATATTTTAGATAATAATCATTTGATTGTTATTGCCTAAAAACAGAAAAAAAAGGTTTGCATTTTTCTCAAAGAAGATAGCTGGGTACATAAATGCGGCAGTGCCTCCATAGTTGAGACGATGAGAGAGCATAAAGACCTCATTGACAACATTAATAATGAATCCTATGCTAGCAAGTTTAGGGAGAAATCTGTGAATAAGCCGAAGAGGGTAACATCAAAGCACACTAAAATATCTCGCGGTTCAACGAGTGCTGCTGCTGAAGCAAATGTCCCTGAGGGTAAAGCCAATGCCGCTGATGCTGAAAGATTATTAGCCCCTGGTGCTCGTGCTCCTCGTACCAAAACCAAAAGAGTTAGAAATTAGATTGTGGTTGTTAACTTTATGGATATGTCTCTAGTGTTTAACATTACTGGTTTTAAATGTCTAACATTTGAAAGGATTTTATGTTCTTTTTGTGAGTTATCAATTGATTTGCAATAGATTTATTTTTAACAAGTTATTTTCTTTAAATTTTACATTATAATCGGTAGTTAAGTGGTTTGAAAAAACTACCGATTGTTTATTCATCAATAATCGGTAGATAACAAACTACCCATTGTGTTAGCCTAATACAATCGGTAGATAAATATCTATTGATTGCATTTACCCCAGGAACTGCCTTTTCCTGGACATTTTTTGTATGATAATCGGTAGTTTAAGAATTTCTTAAACTACCGATTGTGCTTGTACAAAATGTTGAAATTTAAAAAAAAAATCGATTTCTAATTTGGGGCTACTTATTATAATCGGTGATTTAAGAATTTCTTAAACTACCGATTGTGCTTGTACAAAATGTTGAAATTTTTGAAAAAAATTCGATTTCCAATTTGGGGCTACTTATTATAATCGGTAGTTTAAGAATTTCTTAAACTACCAATTATGCTTCTACAAAATGTTGAAATTTTGAAAAAAAATTCGATTTCCAATTTGGGGCTACTCATTATAATCGGTATTTTAAGAATTTCTTAAACTACCGATTGTGCTTGTACAAAATGTTGATTTTTTTTAAAAAAATCGATTTTCAATTTGGGGCTACTTATTAGAATCGGTAGTTTAAGAATTTCTTAAACTACCGATTATGCTTGTACAAAATGTTGACATTTTGAAAAGGAAATTCGATTTCCAATTTGGGGCTACTTATTATATTCGGTAGGTTAAAAAAAATTTAACCTACCGATTATGCGTGTTCAAATTGTTGAAATTTTCATAATTTTTTCGATTTCCAATTTGAGGCTACTCAATATAATCGGTAGTAAATATATTTGTTAGATTACCGATTAACACAATCGGTAGATAATGGTGATCCCAAAACTTCCAATTGTTAATATTAGTTCGAACTTAGTGTACATATTTTCTGTACACTCTTGTTACACCAGGCCTCAACATCTCTTTTTTTTGAAAAAAAGAGTCATTAAGACTCTAATCTATATAAGGAGGGTGACCTATTCTCATTTATGCACCTCCAATACATTTTAACTCTCCAACATCGAAGAAATAACCGTTTAGATTAATGGCTCAACCGTTCACTGTAGAGGAAGATTTATCGTTATGTAGGCGCTATGTGTAATTCTATCCGAAGCGAGGAGAAGAATGTTGGCAAAATGGTGTAATGAGTATGAGTTATTTGGATAGTATTCACGAACATTTTTGTGTTGACACCGGGAACCCCAATAACAATAATAAAGCTGATCTTTATTGTCAATTTCATTCTATAGGCAGAGAAGTTGATCCATTTGTGAATTTAACTTATCTTCTCGATCGATATCGTTTGATGGGTGAAACTAATGATGAAGTTATAGCGAGATCTCTCGAGGAATGGCGACGATGGAAACGATCAAATTACCGTTACGAAGCTCATTTCAATATCATTAAGGTGATGGACAGATTCAACCCGTTTAAGGTTCGTCCATGCTGTTAAAGCAGAAAGGAATTTTCCAAGACAGTGTAAAATAATAATTAATATAATAATAATGTAAAACGACAGGTTTATAAATTGAAACCAAAACCTAATTCTTCTTCTTCTCTACCTATTCACGCCTATTTTTCTTCTCATTTCCTTATCTACCTCTACCTCTACCTCTACCTATTCTCAACTAATACAGCCTCCTTTTCCAAAAAAAATCCTCTACCGATTTTTCTACTCCCTTTACTCTCATTCTCCATTGAAAATGACTCCAAAATCTTTACCTAAACAATCAAAGAAGGGAAAAGAAAAGATGGTGATAGAGGAGTTCAAAACCATTGAAATCAATTCGTCAACCGATTTCGATGAACTTCCCCTCCGACCAAAATATGTTCCTACCCAATCAAAGAAGGGAAAGGAAAAGTAAGTTACATCCAACTTTTATGTTTTTAGTTATTACTTTGAAGAAATCATGATAAATATTGTTTATAGACTTTTGTCTAACGCATAATCGGTAGAAATCTGACGAACTTTATCTACCGATTGTACCTGTAGTTCATAATTTTATCCCTAATTTTATCTACCGATTATACAATCGGTAGGTATTGCATAATTTTATCTACCGATTATACAATCGGATATTTACTGAAAACACTCACTACTGATTGTGTGTAATCGGTTGATATTTCATATTTTAACTACCGATTGTGTGCTTTTGTTTATTTTTATAATAGCTATTGTGTAGTTAGTTAATAATCAATGTTTGGGTATGTTCATTAGGGTTATGGATGAAGATGATTCCGGTGAAAGTCTTTCTCCTGCTCGAAAGGTTGAATTGCTTTCTCGTCCTCTTTTTAATTTGCCGAAAGGAGTTTCTGATGTAGAAATATATCAAATGATGCTGGACGATCCGGATTTCTCAAATATGATGAAGGACCCTAATTGTTGGTGGAACGTTCCTGACAATCCCTTCAATTGGGTTGATATTTCATCTTCGCATGAATGATCTGAGGCAGAAATGAATCGAAGGATAGCGGCTGATCCGGATTTTGATCCTCGACTCTTTTTCAGGGAGAAAGAATTCTCAGGCATAAATCCATACTACAATGAAGCTGGAGAGTACATAGGTCCAGTTCAGGATGATGAAGTTGTTGCTGATCCTAAAGGGAACGAGAAGAAAAAGAAAAAGTCGAGAGTAACAAGGAGTGGAAGAATTTCATGAGAATTTCTACGATGTGTTTTGTTTCGTTTTTTTCGGATGTTTTTAGTTTTTTTGAACAAGTTTAATGAACAATATGAAGTAAGTTTATATGAACAAGTTTTTCTTCGGAAGTTGAAATTGTTTTATGAAGTTAGATGTCAAGTAAAATCGGCATATTCGGTAGACAACTATGTTTCTAAACTACCGATTACGTACAATCGGTAGTTATTTATTTCCCGTGCTACCGATTATCCACAATCGGTAGTTATTTATGTTTACTAACTACCTATTATGGCAAGAAAAGTCCTGGACAAGAAAACTATTATAATCGGTAGATAAAATTGGTCTTGAAACTATCGATTACAAAGTTAAAAATTTTAAAGTTTAATTTTATTCAGGCTACAATCTATAGATATAAATTTTCAATTCCTACCGATTGTGAAAGATGAAGAGTTAGAAATTTTGGAAGGTTTTGAGAAATTAAATTTGGGGCGACACCTATAATCGGTAGTTTAAGTACTCCATCAAGCTACCAATTATACAATCGGTAGGAACAAAAATCACGAGCCTACCAATTGTACAAAACTATAACTCGAAAAATCAATCTAAAACACTCTCGATTTCTATTCTAAAACTAACTCAAATAATTTTCTAACACTAACTATAACCAAATTAATTAACTAATTAGTCAAAATTAACACTAATTAAGCAAGGGTAGATTAGCCATTATAGAAAATATATGGATAAGGGATGTATTGAGATTACTTCAAAATGACCTTATTTTGTTTTATTAGTCGCCCCAAAATGGTTTTTAGTCGCCCTCAAAAACGCCAGGAAAGAAAAGTACACTCAGCATATCACAGGCATCACCAAGTTCACATATCATCTTCAACCCGTAAACGATAACCCAAAACATGGTATCTTGGAATTTATTAGAATCACTATCCAATCAAAAGTACCTAGAAATCAATTACTAAACCATAATGATACCGAAATCAATTTCATCAATAAAATTAGGAATTGCTACTTCTTTCTTGAGCTGAAAACCAATCTCAAAGAAGATATACCCTTAACCAAAATACCAGTTCAAATAATTCTTGATACCCTAACACCCACAAACGCCAAACCCCTTTCTTTCTATCTTTATATCTATCTTTGTCTCCATCTAAACCAATACGATTTTTCTAAGAGTTATCAAACCCCTAAGCTAAATTTTGACCATTTTAAATTTTTGCCTATTTCTATGAACTATGTTGCCAAATAATAGCATGTAAATCTGTTTTACACTTTACTTACACTCTGTATATGTTAGCATATCTTAGATGTCAGATTAATATAGGTTAGCAGTAGTTAATAGCTGTCAGTGTACATTAGTCAGTTAGTTGCTTTTCTATCTGATAAAACTATGCTTTCTCTCTGTAACAATTTCTCAAGTTTAAAATCAATAAGAAAAAATTAAAATCTTCTCTGCATCAAGAACAGAAACAAGAACTCATATTCTTGACTCTCATTTGTTTTCATCAACAATCTATCATGGTATCAGAGCAATAGGTTCTTCAATTTCTGATCTTCCATTTCTGCCTTTTTTCTTTCAACCAAACTGATCAGATCTACTTATCTTCTTCATATGATTCGTGAATTTTCTTCTACAATGGAGAACCCAACTGAAAACTCAATAGCAAAAGTTCCTTTAAATCAACTAACAAATTTTATTTCTCTTAAACTCAAAGAGGACAATTTTCTCACATAGAAGAATCTCATGCTTCATGTTGTAAGAAAATTCAAGATTATGAAATATCTTGATGGCTCTTATCCTTGTCCAGATCAATACACTAATCCAAGAAATCAAGCTAATGGTGTTGAAAATCCACTATACTTAGACTGGATTGATGAGGATTCAGAATCATTATGTGGATTAACAGAACTATCTCTGATTCAGTGTTTGCTCACTTTGCTACTTCACCACATCATCTGTGGACTAATATTGAAGAAATATTTGCTCGCTCTTCTTCTACTCACTCAATTCAATTACGCACAAAACTTCTAGCTGTCAAACAAGGTAACAAATATATCCCAGTTTTAATTGATGAAATCAAATCTCTGTCAGATCAACTTGCTGTTGCTGGTGAAATTGTTTCTGATAAGGAATTGGTGGTTGTTACCTTGTCTGCTTTAAACTCTGACTATATTCCATTTGTAACCTCAATGATACATAGATATCCACCCATTTCTTGTATAGAACTTCATAATAATATACTCAGTGAAGAAGTAGTCATTAGTCAGAGAAACACAGACCTCCTTACTCATTCTACAAATCAAGCCTTTGCTGCACAATTTCATTCAGCAAGAACACATTTTAGAACTCCTATTTCAAGATCCAGTAGTTATTCACAGTCTTATGGCAGAGGAAATACTATGTTTCCAATAATGGTGCCAGATATGGAAACTTTCACTATGGCAGAAGAAATTCTTTTTCACCAGGTAGAGGTTTTGGATATGCACATTCCACTTCTGTACCAAAATCCACTCTGGAATCTCATCAACCACCAACATCCTCTTTAATCTATCAGATATGTGCTAAAGTTGGTCATTGTGCTCTAGAATGTAAAAATAGACTTAACTTCAATTATCACGATGTCAACACCCCAACTCATCTGTCAGTTATTTTGGCTTCTGCAAACATTATGGGGGAGAATCCTTGGTATGCTGATAGTGGTGCTACCAATCATATCACTCATAATGAGTCTGGATTGCAAGCTTCCTCTACCTATGAAGGACTTGACAAAATACAGACTGCAAAGGGAGAAGGTATGTTCATTACTCACTCTGTTTTTTCATTAAAATCCACACCAGATCATCTTTTTAACTTGAACAATGTCCTTTTAGTACCAAATGCTACTCAAAACTTGCTTTCTGTACACAAGTTCACTTCAGATAACAATTGTTCCACAACATTTACTTCTTCTGGCTTTTCTGTGAAGGACTTATCAACTGAGAAGACTCTTTTACAAGGCCCTCACAGTAATGTACTCTACCTTATTCACTTTCTACATCATTCACCACATAAAGCTCATTCTGCTATCAAAACATCTATCACTTCTGAAGTTTGGCACAGAAGGCTAGTTCATCCTTCTTTCAAAACTATGCAATTTATCTCAAAATATCTGTCTTTACCTTCTATTACTAAAAGTCATGTTTTCTGTTCTGACTGTCTATTAGGTAGAGCTCACAAATTACTTTTTTAAATATCAATCAATTATAGTTCTACTCCTTTGGAATTACTGCATATGGTCCTCTGAGGTCCTAGTCTTGTAATGTCAGTGTTTGGTTATAGGTATTATGTTACTATAATAGATGATTACTAAAAGTTTAGCTGGATATTTCCTTTATATGATAAGTCTGAATTCAAGAAAGTTTTCTATGAGTTCAAAGTGTACATAGAAAAACATTTACAATTCTGCATTAAGACAATCAGAACTGATCGTGGAGGTGAGTTTCTACATCATCAATTAACCTCTTATCTAGCTCTTCATGGAATTAGGCATGAAATCTCATGTCCACACACACCTGAACAGAATGGTGTGGCAGAATCCAAACACAGACATCTGGTTGACATTGGCAGAACCTTTCTCATCCAATCTGTACTTAGTGATGCTTTTTGGGTAGATGCATTTACCACTGCAAACTACACAATCAACAGATTGCCTACTAAATCCATTGGCTATAAATAACCCTTTGAGGTTCTTTTTCATCATGCACCTAATTGTCATTTCTTGAGAACCTTTGGGTCCTTGTGTTTTCCTTTGCTAAGGCCTTATGTAGATCACAAACTGGCACCAAGAAGTAAAGTGTGTATCTTCATTGGATATTGCTTTTCTCAAAAGGGTTACAAATGCTTGGATCCACTTACTGGAAGAATTTATGTATCTAGACATGTTCTATTTTAGGAATTTGTGTTTCCTTTCAGGAAATCCTCACCTCCAATGCAAAATCTTACTAAAGAATCTGCTGCCTCCTCAGATGATACTACAATTTCTTATGCTACTGTAGATACTTCTACTGGCATGATTTATGATTCTTTCTTGGTTTCTGATCCATCTACTACAACACCTGTTATCTCATCTGCTGCTCCTATTAGTTCTTCTTGTATTGCTAATAATCACCCTATGCACACAAGAGCTAAGTCTGGAATCTTCAAGCCAAAGGTATATTCCAGTAAATACTCTTTTTGTTATACCATGGTTGCTCAGATTTCTCCACCCACTCCTACTTGTTTTAGTCAGGCTCATAATCACCCCAAGTGGAGACAGGCACTTGTAGATGAGTATAATGCTCTGCAATCTGAAAACACCTGGACCAAGGTACCATTTCATCCCTCGATGAATCTTGTTGGTTACAAGTGGGTCTTCAGACTTAAATATAAACCAGATGAAACTATAGATAGATATAAAACAAGACTTGTGCCTAAGGGTTTTTACCAACATGAGGGATTGGACTATTCTGAAACATTCAGTCCAGTGGCTAAGTCTACTATGATCAGAATTCTTCTTTCCATTGTTGTAAAATTTTGATTGGTTTATTACTCAGCTGGATATTAGTAATGTCTTTTTTATGGAGATATTTCAGAGGATGTTTATATGTCTCAGCCTCCTGGTTTCATTGATTCAGATAATCCAACACATGCGTGTAAGCTTAATATATCTTTGTATGGTTTAAAACAGGCACCAAGAGCTTGGTATGCTAAACTACAACAGGTCTTACTCTCCTATGATTTTGTATTATCTTCTGTTGATGCCTCCCTATTTATTCAGAAGATTGGCACAAGAATTACTTTCATTCTTGTGTATGTGGATGACATCTTAATTACTGGCATTTCTTCTTCTTATTGTAATGAGTTCATCCTTCAACTTAAGGGGTATTTTCCTGTCCAAAATCTGGGTAACTTGCACTATTTTCTTGGTCTTGAAGTCAAAAGAAACTCAACTGGCTTGTTTCTTTCCCAAAAAAAATATGTTCTTGATCTGTTGGAGAAGCATGATATGAGTGCTGCTAAAGCTTGATCCTATCCAGTTCCTGCTAATTTCAAGCTTGATAGTTTAAATGATGCACCACTGCTTGATCCTAGTTCATACAGATCTTTGGTTGGAGCCTTGCAATATCTAACCTGGACTAGACCAGAGATCTCTTATGCAGTGAATCAAGTTTGTCAACACATGCAAACTCCAACTTCTGCACACCTGAATGCAGTTAATATAATTTTAAGATACATTAAGGGTACCATTGATTTTGGCATTTTGTATCAAAAAGGTTTAACAGCAGTGCATGGTTTCAGTGATGTAGATTGGGATGTGGATCTTGTTTCTCACAGGAGCACTGGAGGATATTGTTTATTTCTTGGATTAAATCCTATTTCTTGGTCTAGCAAAAGATAAACCACTGTTGCTAGATCTTCTACTGAGGCAGAATTTTATAGCCTTGCCAACTTTGCTGCAGAGGTAGTCTGGATTTGTAAGCTTCTGACTGAGATGCATATTTTTCTACCTTCTGTTCCTACAATTCTATGTGACAACATCAGTGCCATTTCATACTCTACCAACCCAGTATTTCATACTAGGATGAAAAACATCTCTCTGTGGATTATAATTTTGTCAGGGAAATGGTACATTCTCAAACTCTGAAGATTTCCTACATATCTACCATTGATCAGACAACTGGTATATTCATAAAAGGGTTCTCAGGTCCTAGATTTGCTTTATTGCGGGCCAAACTGAGTGTTCAGTCTCTGCCTGACTCCTTCAGTTTCAAGGGGGCTAATGATAGACACATTTTAGTGTCTAGATTGCACCTTAGTTTCTATTAAGTTAGTATTCGATTTTTGCAAATATTACGTGTTTTTATGCTTTTGTAGGTACATTTGAAGAATAAAGATTTGTGGAAAAATTGGCTCAAAAAGTGATAAAGGCACCCAAGGAAAAGTGTTATTTGGCACCCTAGAAGTGGATAAGGGGCACCCTCGAGTCAACTAGGTCAAAATCGGGTCAAAACCGAGTCAAGTCAGTC
>JAJJMC010029784.1:351093-402062 GCA_023531435.1 Papaver californicum | reverse complement strand
CCTTCACAAGTTCGAGAATCGAACTCTTTATTTACCACTTCTAAAATCACATCAGCTAATAGCATGTAAATCTGTTTTACACTTTACTTAAACTCTGTATATGTTAGCATATCTTAGTTGTCAGATTAGTGTAGGTTAGCAGTAGTTAATAATTGTCAGTGTACGTTGGTCAGTTAGTTGTTTTTCTATCTGATAAAACTATGCTTTATCTCTGTAACAATTTCTCAAGTTTTCAATCAATAGGAAAAGATTAAAATCTTCTCTACATCAAGAACAAAAATAAGAAATCATGTTCTTGACTCTCATTTGTTATTTCATCAAGAATCTATCACCAAAAACCATCTCCCTCCTGGTGGTTTCCATGGCTTCCATTATAAGCTTAATCATAGATTTTACTCAAATTATGAGTCTCATTACTTGTTCATAATCTCTAAATTGCACACCAAACAAAACCCAAATGCCTAACCAAACATTCAAATCCATAACCGAAGTATCTATAAACCAAGCATAGTTGTTTATTGTCTTCATACCAAATTTCCATAATTTCAAACTAAAAAATGTCAATTCCTGAATTACAAAACTGTCAAAAAAAATATTTTTATACTAATGTGCATTACTTGTACCCATCTGAGGAGTAGCCCTCTAGTCCTTCTGTTTTCAGCTTCGAGTCCGGCTAGACACATGAGCCTTCTCTTCCTCAAGCTTGCGTTTGGTACTCCTGGTAAGGCGCACAACTGTGAATGGTGCATGGGGTTGATGTTGTATTGGGAAATGGATTGGCGTAGAAGGCTCTTCATCATCAAAAGGTCTCTCCATTTCCTCATTCTACAAGTTGACCTCAAACTCAATTGGTTCTTCGTTTCCTGATGGCTGAACTTGCTGGATATGCATTCCCTGTTGTTGCTGCTCTTACTGCACACCTTGTTGCAGGTGGATAGCCAGGAGAAAGAGAGGCAATGGCACAAAGGTACCTAAGATTGTCCTTTGTCCGTTTTTAGGCCTGGTAGCCTTGTGATGAGCCTCCAACAACAAATTGATAAGTGCATAATTTATATATTTTAAGTATCATTTCCTTATACTTATTTTCTAGATTTTGTGTGAATTACCATGTGTTAGTATTACTTTTGTAGTTTATGTGTTTTATTAGGTTACATCTCTGAAAGAAGTGAAATTGAATGCTTTAAAAGAAGAAATTCCAAAGACCCAGTGGATTTATGTCAAATCCAGGATTTCTTCTCATCATGTCGAACAGAGCAAGAAAACGAAGCCGACGGCGAAAGAATGAAGTCATTCCGGCTTCGTATGAAGAAGTAATAGGCGTTTGAGGAAAGTCAAAGTTGCGAAGGTTGTTGAAGCATAAAATTTATAAAGGCACCCTCCTGGATTACTCAGGGCTACCACCATTTGAAAAGTGATAACATCACCTGCTAGTTCGTTAAGGGCACCACCATCTTCATATTTTTCTTCACGTGAGAAACAGGGAGTTTTTCTTCATGTTTTGCAGCGTCGATAGCATGGTGATGATGCTGCGAATGTTGGGTGATGGAGTTGTTCTCGTGAATTAGTGGGTTTGCTGTGATGATCATGGAAGTGGGTTAATGGCGCTGGTTGTAGTTGATGACAGGTAGAGGTGCTGCGGTGATTGATCGATGGCAGTTGTGAGTGTTAGAGATTAAGATGATGGTGAAACAGAGATAATGAAGGTTGGTGGTTGATGGTGATTTATCGATGGTAATTGAAGATAGTGATCATGATAATCACTTCAATAATGGAAAGTTTGTAATGGAGGAGAATTGGTGCTCAAATCTGTTATAGAGAGACTGGCAGTAGTGGATCGAGCTATGGTTTTGAGTTTATGGCTGTTAAATCCTCGAAATGATGGTTTGATGATTCAATGATGAAGTTGATGGGTGTTATGCTGTTGAAATAATACAGAGAGGCTAGAGCAATGAGTCATAATGAGTTTCATGTTAGTTTTGTATGGTCGAGATTGGGTTTTGAATGGGAAAACAGAAATACCCATGACTGGCAGTTATTTCTGTGATAGATATTAATGGCTGAGAATGATGTTCATAGCAGTGAGAGCTCGAGAATGGAATAAACAGGTTATGAAGCTATATTCACGCTGTGACAATGGTGGACTAGTGATACAAAGAGATCGATGCTAATTCCCTTGTTAGGGCGAAATGATGAACTTGTAGAGATGGTTTTCTTTGTGTTTCAAAC
This sequence comes from Papaver californicum, assembly GCA_023531435.1. Lineage (NCBI taxonomy): Eukaryota > Viridiplantae > Streptophyta > Magnoliopsida > Ranunculales > Papaveraceae > Papaver > Papaver californicum. The sequence goes on along the minus strand of JAJJMC010029784.1, from coordinate 399,836 downwards.
TTAGGGTTTTCAATTATAAAAAATTAATGTTATTGTTTTGTCCCTCTCTCAACATTTTATCCTTCTCAATAATTTTTCATGTTCTACGCCACGTATAGTGCATCATTTGATTAGTAGAGGAACTCGCTGAAACCCTACTTTAAACCGTTTTACGAACATTCTTTGACTCTTTATGCCACGTATAATTAGTACTTCGAAATTCTACCTTAGGTTTAGAACAAACAATTCTTTTTGAAAATTCTTTCTTCGATTCTTAAACGAAAAATCTTCCGTATATTAGTAGCTAGATTTTCTATTTTACATGAGTAAAATCGAGACCCTTTGTGACGAACGCAATTAAATCCTAATCTACAACGGATTCCCGAACCTTAATGTTTTCCTCTTACTTTTTTCAAACTTTATTAAATAGTTTCCATTCACTAATTAATTTAATTCTTTATAAGAAAACCAAAAAAAAATATTTTAATTAATTTTAATATAAACTCCTCGTGTGAACGAACCGTATTTCTCTTGTCTACATCTTTCGACACTGTGCGCTTGTGGTAAAACAAAGTCGGTTTTCCGACGCATCACAAATCTGTTGGGAAACTCAGGATTGCCGCCATCGATTGCAATAGCAAATTCAGCTACTATGAACCAACTGTACATGGTCCCAATAAATACAAATACTTGATCTAGATCAATAACATCCCTGCCACATCCTTCAGGGGCCATGCTTGTGGAGGCCACCCATCGCCTCTTGAAGCCATATCCAAATCTGGAGGTGGGAATATTTTTCTGCAAAAGGATGTCTTTCTTGTTTAACACAGGTAACAGGAACCTTTCCCTTCATCCTCTATTCTTTACCCGCCATATGATAGATACTAGGAGGATCCTAGGAATTGCATGATCACAAATCAACATTCTATCCCCATATGTAGTAAGATATATTATTGGATAGTCTGGAACTGGAGGTCTATATGTAGGCTTTGGAATTTAAAGAATCAACAATTCATTATCAGAATAATCATCAAATTGTTTCCAGAGAAACCTGTGATTAAACTTCCATGCAGCTTGTTCCTCGATTTCTTGTTCAGTTCTTGCTTCTTCTTCTGGTGGATTTCCAAATGCTTTATCATCAGGGAAAAATTTGTTTTCCTCCAATATCTATGATATCTCAAAAACAACGCCGTTATGGTCAATATAAAGCATACTAGCCATACATTCATTATGTTGCCGACTGAACAAATGTTTATATTCTCTCAAAAATTCTATGTAATTTTGAGCGAGGAAGGATCAAGAAGAAGATGAACAGAGAGCCAAAGGTTAGACAAGGATATAGGTTGGGAATTCGAAGGATAATTTTTTTATCTTTCTATACCACTACTAACTCCCTAAACACCTTTTGGATTTCTGTGCAACGCTTCAATGCCGGATGGCTAACCGGTTACACCCACAATTCACTATTTTCTTTACTGTCATTAGGCATTATAACCCTAGTGAGAGGAGATGTCTTTTCATCTATGTGGAAAATAAGGTCATGCTAAACTCTCTCCACTACTTCATTAATTGCTTGGATGGGATGGTAAGTATGTGTATCCTTTTTAACACTTACCTTTATTGTGTTATGAACAGATGCATAAATTTATCCCCCCATGAAACTGGTTTTATATTCAATGAGATTGAATTTTTCTACCTTAGCATTAAAAATACCTCCATTAAAGTTTACATGAGATGCAACTGGGCTTTCTTCCATATGATGTCCCCTGTAAGGGTACTGCAAACAGATATTATACTTCGGTTATGCTTTCTCATGTTTCTTTACAGGAACCTTTTACGGCTTATGTATTCGAGGGAAACCAGAATGGAAACCAGGTTATTTTGCTCTTCAAGTGAACCCATACAAATGACAAGTGGCCCAGCTATATACACCACCTGCTTCCTCGGAGGGGTTATTTGTCAAAAAGCTAGTGGCGCTGAAATGGATGAGCAAAACAATTAAAGCATCACACCACATGTGTGAAGTATTTGAGAACCGTGATCTCTGCCAAACCTAAGGATGAAAATTGTAATCTGATTCAAGTTATTCAAATCACTGGAACCAAAACAATCCCATAAGTAAAATTCAGGTAACAATGAAATTTCTATTTTATTTGATAATGCTAACTCATGTGATTATATTCCATGCAACTCCGTCATGGCTAATTGGTGGCAAATGAATGTTTTATCCCAATTCTGGCTAGTCCCCAAAAGTGCCATATGTTAGCCTGATGGTCCCATGGGACATGGTAGAAAATAATGTAACAGGTACAATCCTGAGACATTATCCAACACAAGATAAGGAAAGCACTCCAACTATGGTCAAAGGAACATGATTCTCCCTACCAGCTTACTTAAAAGCCTAACTGATATGAATTTTAGATGGAACAACGGTATTGGAGGAAGGAAAACCTATGTAAAAATCAAAAAAAAAATTCTCTGCAAAATTCGTACACAACCTATCCCGTGATAATTTTTCAAATTAAACTTATTGGCATTTTTATCTTAATACGCACGTATAACCATCAGTCTAGAGAAGAACAACGAAGAGGAAGAGAACGGCATGTACAGGGTCTTCTTCTTGCTTTCTCAGTCCTTTGCTCTTTCCACCTAACCTCTTCGTGGAATTAGACCGCTGCCTATAGAAGATAGAATCCAAATTATAAGAAACAATTGTCAGATTCATAGATATCGGTAGTTGTCCGGTCGTACCCGAACAATAAGATTCCAGAGGGAAATGCACCTAAGATCAAATATTTCGAGCCGGCTTCCGTGGAAAATTCAGACTTTCTTTTTGATGCTGCGATCACATAAAAACAGAGACTTTGAGGCTCAATAGCTAAATACATGGCAATTGAATCATGAGCCGGGATCATAAAGAGCATACTGCAAGTAGGAAGTGGAATTAATACAATGGATTCAGAAGCATCAAACCTCTCTTTTTCGGAAGAATCAAAACACATCGAAATGGTACCAGCCGTACTTAGCAGCTGCCATCGGCCGATCTCCTTGTGGCGAAAGCAATTGATTCGTTTCTTTGTAACCAATAGGCTGCGGCACATATCCAGTGACAAAGATGAAGTGGGCGCCCATCGGCTTCGCACCGGTTCCCTCGTTAGAGTCCTCATACGGGCCCACCCATGCATTCTTAAACTACGTAAGAAAAACACTCTTTTCTTACCCATTCGAGTCTAGCCTTGCGCCAGTATAGGTTGGCTGAGGAGATCTATATCCGTGTGAAACTGGCAGACGAATGCGACCCACAAAGCGTTAGCGGCAGGCTTAGCTTAGAGCCCGATATCATTGAAAATCTATCTCTTCATCATCTTCATCGCTTCGACTTCAAATTTCAGTAACAATATCATTGAAAATCTTGTTAATTAAATGAAATCTGCTCATTTAGTCCCTGGGGACCTCTTCCCAAAAGTTTTCCTAAACAAAGACAACATTAAGACTGAGAAGGAGTTAGGATGGAAATGGTGTTTCATTGGAAAATTTTGTAGCAATATTTGTTTTCAAATAAACAAAGTAAACAACTTTATCAATGCCAACTGGGAAATGATTGGAAGAATTGAGTTGGATATTTGAAACAGAAGAAGAAACTTTTACATTCTCAGGCTCACTAATGAAGAAGACTACCTAACTCTTAGAAGGGGAGGAACTAGAGGTATGTTTGAGAAGCTGATGGTTTTAGTGGAAGTGCCTGCTGGTGGCCCTGATCTTATTGAAGATAAGATTTTATCTAGTGTCATGATCTGGCTTCTCATTAAGCACATTCCCAGGCATATCATAAATGACATTGAAACCATTTTCAGACCAGCAGGTATTTTTCAAGATGCAAGAAGACCCTATGGTAGGTATGGGGAGGAAAATAATATAATAGTTAAACTCGCCATCAATGTCACCAGACCTCTAAAGTTTGGTGTTGAAGCATTTGAATCCACTGTTGTCTTACACTAGCTTGAATTTTCTTATGCGCTAAGTGGCATAGAATTATATAAAGTTTGTAGAATACTGGACCACCTAGGCCCTCCCTGTGAAGCACCTACCAACAATAGCAACCAAATAACCACCCAAGTTCTCTCAACTACTCAAAACCCAATCACCAAACCAAAAGAATTTCTCAGTGGAAAGGCCCTCATATATCGACCCTACTCGGATAAAAATGTTGCTATGGAATTCGAGGCTAAGATGAAACATGCCAAAAAGTTGAAATTGTCTCAAGTTATTGCTAATCTGGGTGGTAAATCTGACAGCGGTGAGAATGTTGTTATCTTTGGAGTTGGTCCTTCATTTCCAAATACTGATGTTATTGCATGCCAAATAAAAATCAGGAAAACTCCTCATGAGAAGCAAGAGTTGGATAGCAACAAAAAGAAGAGCATCAACTTGAAAGTTGTTGCTAGGTGCAAAGGAAAATGAAAAATATCGGCATCTTCTTGTGCTCCGGTAAGAAAAATGTCTCATAATGTTTCTCAGCCGTGAAAAGAAAATCATTATAAAAACCACCGGAATAGAAAGATTCCAAATAGACTAGGAAACTCTTAGAAATTTGTAAAAGTTTTGAGGTGATACCAAATCATAGATAAGAAATGAGGTATATGATACCAGATTGTAGATAAAAAATGGGATTATGGGGGTTAGGGTAAATAGGTTTGATGGGACTGGTACTATGAATTAAGGTGAAATTTCTTTGACATTGGGTTTTCAGTTCAAGAGAGGGGAGAAAAATGGTTGCATTATTCTTCCTTTTGATATGAATTATAGATAGCTTTGCTTGGATATTGTACAATTTGCCGTTGTTTGTGGTATTGATCGTGATAGCTAAAGATTGAGGTTGTAAGTAACTTTGGTGATGCCTGTGTTTTTTTAAGAGATACTGTGCTTGAGTCTTGTGATGCTTGTGGTTGAATTAGTGATAATGTGATTCCTGAGACATAACATGAAATCCTGTGAGTGCTTACCATCCGATTTCATAGTGAGAAAGAGTTTTCATAAATTTCTAACTAACATCCGGCGATAGAAGAGGGAGGTAAAGAAAACAGGACATCTGAAGAAACTCAGAGAAAAGGAGAGAGAGAGAGAAACTAGGGGTTTTACCCACTGGAACTTCGACTAGCACGGTGAATGTTTATTGGTCTATAGGTAGAGTCAAGATGAGACGTACCACTTTGCAAGAACGACTTGGTCACTTCACTTGGGGACGGTAGTGACCGACGAATTTCGGGCTTAATTAAACGTGGAATTTTCTATGACCAAAAAAAAATCATTTGGTGCACATAACATTATACACTGACCATGTTCCTGTAGTTTCTTATGTCGTTGTTTTGTAACGCGCACCTTGATCCATCATTGAAACAATCCCACAAAAATCGATCTGGTTTTACAGAGAGAAAGAGATCAGGGTTCTCTCATGGAGCCACCAAGCTCCATGGAGCTCAAAGTGATGTCCTGTAATGGTCTGAACGCTTTTAATTTCTTTCAGAAATTATGTATCTATGTAACGGTTTCATTAGTATCAGAAGATCCAAAAGACAAACAAAAGAAGCGTAATCATGAAAAACAAAAAACACCTATTGATAGAGAAGGAGATGGAGATCCCGAATGGAAACACGACATTCGATTCGATCTCAAACAGATTTTGTCGTCGGCGTTGACGTCTTTGGATCATATGTTTATTCATTTTGATATACTTGCTGAAGGCTTTATTGGTGATAAATCTGTTGGACAAGTTGTAGTTCCTTTGAAAGAATTGATCCATGAATCTCATGGTGGAGGAGCTATGAGATATATTAGTTATCAGGTTCGGAGTAGCGGTGGAAAACCCAACGGAACTTTGAATTTCTCTTACAAGGTTATTGGAAATGAATTGTCTTCAACATTCCATGGTAATAATAGTAATAATAATAACAATCCGGCGATAGTTTATCCGCCGTCCCCGGTGGTGGCGCCACCAACATCGATTTCTTATCCACCGCCAGACAATTATCCTTCATCACCGATGTTTTATCCGCCGCCAATAGAAGTTCAGCATCATCACCACCATAATCCATCTACTTCTTCGGAAGTTTTCTATACGGCTCCACCGACACCAGCTTCTCCTCATACTCCTACGGTGGCGGATATGTTTTCGTATCCGCCTCTGCAGCAACATCAGCAGCCGTTGTATTATCAACCACCACCGCCAGCACCGGCGTTTCCTTATGGATATGGGTCAGGGGGGTTTGGATACCCACCTCAGCCTGGATATCCAATGGCGATAATCGGTTATCCACATCCAAATCCATATCCTTATGTGGATAGGCCTTACGGAGATACTTGGCATATGGAAAACCAACATGGAGGAGTATCTCCCGGTGGTTCTTGGAGGAGAATCAGGTGATTTTGGTTTTCTGTAAATAGTGTAACATGTTCTGATTAGTTTTTGCTGTGTGCTTCTGGAAAACCAAGAATAGTCTTTGCTTTAGTTTTAGTCCAAAAACTAGTACATCACACTTTTTGATACCATGATCAATCATGTTGTGTGTGGCTTTGACTATGAAATCTCTATGCAAAGACACCTGAAGCTCTCAAGGAACGCACTGACATAATATATCCGCGTGTTCTAGATCTCATAGATTTTTGGCTCACATGACATGGTGTGGCGAATGGTTATCGACAAGCGTTTGTAATTAATCGTGCAGGCTATTTTGTTGTATTATTAGGAATCTTATGTCTTTATTGGATAACCGGCACTTATGAATTTTGAGTTTTGTTTATTTTTTGGGTTGGGTAGGACAAAGACAAATTTGATCTTCTTAGTTCATTATAAGAAAGTAGGTTACACGCATATTGAATGTTCGCACATCTGGAAGTCACACTCACGACTCACAAAAATCTTGATTATAACAATCTCAGCATTTTGCTGTAACATCAACCTAACTAGCTGGGAACAGCTCTTTCTGAAGCTCCATCTGATGTGTGGTGGCAGGAAATTGTTTGGACGCCTCAAGAAGAAATTCCGGTAATGGGATAATGCATGATGGACAATGTGATTCACATTTTTTTAACCTTGGAAGATGTCATTCGGCTGAATGTGGGCATTATTTGGTGATTGATGGAACTGATTTTCACTTGTGAAGAAAGAGATTTACTAATACATTCTTTGTAGAGAGCTAAAGAACTTAACTGCTAATTGTTGGTCTCTTTTTCTTTTTTTCTCTAGAATGAATTGTTATGTGAATCATGAAGAGGTAAAATTTGGGTGGCGATACGGATATGTAAACGCTTAATCTGGTGATGCTACTTGATCTTAATATTAAACGAAGGACCTAAGAGTGGAGACTGGAGGGACTTGTATAAAGGACATGATATCTTGAAGCTTGATGAAAACAATTACTCTTACACGAGGATGTCTTTTGCAAATAGTTACTAGCCTAATCTTTGATGACCTAGAAGCTTATGAAGTGCAACTGTAGCATCTTTACAATGTTTTCTTCCAAACAACGACCTACATCGGCATAAGCACCTATGTCATGTGTTCAGAATATCTTCCAAACAACGACCTACAGTATTTTATTTCCTTTTTCTTTTTGTTTGAAAAGAAACATACGTCCGACTAGATGGTATTACAAAATTTCCATCTAGCATTACAGTTTACAATCATATTGCTTTCCGGCATTAGCTTTTCCCATTTTATTACCAAACAACATTTTCTTTCCTTGGTTTTCATTTTAGTGTTTTTTTCAATCCTCAATGCACCCGTTCCATCCCTAGCAGTAAAGTTGTTTTAAGTTAAAACTCTTTATAACCTACCAGACAGAAGGTGGAATGACGAATGTAGTAGTATGGTGGTGTACCACCTTTGGTGATGACTGCTGACCAGGCCAACTGTATTTGGTCTTAACTCTAAACACAAAAAAAAGGTTTAATTCCTGACCACTATTAAAAATAAAAAGCAAAAGAAGGAAGGAAATTTCTTTTATGCGAGCCTAAATCAGCCACAGTACTCCACTTACTGGCTAAAAGTTATGCCGTTACATTTATATATTTTTCCTATCTTTTGATTTCATAGCAAAGAAATTGAAATCAAATATGTATTATAGTATCATCATCGGTCATAAACTTACTGGCTAAGCAAGAATTTGCAAGTAGCAAGGATAGAAGACTCAGATTATAGATTTAGCAGTAAATTCTTCCACACGGTTCTTGTGGAGATTATGGTATCTATTTATATAGGAATACAAATATACATGAGTAATTAAAAAGATATTCAAATACAAATATTTAAGGTATAACAAGTAATAAATCTTTGTATCTTATTCTGGAGATATTCTGGAAAGACTAGAGTTCATTGTGGAGTCATTATGTTGTCTTTTGGCCAGCCTGTATAGTTATTCTAGACACTCCCCCTCAAGTTGAGCGTGAATTGTCGAACATTCAACTTGTCCCGTAGCATATGAAATCTTGGAGAAGACAACCCTTTTGTAAATACATATGTCATTTGATCTTTAGAGGAGATAAAATGTACTTGAAGCTGCTTGCTTGCAACTCTTTCCCTGACAAAGTGATAGTCAATTTTCGATATGCTTTGTCCGAGCATGGAAGACTGGATTCGCTGTGAGATATTTCGCTCCTAAATTTTCACACCATAGTTTAGGTGTTGTAATTGGTATACCAAGCTCTTTTATTAATGATTGTATCCAAATTATTTCAGAAGTAGCTATGGCCATTCCCTTATATTCAGCTAATGTGCTTGATTTAGACATTGTTTTTTGTTTTCTGGCACTCCAAGAGATCAAATTACCTCCACAGTAGATACAATAACCACTCGTGGATCTTCGATCATTCAAATTATCTGCCCAGTCAACATGGAAGTAAGCATGAAGTGAATTGTCACTGTTGGGACGCAGAAATAACCCATAGTCCACCGTATGCTTTAAGTACCTGAGAATCCTCTTAACCATGTCCCAGTGTTCTGTAAAGGGCACATCCATAAAATGATATGATTTGTTTACTGCCACACAAATATCTGACCTTGTGAGATGCAAATACTGTAGAGCCCCCACCACACTTCTATAAAGAGTCGGATTATCAAACTTTTCTGACCCTTGCTTATGTAGTCTGACTTGTGTCGAGAGAGGCGTATTAACTGGCTTAGCAGCATCCATGCCTGAACGACGAAGTAGATCAGAGACATGCTTGCGATGACTAAGAATTAGCTGCCGGCCCTGACGAATTACTTTAATACCCAAGAAAAATGTTAGTTCACCCATATCTTTAATAGCAAAAACATTATGCAAGTCTGTAATGAGTTTGTTGATAAGAGACAAATTAGAGCCTGTGACAATGATGCCATCTACATATACTAGGATATATGTTATGGAGTCTGTCTGGTTCCTAATAAATAGAGAAGAATCAGAAATGGATCCCTGAAATCCTAGTTCTGTGAGATAGGTACTCAAATGCGAAAACCAAGCTCGTGGTGCTTGTTTTAGTCCATAAAGGGACTTATGAAGCTTGCATACATGTTTTGGATAGTTAGGATCAGTATATCCAACCGGCTGCTTCATATACACATCAGTCTCTAGAACCCCATGTAGAAATGCATTGTCTACATCTAACTGTCGCAGTTCCCAACCATTCATCACTGCTATAGAAAGAACTAATCTTATGGTACATGGATTGATTACCGGAATAAATGTCTCAGCGTAGTCTATCCCTTCTTGATGATGAAACCCTTTCGCGACCAAGCGTTCCTTATATTATCAACACTAGTATCAAGGTATTACTTGATTCGAAAAACCCATTTGAACTTAACCAGCACTAGAGATTTCCTTATCCTTCACCATTGCATCAGTTGTCTCAATACTCCCCCTCAAGATCATGGGTGGAGAAACCACACAGAGCTTGGCATGAGTAACTTGAACCTAGGACCATGGAGACCCTTAGTGAAAATATATGCAATTTGATCCAAAGTGTGAACATAGAACAGATCCAAAGCCTTTGACTGAACCAACTCCCTTATAAAATGATAATCCAGCTGAACATGCTTCATCCTGGAATGCATAACATGATCGACTGCAAGATTAATGGAACTGATGTTGTCACAACCCAACTTTGGAATGCCAGAGATAGAGAAATGAAGATCTTGAATTAGATAGCAAAGCCAAAAAAATTTTGCTGCACTATGAGCCAAAGTTCTATATTCAGCTTTAGTACTTCTTGCTACTATTGTTTGCTTCTTGGAAGACCAGGAGATGACATTTGAACCAATAAAAATACAATAACCACCAGTATATCTCCTATCATCAATGCAACTAGCCCAATCTACATCAGAGAAAACTAGTAGAAAAGAATCTCTCTTAGTAAAATAAAGACCAAGATGAATAGTCCCTTTGACATATCTCAAAATTCTTTTTAGCAATAACAAGATGAGGGGTTCTAGGATGATGCATATGCTGACATACTAGATTAATTGCATAAGAGATTTCTGGTCTAGTCCATGTCAGATAATGCAAATCTCCAACCACAGATCTGTAGTATGTTGGATTTTCTAACAAATCACCAACATCCTTGGTAAGATTTTCAGAAGCAACAATTGGAGTTTGACAAGGTTTAGCTCCTTCCATTTTGTGTTTGTGCAATAAGTTATCTGCATACTTAGTCTGTGATAGAAACAATGAATTTGTATCCCTTCTAACCTCAAGACCCAAAAAATAGTGCTAATCACCCAAATCCTTTAAGGGAAACTGATCTTGAAGTTGAGAGATAACTGAAAGCAAGAATTCTGATGAACCTCCAGTGAGTAAGATATTATCAACATAAACTAAAGCAACAAAGGCCTGAGAACCCACTTTGTGTATACAAAGAGAAGTATCAGAAGCTGAATTAACAAAATTGAGAGATAATAATGCAGCACTAAGATTTTCATACCAAGATGTTGGAGCTTGCTTAAGACCAATAATGGTTTTATGTAAAAGACATACATTATGAGGTCTGGAATCATCAAAAAAGACAGGTTGTTGATCCATATAAACAGTCTCCTTTAGGTCTCCATGAAGGAAGGAATTACTTAGATCCAATTGATGAATTTTTCAATTGAATTGCATAGCCATAGCAAGAATAACTCTAATAGTGGTTGTCATAGAAACAAGACTAAAAGTTTCTTCAAAATCAATGCCTTGTTGTTGATGAAATCCCTTTGTTACTAATCTGGCTTTATATCTCTCAATAGAGCCATCTGGATTGTATTTAATCCTAAACACCCATTTGCAACCAACTATATTAACAATACTAGTAGGATCAACAAGTGACCAACTCCCTGTATTCATTAGGGCCTTGTATTCTGCAGCATAAGCAACTCTCACACCTCCTTCTTGTTAGCATCACTAATACATGTTGGAATATAAGAAATAGTACTAACAAGAGTTACATCCAAAGGATAAGAATTTGGAGTTCTAATGCAATCTTTTCCCCTAATAGTCATGCAATGATCATTCATTGTGATTTTAGGAGAAGGAGTAGAAGCAAGAGAGGAAGAATCAGAATAAGCATTATGAAAAATATTAGATGCAGAAGATTGATAAATAGTAGAAGATTTAGCAACAAGTAAAGGATAAGGAAAAGAATTCTCATCGAATAAAACATGTCTAGAAACATAGATAATGCCAATATTAGGATCAATACATTTGTAGCCTTTTTGGTTTAAACTATAACCAAGAAAGATGCAATGTTTGCTTCTGGGCTCTAGTTTATTACAAGTATATGGTTTGATCCAGGGAAAACATGCACAACCAAAGGCTTTAGGAAAAGTATAATCTAGCAATTTATGAAAAAAACCTTTGAAAATGAGACTCAAAAATAATTGATCTAGTGGGGATTATATTGATCAAATAGTTTGCAGTTTGAAGAGCTTCAACACAATAAGTTGTAGGTGAACCAGATTGAGAAAATAAGGTTCTATTGATACCTAATAAATGTTTATGCTTCACCTCAGCAACTCCATTTTGCTTAAGAGTTTGTGGACAAGACATGAAGCACAAAATTGATAATAAAAGTTATTTAGAAACTCCCCACTATTATCAGTTCTAATTGTATTGACAGAGTGAGAGATAAGTTTCTCAACTCTAGTTACAAAGTAGACAAAAGAATGTTTGAAATCAGATTTAGAAGGCAATGGAAAAATTCAACAATATTTGGTGTATTCCTCAACAATATTTGCATAATACAGACTGCCTGACACAGAAATTACATGACAAGGACCCCAAAGATCCATGTGCAACAACTCCAGAGGTGTTGTAGCACTAGTACTAGAAATTTGAAAAGGTAGCTTCTGGCTCCTGCATAATTTGCAGTCATTACAAAAGAAAGATTTATTAACTACACTGGACAAGTGTAACAGTTTGTAAATTTTATGTAAAGTTTGAAATGATGGATGACCAAATATCTTATGTAGAAGAGTAGGATCACTTATTGTAGTTGTGAAAGCATAAGGAGAAGAACTGAAACTGATAGGATATAGACCATTCCTATGTGGACCTTGAAAAAATATCTTCCTAGATAGCTGATCCTTCACGGAGAAGCCATGAGAATCAAGAGTTAAAGAGCAATTGTCATCTGATGTGATTTTATGAATGGATAAAAAATTATGAGATGATGGCACAAGAAGCACATCTTTAAGAAAAAAGAATGATCATGAACATGTCTAATAGAAGTTCCCTTATGAGTTATAGGCATAGCTGTACCATTAGCTGTGTGAATTAACTCAGAACCATCATAAGGAGTAGCCTTTTATAGAGTTTGAGTATTAGAGGTAATATGATTATTAGATCCACTGTCAGCAATACATTCTTGATCATCAAATATATCATATGCTTCCAATATAGCACTCAAATTTATTGGTGGAGATCTGCCTTGATAAGAGAAGTTAAGTCTTCGATTACAAATAGTAGCTAAGTGACCAACATTATTAAAAAATTGACAAACTGGCTTGTCAGTGGAAGAGTAACCTATGCCTGAAGTATTTCTTTAAAAAATAGATGGAATAGGATAACGACCACCACCAGAACCTCTTCCTATGGAATAACCTCTGAATCCAGGATTATAACCTCTAGAAAATCCTCTATTTGTATTAGCTAGAAAGGTCTTAGCATCAGTTTCATCCTTCAAGAATTTAGATCTTTCAGAAACAATTGCTTCTTCACTAAGCAAGTTATTATGCAATTCAATACAAGTAATTGGTGGATTGTGATATCTCATGGTGGTTGCAAATGGTATATAATCATCATGCAAAGCTTTAAGAGTAATAAAAACTAGTTCCTTATCTTAGATGATGTCCCCAGCAACAGCTAGTTGATCATATAAAAGCTTAATCTTATTGATTAAAGTCAGAATAAATTTTAAGTGATAGATAATAACTTTGTACGCAATTGAATAAAGTGAGTAGAAGAAGATCTTGCAAACTTGTCTTCAATGTTTGTCTACAGTTCATGAGAAGTGGTATATCTAGAGAAATACACAATAACAGAATCAAAAATACTTGAGTTTAACCACATTATTATAGAAGCATCTTCATCCAACCAGTCATTGTATAAAGGATTCACAACTCCATTAGTTTGATTTCTTGGAGATGTGAACTGAGTGGACACTCATAACTACCATCAAGATACTACATCAGCTGGAAATTTTGGATTACTGGATTCAGTAAATTCCTCCATGTTATGAAATTATCCTCCTTGAGTTTGAGATGAACGAAATTTGTCAATTGATTAATTGGAATATTTGATAAAGAATTATAAGTAGGATTCTCCATGGTTGAATTTGTTGAAGCTGAAGGAAATGTTTTGATCATCCGTATATTTAAGAATAAGAAAAATAAAGTAGATATGATAAATGAAAATGAAGAACAAGATTCATTAAACAAAGAAACCAACCAACAAAAGAAGATTCTTACTTATCTTCTTGGGATTCAGGTCTATCCCAGAAGATTCATATTTATCTCCCTAGGATTTATGTCTATCCTGAAAGATTCTTACTTATCTTCTTGGGATTTATATTTATCTGATAAATAGGCTTCCTCAATAAGCCAAATAAAAACTAGGCTTCTACAATGAGTCAACTGGGCCTCTTCAATAAGACCAGCAAGTTTCTTTAATAAACACAAAATGGGATTCCACAACAAGCCATCTGGGTTCCCTTCCCAATACTACGTCTACGAAGCGGCATGTGCGCTTATGGTTATGGTACAAACAATAATATAAGTAGAAAATTTGTAGAATAGTTACCAAGTATTGTTTGAGGATGTATCTAGGATACTATTAGCCAAAGCATCACCACCAGAATCCTATATCATTATGCCCTATCCTTTTCCTTCTCTTGCAGCATGTTGGTTCCATCTTTGGTTTTCTTGAGGAAGGTATGGTCATCAGCATTATATGATTGCTTCCATTTTGATTCAGCATTAGACTTTTTTTTCTTTTTCTTACCACTGGAGTGGATTTTCAATTGGTGACTTTTCTTCTTCTGATCCCAATCATCCTTTTTTTTCTGCCTGATTTCAGCATCCATCCTTTCTTTTATTTGAGAAAAAGTAGGAATGAGTCAAACTTGAATAGGGACGGTGGACTAAACACTGGAAATTGGTTAGAACAAAAAAACACACAACATAACCAAATACACATTAATTTTAATCTATCCACAAGATTCCCAAATTCATACGTAGAAAATTGTTAAACCAAACACATTTGATTGCTGGTTTCATACCATCATCCCACACCTTAAGACAGAAAATAAAAGTTTGTCCCATTACCATAAAAAACCGTTCAGAAAAGTTTGATTATACTTAGATTATCACTAGTACTATTCTGAGTTTTAGACCTTTAGTCTCCAAGCTTGCAACTTCGTGTCTTACTAGACACTAGAGCTGTATCATCCTCAAGTATGCGCTTGGCACTCCTTGTAAGGAGTACTGCTATATTTGGGACCTGAGGTTGATGCTTGAATGGGGAAGAAATGGTGTAGAAGGATGCTCCTCAGATTCAGGTATATGGTTCTCCATATTCTCTATCTTGATCTCGATCTCAGGTTCTTTAGGTCAATGTCATCTCTATCAGTTGGAATTGTATTTGAGGTTGTCTTCTATGCGTGCTTGGGCCTGGTATCCTTATGCACCGTCCCCAACAATAAATCGGTTGCGCATTTCAGCATTGCCACCATCGATTGCAACAGCAAATTCAGCAACCCTGAACCAACTATTCATGGAACCAACAAACACCTAGATCAATCACCTCTAGTCTACAACCCTCGGAAGCCATACCAGTGGAGTCCATACATCTCCTTTCAATACTCAAAATTGGAGGCAGATATCTTTCTCCCCCTACTACTTTCTTCATTTTATTCCTTAACAATTCATTTGGCTTTGATTCTATAAACTCTAGCAACCTTATGGGTAAACCCTGGTGGCGCATCACCTTCTTCTACTGCGGGTACCATCAACATGACCTCATTTCTATTCAGAGGTAATTTCAAGATAGGGCTGGAGGGACCTAGGTGGAGGTGCACAAAATGGTGGTTCCAGAATCTCCACATCATCCCAATAATCATGATTAAACTGTTCACAAAATAAATTGTGACTGTCAACTCTATCTTGTGCTACACTATTGGCAATAACATCCTATACATGTGCACTTTCGAATTTTATATTTTCCTCTCTCTCTTATTCTGTGAAATATTCTTCCTCGAGCAAGAATTCAAGCATCTCAATGAAAACACCATGATGATCAACAAATATTACCTCATCCATGATCTTTATACGGTGTTGATTCTCAAAAATCAATTAAATTTTAAAATCTTTTTTAGTGGCTTTGCTTTGAGGCTTTGGAATAAGAAGATGAATAGAAGGGGGGAAAGAGTAATGGGAACGTCTAGAGCTTTTAAAGATTAACAACTGCATCCATTATCTCTTGCGTCGCTTGACTATCACTAGGCATCATGCCCCTAGTGATAGGAAATATCGCTTTAATGGTACCATATGCATGGTGGTTACGGCTAGCCAGATTTCCATTAACTCTTGTGATGGGATAGATGTAATCTGGGTCTATTTGCACCTAATTGGTCTTGGTTATTACTACCCCTATGCGCATGATAAATATAGGGAGTATTTTTGGTGCATGGTCTATGTACCATGGATGGCACATTACACAAAAAACAACTTCGGTGATTGTGGTATGCTGGCTTGGCTTTTTTCTGGAATAAGGAACTCAACTCTCTCATCTACTTAGAATAGTAATTAGGTACAGGTAAAAGTGAGGTAATATTGGAAAAATTAAATCTTAATATTCGAAATAAGTATTGTACACAGTATTTTTGGGACTCTGCTATGGCTAACTAATGACATTCTCCTCTGGTGCTAGAACATATAAGTGTTACATGTGGGCGTTCTATCCCAATGAAGATTAGTGAAAAAAATTTCCATAGGTACAAGCCCTGGAAACTATTATCCAAAGCAAGCATCTCAGGACTAATCGAACTCACGTGTTCCCCCAACCAATATTACCAGAAATTTAGTTGTTATTATTTCAAGCTGGAGTAACGGTATTAAAGGAGGAAAAATCCAGGAAAAAACCAATCTCATCACTCTGCAACAATCGTACTATTTTTCTATCCCGTGATCATATTTCAAATTAAAGTTATCGGCATCCTTAGTCATAATATCACTAAGTCTCAAAACCCTTGTTTCAAACCTCTCTTTTATATCCTTACCATCACTATGGCCTCTATCTCAAACTCTCAAAACAACGCCATTGAAAATCTTGTGAACCAAATAAACTCTGCCCATATTGTTACTGAAAACCTTTTTCCAAAAGTTTTTCTAAACAAGGATAATATCAAGACCAAGAAAGAGCTAGGATAGAAATGGTGCTTCATAGAAAAGCTTTGTAACAATATTTGTTTTGAAACAAGTAGAGTCAGCAATTTTATCAATGCTAACTGGGATATGTTTGGTAGAATCGAGGTGGAAATTTGGAACAGAAGAAGAAATTTCTTTACTGTAAGGCTCACAAATAAAGAAGACCATTTAACTCTTAGAAGAGGAGGAATTAGAGGAGTGTTTGACAAGCTTATGGTGTTGGTGGTCCGGATCTTATTAATGACAAAATTTTCTCCAACGTCATGATATGGTCCTTATAAAACGAATCCCTGTCCATATCATAAATGATATCAGAAACACTTTAAGACCAACAAGCATTTTCCAAGACGTAAGAAGACCTTATGGTCATGATAAAGAGGAGAAGAATATGTAAGTCAAGCTCTCAATCAATGTCACTAGGCCTCTCAAGTATGGTACTTTCTAGTATAGCTTTCCAATGGCTCGAGTTTTCATATGCCCTCAATGGCATTAGATTTTGCAAGGTTTGCAGAATCCTTGATCATCCAGGTCCTCTTTGTGCTGCTCAAACCATCACCAGTCCCCAACCAACCACCCCAACCCCTCAACCTACTTAAAACCCGATACCTAAACCAAAAGGCTTTCTAACTGGGAAGGCTCTCATCTACAGGCCATATTCTGACAAACATGTTGTTATGAAATTTGAAGCCAAAATGAAACATGCTAAGAAATTGGAGTTGGCTCATGCTATAGCAAATATTGGAGGAAATTCTGAGTTGAAAGAGGATGGCATTATCTTTGGAGATGGTCCACCACCCCCAAATCCTGATATTTTGGCATGCCAAGCAAGAAACAAGAAAGTCTCCCATGAAAACAAAAATCTGATTCATAACAAGAAAAAAGCCATAAACATGAAAGTTGTTGCTAGATACAAAGAAAAAGAACAGGAGCAAGAGACCCCTTGTGATATAATCTCTAGTCCTTTTTCCTAACACTAATCCCCCAACCCCTTTCAATTTTTACGCCCTCCCCACCCTTTCCCACATCAAAGAGAGAATGGATGCTGAAATCAGAGAAAAGAAAAAGGAGATTTGGGAACAGAAAAAGAAAAATCACATTTCACCACCTACTCTAGTGGAAAAACCAAAAAGCACAAGACAATATATGAATCTAAAAGGAAACAGTTGCACAAAGTTGAAGGTAATATTTTTCTTAAAAAAACCAAAGATGGTTCAAACATGCTTCAGGATCAAGGTGATGTTATGGTTCATATTATGTAGGAAACTGAGGATGATGATTTGGATAGTAGTATCCTGGAATCCTCCTCAAACAACATTGTGGTAACTATCTCTATCTCATCACCATAATTTTGTTAATCGCTATTAGTATAACTATGTTATCCTTCCCTAATATGCTTGGTAGAGATAGAGATTACACCATCAGAACTTTCATATTTTCCTTTGAATTCTATAGTTGTATCTGCATGAATCTGTTTGAGGATGCTAATATTTCTAGTAGGCATACTCCAAAGTACCCACTAGTATCCTTTGGCATGGAATTTCCAAAGACTGGGTGTTAAGGATACAAAGAAATATCTAAACAGTTTTCTCAACAAATATAACCTTGATATCCTTTTCTTATCTGAAATTAAACAAAAAAAGGATGGGGTAAGAAAGATTATGATGGACCTGAATGTGGAAAATTTCTGGTTTGTGGAACCCGGTGGGGCTGTTGGCACAGCTGGTGGCTTAGTTTTAATATATAAAAATAAACTCAGTATGGATATCGTTGATTTCTCATTAAATCATATTAATGCTACTATCATCTCTGAAACTAACCCCCCTTGGCTCTTTACTGATTATTATAGTCGTCCCTATGAGTTAAAGAATAAATTGAGTCATGGGAAATGCTTGAAAAAACTACTAGCTCTATCTTTATCCCTTGGTTGGTTATTGGAGATTTCAATTTAATCCTCCATGATTCAGCAAAATTTAATATGTATCCCATTGCCCAACTAAAGCCAATCTCTTAATGATAAGATAAACAATTTGGACCTTTTTTAGGGTGAAAAAAAATGTACTGCAAAATGGTATTTTCAGGTAGGTTCGAGAGATCAAGCTCGAACAAGACAATAAACCAAGAAATGGTTATTCATGTTCTTCTTCGATCACAAAGGTGGAGAAGATTGGGTAGGTCTTATGGGAGGGAATCAAAGAAGGTTGAGAAATCATGAGTATGATGAGTAATTTTATCAATGCTAACTGGGATATGTTTGGTAGAATCGAGGTGGAAATTTGGAACAGAAGAAGAAATTTCTTTACTATAAGGCTCACAAATGAAGAAGACCATTTAACTCTTAGAAGAGGAGGAATTAGAGGAGTGTTTGACAAGCTTATGGTGTTGGTGGAAGTCCTTGTTGGTGGTCCGCATCTTATTAATGACAAAATTTTCTCCAACGTCATGATATGGTCCTTATAAAGTGAATCCCTGTCCATATCATAAATGATATCAGAAACACTTTAAGACCAACAAGCATTTTCCAAGACGTAAGAAGACCTTATGGTCGTGATAAAGAGGAGAAGAATATGGAAGTCAAGCTCTCAATCAATGTCACTAGGCCTCTCAAGTATGGTACTGTCTAGTATAGCTTTCCAATGGCTCGAGTTTTCATATGCCCTCAATGGCATTAGTTTTTGCAAGGTTTGCAGAATCCTTGATCATCCAGGTCCTCTTGATGCTGCTCAAACCATCACCAGTCCCCAACCAACCACCCCAACCCCTCAACCTACTTAAAACCCGATACCTAAATCAAAAGTCTTTCTAACTGGGAAGGCTCTCATCTACAGGCCATATTCTGACAAACATGTTGTTATGAAATTTGAAGCCAAAATGAAACATGCTAAGAAATTGGAGTTGGCTCATGCTATAGCAAATATTGGAGGAAATTCTGAGTTGAAAGAGGATGGCATTATCTTTGGAGATGGTCCACCACCCCCAAATCCTGATATTTTGGCATGCCAAGCAAGAAACAAGAAAGTCTTCCATGAAAACAAAAATCTGATTCACAACAAGAAAAAAGCCATAAACATGAAAGTTGTTGCTAGATACAAAGAAAAAGAACAGGAGCAAGAGACCCCTTGTGATATAATCCCTAGTCCTTTTTCCTAACACTAATCCCCCAACCCCTTTCAATTTTTACGCCCTCCCCACCCTTTCCCACATCAAAGAGAGAATGGATGCTGAAATCAGAGAAAAGAAAAAGGAGATTTGGGAACAGAAAAAGAAAAATCACATTTCACCACCTACTCTAGTGGAAAAACCAAAAAGCACAAGACAATATATGAATCTAAAAGGAAACAGTTGCACAATGCTGAAGATAATATTTTTCTTAAAAAAACCAAAGATGGTTCAAACATGCTTCAGGATCAAGGTGATGTTATGGTTCATATTATGTAGGAAACTGAGGATGATGATTTGGATAGTAGTATCCTGGAATCCTCCTCAAACAACACTGTGGTAACTATCTCTATCTCATCACCATAATTTTGTTAATCGCTATTAGTATAACTATGTTATCCTTCCCTAATATGCTGTGTAGAGATAGAGATTACACCATCAGAACTTTCATATTTTCCTTTGAATTCTATAGTTGTATCTGCATGAATCTGTTTGAGGATGATAATATTTCTAGTAGGCATACTCCAAAGTACCCACTAGTATCCTTTGGCATGGAATTTCCAAAGACTGGGTGTTAAGGATACAAAGAAATATCTAAACAGTTTTCTCAACAAATATAACCTTGATATCCTTTTCTTATCTGAAATTAAACAAAAAAAGGATGGGGTAAGAAAGATTATGATGGACCTGAATGTGGAAAGTTTCTGGTTTGTGGAACCCGGTGGGGCTGTTGGCACAGCTGGTGGCTTAGTTTTAATATATAAAAATAAACTCAGTATGGATATCCTTGATTTCTCATTAAATCATATTAATGCTACTATCATCTCTGAAACTAACCCCCCTTGGCTCTTTACTGATTATTATAGTAGTCCATATGAGTTAAAGAATAAATTGAGTCATGGGAAATGCTTGAAAAAACTACTAGCTCTATCTTTATCCCTTGGTTGGTTATTGGAGATTTCAATTTAGTCCTCCATGATTCAGCAAAATTTAATATGTATCCCATTGCCCAACTAAAGTCAATCTCTTAATGATAAGATAAACAATTTGGACCTTTTTTAGGGTGAAAACAAATGTACTGCAAAATGGTATTTTCAGGTAGGTTCGAGAGATCAAGCTCGAACAAGACGATAAACCAAGAAATGGCCATTCATGTTCTTCTTCGATCACAAAGGTGGAGAAGATTGGGTAGGTCTTATGGGAGGGAAGCAAAGAAGGTTGAGAAATCATGGTATGATGAGTAATTGTAGTGTGTAGTGAAGAATGGATTATCTCTGTGATAAATATTTGTTCTGTCATATCTCTTCGTTCTTAGTTCTTTTTTCGAATAGATGAAGTTATTTATTTATAGTTTTAGAGGAGACACACTGATTTTTCGTAAGTGGTGGAAGTTATAGAATAAGTGGAGGAGTAACGATCGTGAAGATTGAACTGGACTCATGTCCAAAAAAATAGGGATTCCTTGTATGACCACTACTCCTCGTGTTCTCAATTGCTCTGTAAATGTCCCACTACTTGTTACCTTCTTGTTCGTGGATGTGTTGTCACAACGCACGATTGGCGTAATAGCTTGCTAAGCCAGTGAGGCAAGTTGCGGAACTCACTAGATTGGTAATCATACTGATCAATGTTGAATCTGATAAGCTTAATGGTCATGTACTAGCTTAGGAGTAACATGGCATAAATCTGGAAGTGTTCGAAGCTACGATTGCACAAAAGTTCCCAATGACCAGTCGTGGCGCACTCAAGAATTTAGGAAAGAAAAGGTTTGATGAATATCCATATAGGGTTGGCGTTGGCATTAGGCCAACGCCGGAGTAGTGACGCGTCCCTAGAGATGCATCTGGGATAGGCTGGCGCTAGTCTGAACTAGTTCCTTGAGAGAGTGATGTGTCCCTAGGGACACGTCTGAGTGAGGCTGGCGCTAGCATGCGCTAGCGCCGTGAGTAAGAGACACTCCCTAGGGACGTATTTGGGAGAGGCTGGCTCTGGCCTAGTTGGTGATGCGACCCCGAGAAGAAATTATGACGCGTCCTTGAGGACGGGTCAGAAAGAAGTTCATGCACGTTCCTGGGGACGGATCAGATTGAAGTAGTGACACGTAGGAGTTGTTCCCGTCCTTGGGGACTCCTCGGTAGGAGTTTGTCCCGTTCTTGGGAGGACGATGTTAGAGTGAAGCCAACGCTGGCCTTGGCATTTCTCTTAGGATGCTGCCTTAATGAGGATGGTGCTAGCGTGGAGAGGCTAGGGCTTGCCCGGCGTGGAGACACAACACGTCTTTGGAGGCATTGTTCTTTGATTGTGGCGTGTCCAAGAGAAACAGTGCATAGTGTGTGACACGTCCTTGAGTAAAATACTAAAGTGGCATATTTTAGGGTCAGGACGCGAATTATGATGTCTTTGCGAGCGGAATATTAAGCTAGAATACATTCTTGGAGATCAGGCATTATCTATTTTTATAATATGAGTGTAGCAGTAAATTGATGTTGTTTAAATAAGTATTTGAGTATCGATATTGGATATAGAACAAGATATAGGAATAGCACTAGAGAAGTCATTGGATACAGAACAAGCTCTAGGAAAAAGACTAGAGAAGGCTCAAGTTGCTCTATACTAGTGGGCAATCCATCTATGATCTTGAAACTTATTATGTAGAAATTATAGAATATCTGGAAGTATTGGCAAGCACCAGTATTATTCTTAGAATTTCATACATAGATGGATACTGAGTCATATAATAATTATGATTATATACATGTGTATATATAAATATTGTATATATTAGAGAGACTACATGATCAGTATAGAATGCTTGTAGTTATTTGTAGAGACTGTATTCTTAATCCTCTTGCGAAATAAGTAGAAATGCAGTGTTTCATATTTTTGGTGCAAAGTCGGATATATGTGCACAAATATGCACGGATACTTCTATGTTCATGTATCTAGGCAAATGGCGATTTTGTAACTCTATCCCTTGTCAAAAAATCACCATCTACAAGACCTTATAGAAATTGGTTTCACTGGTTGTCCTTTCACTTGGTCAAATAGAAGAACTGGTCCATCCCTCACTGAACAAAGGCTGGACAAAGGTCTTTCTTGTAAAGAGTGGCTTTGTTTGTTTCCAAAAACCACCATCTCTCATCTGGTGGATATTGGTTCTGATCACAATCTTATTCACCTAAATTCTAATAAAAATTAGAAGAATGGCATCATCCCTTTCAAGTTCTTTGGTCCTTGGCTTGATCATCAAGGGTGCAAAGATAACTTAAATGATTGTTAGAAAAGAAACCTCTCGGGTTCCTCTTCCTACATCATTGCTAGAAAACTTAGAGATATAAAGCTTAAAGTCATGATGTGGAACAAAGAAGTTTATGGGAATATCAAAACCAACTTGGAAGACTGCACATGGCACTGATAAGTGCATAATTTACATATTTTAAGTATCATTTCGTTATACTTACTAGCTAGATTTTGTGTGAATTATTGTGTATTATTATTACTTTTGCAATTTATGTGTTTTATTAGGTTAGATCTCTGAAAAAAGTGAAATGGAGCATTACAAGGGAAGCGTTTTGGGCTCGCCTTTGACGTGAAAACTAGGGGTTTTGTTGGTTTTTGGAGGTTAAGTCTCCTAATTGGATAAGGATCAAAAGGAGGTGGAAAATTTTAATGAGATTAGGTTTCCTAGTTGGATAAGGATCAATAGGAGGTTACCAAAGCCTATATAAAGGGGAGCCTAGATATAATTTTCTAGACAACTTCTCACAGATAGAAAATACCTTCACGTACATGAGAAGAAAGGTTTAGTTTTTTGCTTTCAATTATACTTATTACTTTCTTAATCAATTTTAATGGCTTTTAAGAAAATCATGTCTAGCTAAATTTCTTTGTTAGGGTGAAAGCATGAACTTGTAGAGATAGATTTTCTTGTGTTTCAAAACTAGGGTTTTCAACTACTAAAGCTTAATGTTAATGTTTTGTCTCTCTTTCAAAGTTTTATCTTTCTCTAAGATTTTTCATGTTTTATGCCATGTATAGTTCATTGTTTGATTAGTAGAAGAACTCGTTGACCCTTTCGCGAAACTCGTTGACCCTTTCGCGATAATCGTTTTATGAATATTCTTTGACTTTTTATGCCACGTATGCTTAGTACTTCGAAATTCTACTTTAGGTTGAGAACAAACAATTCTTTTTGAAAATTCTTTTCGTCGATTCTTAAACGAAATATCTTTCGTGTATTAGTAGCTAGATTTTTTATTTTGCACGAGTAAAATCGATACCCTTTGTGATGAACGCAAGTAAACCTAATCTACAACGGATTCTCGAAACCTCAACACTTTTCTATTATTGATTTCAATCTTTATTAAATAGTTTTAATTCTTTATAAAAATCGGAAAAACATCTTTTGGCCTGAAAGTTACTTAAATTAATTAGTATAAGTAATACACACTCCTCGTGGGAACGAACCGTATTTGCTCTTGTCTACATCTTTCGAAATTGTGTGCTTGCGGTAAAACAAAATCGGTTTTCTGAAGCCTCAAGTTTTTGGCGCCGCTGCCGGGGAGTTGTTTTTAGGTTTTGGAACGAAAACGAAAAAAAAATTGAGCCAAAGATTTTGGTGATTAAAAGACTTGGAGTAAAGTTAAAGCTAAAAGAACGAAAAAGAAGACAAAGAGTTTATTTTTAATTAATTTTTACTTTTTAGGGCTTTTATTTGTTATTTTAATTTAGAAAAAACTGTATTAGGAAATCTTTAATTGTTTTTGTAATTTTCTTTTATTTTTGGACATTATTTTTATTTTTAAACCCTACGGAAGGGTAGTATTAAATATAAACTGCACAGGAAAGGACGACAATTAAGATATTGCCTTTGCCCTTGGGTTCGTACAATGACACAAGAGTCAGTGGCCCGAGTCTACTTCAATGGTTCATCGTCAGTCTGGTACAGGAGGTAAAACTCTATCAATCCATGAAACCCCTGCAAGTGGATTTTTTGTATTCCTTCGTAATGCATATATGTTGAGGACTGAATACAGATTTATTTTTTAGTAAAGGGCAAGAACTGGCCATACAAGATAAGGACTCGGATTTCATCACCGTTTCCTTCTTGACCGCTTTAGGAACACGTTACCAAACGCGAACCTAAGCTTAAAATTTTGATTAAAAAGAGAACGATAGGGTAACCAGCTTATAGGAAAGTCATTCAAAAGGACCGAATTGGTTACTCTGTTATCCTAACTCAAAGTTCAGGAAGATTATTTTAAGAAGATTCGAGCCGCCTTCTAACCCAAGGAAACGTTGCCAAAGAGACAGGGTTATAGCTCCTTAGAGCTTATCCTGTTTTTATTCGACTTAATCTAATTTGGATCGTTCTATGAGGTTTGCTAAACTGTAACTAGTTGCCTTTTGAAAGAATAAAAGCTGGTCTAGAAACAATCTAAGTGGAGCCATCATGCTTTTTGTTTGCTAGATTCAATAGGTTTGATTTGGTTGAGTCAGCCTTGCTTGTGATTGTTTACAATTCCCCTCCAATTAGGATTATTTTTTTATTTCTTTTAGTCTATGCCAGATATACCGGTAGGTTGGGATAGATATCATGATAATCATCTTGTTAGAGCTAATCAATTATTCATGGCTGGAACCGATGATGAGGGTGTAGACCCATCAGTTAAAAGTTTAAGAGATTTACATGTACCCAACTAGAGTATCTCAACCGTCATGCATTGTTTTGCCTACCACCAAAGCTCACTTTGAAATTAAGACTAATACCATCCAGGATTTGCCAAACTTCTATGGCATAGAAAATGAAAACCCTTACTACCACATTAGAGACTTTGAGGAACTATGTGGTACTGTGAAAATTAAAGACTTGACCGATGAGTATTTGAAATTGAAATTGTTTCCATTCTCTTTAAAATATAAGGAAAAATCGTGGCTTGATGCTTTACCATCTTCTTCCATCCAAACTTGGGATACAATGACTAAGTTATTTTTGCATACATTTTTTCCTAGGCATAGAACCACAGCCCTATGTCAAAGTCTTAATAGTTTCTCGCATCAAGATGGAGAATATCTCCATGATTATTTAGAAAGGTTCCATGAACTCTTTTTGCAATGTCCACACCATTGATTCGATACCTTGAGACTCACTATGATTCTCTACGAAGGATTAGATCACAAAACAATGACTATGGTAGAATCATTATGCGATGGTAATTTTGCTGATAAAACTGCTGAAGAGGGTTATAATTTTTTGCATGATGTGGTTGATAAAACCAAAGAGTGGGAGGCTAAGGAACCCTTAATATCAATTGCTAGTATAAATGGGGCACATAAAGTTGATATCCAATTCGACTCTGACGCTAAAATAGCTTCTTTGGCAAGCGAACTTGAATCATTAGAACATAGTGCTAAATCTAAGCCTTTTGTTGAGTCTGTAGACCAAGTCATTCATGAAGATGGTGGAGAACAAGCCTATGTTCTCTACCAAGATAATCGTCGTAGATTTGACCCTTATTCCAATACGTATGACCCAAGGTGGGCAACACACCCTAACTTTTCCTGGTCTAGAGGTCAGTATGAAGGTCAACCTAATAATGCTAGTGGTTTCACGAAGGAATCATCCGGTCCTACTGATTCTTCTAACCAAAGAGTACCTAGTGTGGAATAAAGTCTTAATTTGTTTATGCAGACTACTGCAAGGTCCATAACAAACCTAGAAGGATAAATAGCTCAGCTCGCTAGAAAAATAAGTGAGAGAAACAAGGGACAGTTCCCAAGTCAAACACAACCTAACCCAAATGGGTCTTTTGAGGTAAGCACATCTGGTGTTAATCCCTCCGATCATGTCCAGGTCGTCACTACCTTGAGAAGCGGTCGGGTCATCGCTAACCATGTTAATGATCATAAGGAGATAGAGAAAAATAGGAACCCGACCACTATTACGCAGGAAACACCTTTAACACAAAAAGAAACCAATGAAACTGAAAAAGGTGAATCTGAAAACACTTATGTTCCTCGTGCTCCATTCCCCCAAAGGTTAGTATCCCGTAGGAAAGGAACTATCACTAATGACATATTAGAAGTGTTCAACCAAGTTAAAATCAATATTCCCCTCTTAGATGACATTAAGCAGATTCTTATGTATGCTAAGTTCTTAAAAGATATGTGCACGGTGAAACGAAAATTAAATGTTCATAAGAGAGCTTTTCTTGCTGAACAAGTGAGCTATAACACCACCCAAATACAAAGACCCTGGTTGTCCTGCTATTGCTTGCACTATATGAGAACACAAGATTGAACATGTTTTGTTATATTTAGGGGCTAGTGTAAATCTTTTGCCATATTCTGTGTATGATCAATTAAGACTTGGTGACTTGAAACCCACTGGTGTTACACTCCAATTGGATGATAGGTCCATTAAAATTCCCAGAGGAGTAGTAGAAGATGTTCTTGTACAGGTTGATAGTTTTCTTTATCCTGTGGATTTCGTAATTCTTGATACCCAACCTGTGACAGACCCTAGTGGTCACATTCCTATCATTTTAGGACGACCGTTCTTAGAAACTTCTAACGCAATCAGAAATTGTAGGAATGGTATTATGGAACTTACTTTTGGTAGTTAGAAAATGGAAGTGAATGTTTTTCATGTCGCACGTTCTCCTCCTGATCTTGAAAATCATGAAATTGTTTGCATAATTGATAAAATAATCCATGATAAGTATTTGCAGAACCATATAGATGATCCATTAGAGGCTTGTTTAGCACACTTTGGGCATGATTTTGATGATGAAAGTGTTATTTGTGAAGTCAACGCCTTGTTAGACTCTACACCACTGTTAGACATTAATAAATGGAAGTCTAAAACTGAACCTCTAGTCCTACCCGAATCTCGACTAATTCCATCTGTCGAGAAAACTCCAACCTTGACCCTTAAACCATTGCCTGACACTCTGAAATATGTTTACTTAGGTCCTGCGGACACTTTACTTGTTATAATTTCTTCTAATCTTACATTAGAACAGGAAAGCAGATTGGTAGATGTCCTTAGAAAACATAAGATGGCTATAGGTTGGTCAATTGCAGATTTGAAAGGTATTAGTCCTAGTGATTGCATGCACCATATTTACTTGGAAGAAAATACTAAAACGTCTAGAGAAATGCAACGTAGATTAAATCCTAACATGAAAGAGGTTGTGATAGAGGAAGTTCTGAAACTACTAGATGCAGGTATCATATACCCGATATCGATAGTACTTGGGTCAGCCCCGTTCAAGTTGTACCCAAGAAATCAGGGATCATTGTAGTTAAGAATGAAAGTAATGAATTGGTCCCTACCCGACAGACCACCAGGTGGCGAGTATGTATTGACTATAGGAAGTTAAACAAGGTCACGAGGAAAGATCATTTTCCTCTTCCATTCATTGAACAGAAAGCTAGAGAGGTTAGCTGGACATAAGTATTATTGTTTCTTAGATGGTTATTCCGGTTATAACCAAATCCTTATTTCCCCTGAAGACCAAGAGAAAACCACGTTTACTTGTCCCTTTGGTACATTTGCATATAGACGCATGCCTTTCGGGTTGTGTAATGCACCCGCTACTTTTCAGCGTTGTATGTTGAGCATATTTTCAGACATGGTAGAGAGGTTCATTGAAGTTTTTATGGATGATTTTTCTGTTTTCGGGTCGTCGTTCGATAAATAGCTCAGCTCGCTAGAAAAATAAGTGAGATAAACAAGGGACAGTTCCCAAGTCAAACACAACCTAACCCAAAGGGGTCTTTTGAGGTAAGCACATCTGGTGTTAATCCCTCCGATCATGTCCAGGTCATCACTACCTTGAGAAGCGGTCGGGTCATCGATACCCATGTTAATGATCCTAAGGAGAAAGAGCAAGATAGGAACCCACTCACTATTACGCAGGTTACACTTTTAAAACAAAAAGAAACCAATGAAACTGAAAGAGGTGAATCTGAAAACACTTATGTTCCTCGTACTCCATTCCCCCAAAGGAACCAGCCCTATTGACATCTTAGAAGTGTTTAAACAAGTTAAAATCAATATTCCCCTCTTAGATGTCATTAAGCAGATTCCTATGTATGTTAAGTTATTGAAGGATATGTGCACTGTGAAACAAAAATTGAATGTTCTTAAAAGAGTTTTTCTTGTTGAACAAGTGAGCTCTATCATTAATCAGAAAACATTACCCAAATACAAAGACCCTAGTTGTCCTACTATTACTTGTATTATAAAAGAACACAAGATTGAAGATGCTTTGTTAGATTTAGGGGTCAGTGTGAATCTTTTGCCATATTCTGTGTATGAGCAATTATGAATTGGTGACTTGAAACCCACTAGTGTTACACTCCAATTGGCTGATAGGTCTATTAAAATTCCTTGAGGAGTGGTAGAAGATGTTCTTGTACAAGTTGATAGTTTTGTTTATTCTGTGGACTTCGTAATTCTTGATACACAACCTTTGACAGACCCTAGTGGTCCAATTCTTATTATTTTAGGACGACCGTTCTTAGCGACTGCTAACGCAATCATAAATTGTAGGAATGGTATTATGGAACTTACTTTTGGTAGTTGGAAAATGGATGTGAATGTTTTTCATGTTGCACGTTCTCCTCCTAATCTTGATAACCATAAAACTGTTTGCATGATTGATGAAATGGTCCATGATACTTACTTGCAAGACCATATAGATGATCTGTTAAAGGCTTGTTTAGCTCACATTAGGCATGATTTTTATGATGAAAGTGTTATTTTTGAAGTCAACGGCTTGTTAGACTCCACACCGCTATTAGACACTAATAAATGGAAGCCTAAAATTGAACTTCTAGTTCTGCCCGAATCTCGACTTGTTCCATCTGTCCAGAAACCTCCGACCTTCACCCTTAAACCATTGCCTCACACTATGAAATATGTTTTTAGGCCCTACAGACACTTTATCTGTAATAATTGCTTCTGATCTTACATTAGAACGGGAAGGCAGCTTGGTAGATGTCCTTAGAGAACATAAGATGGCTATAGGTTGGTCTATTGCATATTCGAAAGGTATTAGTCCTAGTGATTGGATGCACCATATTTACTTGGAAGAGAATGCTAAAACGTCTAGAGAAATACAACGTAGATTGAATCCTAACATGAAATAGGTTGTGAGAGAGGAAGTTATAAAACTACTAGATACGGGTATCATATACCTGATATCCGATAGTACTTGGTCAGCTCCTTTCAAGTTGTACCCAAGAAATCAGGGATCACTTTAATTAAGAATGAAAGTAATGAATTGGTCCTTACTCGACAATACCTCCGGGTGGCGAGTATGTATTGACTATAGGAAGTTGAACAAGGTCACGAGTAAAGATCATTTTCCTCTTCCATTCATTGACCAGATGCTTGAGAGGTTAGCCGTACAGAGGTATTATTGTTTCTTAGATGGTTGTTTCGGTTATAACCATCTTTATTGCCCCTAAAGACCAAGGGAAAACCACTTTTACTTGTTCCTTTGGTACATTTGCATATAGACGTATGCATTTTGGGTTGTGTAATGCACCCGCTACTATTCAGTGTTGTATGTTGAGCATTTTGGTAGAGAGGTTTATTGAAGTTTCTACGGATGATTTTCTGTTTTTGGATCGTCTTTCGATGAATGTCTCCTTCATCTCATGTCTTAGTGAGATGCAAGGAGAAAAATCTAGTATTGAATTGGGAGAAATATAAATTTATGTTTTATTCAGTAACTGTTCTAGGTCACATTGTTTCTTCCAAGGGAATAGAAGTAGATAAAGCTAATGTTGATTTGATTTCTTAGTTGAAACCCCCACATACTGTTACGAAAGTTATATCATTCTTAGGCCATGCAGGTTTTTATCGTTATTTTATTAAAGATTTCAGTAAGATCTCACGCATTTTATGCAACCTACTTGGTAAGGACGTTAATTTTATTTTTGATGAGACTTGTATTGCAGCTTTTGAGAAGCTGAAATTGCTATTAACTTCTGCCCCTATTATACAACCGCATGATTGGAGTCTTTCATTTGAGATTATGTGTGATGCCTCTAATTATGCATTTGGTGCTGTTTTAGTACAACGTAAGAATATAGCACAACATGTCATTTACTATGCTAGTAAGA
Organism: Papaver californicum; assembly: GCA_023531435.1. Classification (NCBI taxonomy): domain Eukaryota; kingdom Viridiplantae; phylum Streptophyta; class Magnoliopsida; order Ranunculales; family Papaveraceae; genus Papaver; species Papaver californicum. The sequence continues at coordinate 368,635 of JAJJMC010029784.1, read as the reverse complement.
CCTTGAATGATGCACAATTGAATTACTCTACAACTGAGAAAGAACTGTTTTCGATTGTGTTTGCCTTAGAGAAATTCAGACCTTACCTTTTGGGATTTAAGATTATTATATTCTCTGATCATACTGCCTTGAAATACCTATTATCTAAGAAGGATGCTAAACCTAGGTTGATTAGATGTATATTATTGCTACAGGAATTTGATTTAGATATTCGGGACAAGAAGGGTTCCGAGAACGTAGTAGCAGATCACCTTTCTAGGATCGTTTTAGAGTCTTCTGATGATGTCTTGCCTATGCATGAAACATTTCCTGATGAAAAATTGTTTGCTATTTCTCAATTGCCTTGGTATGCTGATAATGTTAATTATCTTGTTATTGGTCAAATACCTGAAGATTGGTCGAAACAAGATAGAACTAAATTTTTAGTTGAGGTTAAGCATTTCTTTTGGGATGATCCATATTTGTTTAAGTATTGTCCTGATCATATTATTCGGAGATGTGTGTCTAATGACGAAGTTATGAGTGTTATCACTTTTTGTCATTCTTATGCTTGTGGTGGCCATTTTAGTGCTAAGAAAACTGCTGTAAAAGTTCTGCAACGTGGATTTTGTTGGCCTACTTTGTTTTATGATTCTCACGAGTTTTGCAAGAGTTGTGACAGATGCCAAAAGTTGGGAAGGATTACTCGGCAGAATATGATGTCGTTAAGCTCCATATTGATAGTTGAGATATTTGATGTATAGGGGATAACTTAATATGACCTTTTCCCACTTCGAATGGTAATGGATACTGTGAATTGTGTACAAAGGTAATTCCTTACATGGGGAGTGCGTAGGTATCACTACCAAGCTTTGTTGCAGTCATGTATCCAAGAGATGCTAAGTATGTTGTCAATGTATATTTTAAGTTTCAAACTACTTGATTTGCAGGGTGTAGATAGGGAAAAATTATTCACTCTCTACTGCTTGTGCCACTAGCAACTTCTGTATATTGAATGCAGTGAACCATATCATCAGAGGTGAAGCCATAAATAACTCATTATTAGGTACCATTAAAACCTAATATAGTTAACTAGCATATCTTATTAACTTCAAAGCATGATTTTATTATTTTGTATGGATGTTCCATGTAGGCTTGGGAGGTTTGGTTAACTGATATTGAAGCCTTTTCTTTGTTGCATGTGTGCAGTTTTGAAGTGTTGGCTCAGTTCATCATCCGACAATCTCATTTTTCTAGTTTACATATTTATGAACCTTAGAACTTAGATATTATTTGTATCAGTGTGCATATGAATTCGGGATTCGATTACTTCCTTTTTTTGTATGATTTTGAACCTAAGTGTCAATCGAACTAAGTTATGAATTGTGTAACCACTACAATTAATTTTTATTTTAATGGTTAAATTTATAAATCAAGGTTTCATTTCAGTGTAGTTTATTTCCTCCCAGTCAGAATGACTGCAGTCAGTCAGCCTTATCAGATTCTTTTTGTTTTATATTAATATAAATTAAATGACAAATCAATTATGAGGTTGAAAATTTCTGATTTATAATATAAAATAAAAGATATGATACTTTTAAAGTGTCGTCCATAGCGACAGCTTCAAAGTATCGTTTATTAAGTTAATTCAGCTATATTTTTTATCGTGTCGTTCCAGAAAAAGACAACTAACTACGACACTTTTACAACATTTTGGCAGTGTCATATAATTCGTTTCTAGAACAAGTTCAATATGTCGTATAATAGCCCTTTTCCACTAGTGTACAAATTAACGAAGCCAGGAAAGCTGTGAATGGTTTGAACAACATCGAGGAAAAATTCTGGAAAACCAAAAGAAGAGATCAGTCTATCAAGTTAGGGGATAGAAATACCAAATTTTTCCACAGAGCCTCTAAAAGTTGAACCAGAAGGAACAAAATTGACACAATAAAGGATAGTACAGGAAAGTGGTTAAATGATCATAAGGAAGTTGTCATATGTTTTACCTCTCATTTCACTAAAATAGCCATTGTTGAGAACCCCACCCTGAACTACGACATCATAAACCTCATACCCTCAACTATCAAACCCATGACAATTCCACTCACAACATAATCCTTGATCCCATGGAAATCTAACTTGTTCTTTTTAGCATGGTTGGGGACAAAACCCCATGACTTGATGGTTTCCCCCCAAATTTTTTCCAATCCAATTGGGACATTATGGGGGATGATGTTATAAAGATGGTTCAACATTTCTTCAATTCTGGCCACCTACTCACTGAAATGAACTCCACTTTTATATCTCTAATCCAAAAAGTATACCCTTCAACCCCAAGCCACTTCAGACCCATTAGCCTATGTAACACCACCTATAAAATTATATCCAAACTTCTGGATCAGAGGATAAAACCTTTCCTAAACAAAATCATCTCTCGGAGCAGTCTGTTTTTTTTCCTGGGAGGCAAACTGCTGACAACATAGTTGTTGTCCATGAAATTATCCATAACATAAGATCAAAGGGTGGAAAAAAAGAGAGGAGAAAATGGTATTATGGGCATAAAAATAGACACTGCAAAAGCCTTTGATAGGGTGGACTGGAACTTTCTCCTTCCTGTTATGCACCAGATTAGTTTTGATGATAAATGGTACAACAAAATTCATCAATGTGTCTCTACCTCTAACTCGCATGTGCTGATTAATGGAGTGCATGGGGGTTTCTTCAAACCTTCCAGAGGTCTAAGAACAAAAAGATCCTCTATCTCCCTACCTCTTCCTCTTTTGCATGGAAGCTCTCTCTGGAACTCTGGTTGAAACTGAAAACATTAACCTCATATATGGCATAAAAAATTGTAAGAAGGCCCCTCCTATTATCCCTCTTCTCTTTGTTGATGATTGCATGGTGTTCTTCAAAGCTAATAAAATTGAAATCCAAAATTTGGTGGAAATTTCAGAATCTTCAATGCTTCCTCTGGACAGCTCATAAATTTCTCAAAATCTGGGGTCTTCTTCAGCAAGAATACTGATGAAAATTTGGAATCCCAAATAAGCAATATAATGGAGGTCCAAATGATAGCCCTGGATGAAAAGTACCTTGGCTTTCCCCTTTTCACCCATAGGAGCAAAATTAATTCTTTCAAGCCATGTGTGGAAAAGTTGAAACTCAAGCTAGCTAGATGGAAGAATACTACTTTAAACACTGCTAGAAGACCCACGTTTATCAAGTATGTTACTTCTACTTCTATTATTTATCAGATGAACTACTTCAAGATGTCAAAGCAAACCTGTCATCACCTGAATAAATTCAAAGAGACTTCTTCTGAGGGAAAAACATTGATTAACCCAAATGCTTGGATATGTGTTTGCAAACCAAATGAGCTAGGGGGCTTGGGTTTATAAACAAGGAAAATTTTTAATAGTGCTATGATCACCAAGATTGGTTGGAGATTGGAAGCAGATAAAGATTCTCTCTGGAGTCATCTAATAGATGTTAAATATCTTGAAGAAAAAAATATACTCAACATGGACACTAACCCAAAAGTTGGAGATTCTTGGATCTAGAAAGGTATCCTGGAAGGTAATAAAAATATGCAAAGCAACAAAAACTGGAAAATTGGTAATATCAAGAAAATCAGTCTTTGGGATGACATTTGGATGAATAATAGGCAACTTCAAAAGCCTCCAAATTGCCCCGATGATCTGCTTAGATTTGAACATATTTTATTGGACAATGGAAAATGGGATACTGCTAAAATAAACTTCTGGTTCACACCTAATGAAGTCATGGAAATTCAAGCTACTGCTATTAAACCTTGTGAGGAGGATCAGATTTTTTAGAAGCTGACTCAGTCAGGAACCCTTTCTGTCAAGTCTTTTTATAAAGAGAAAATGGACATGAATTACAGGAATGATGCTCCTTGTCTTCTGAATTGGAAAGAAATTTGGGCTCTGTACATTACCCTAGTTATTCAGATGTTCCTTTGGAAATGTGGGCTTAATATCCTACCCACAAATGCAAAAATTGCAAGCATCCTGCACTACATTGATCTTATCTGCCAGTTTTACAAAAATGGGGAAGGAGATATGACACATCTTTTTTTCACTGTCCTGCTACTAATATTGTCTGGGAAGAACTCTATGGTCCAGAACATGGAAGACTTGGAGATGGCAACTCTTTCATTGAACGATTCAACTCTTGGTTCCATTCCAATGGCTTATCCAAGCAGGATATTTGCACAAATGCTACTATTTGCTGGTTCATCTGGAAAGCCACATGTTATTTCACTTTTAGGAAAAAATCTCATTATGCTAAATCCATTGTTGAAAGTATAAAAAAACATCTGCGCTCACATAATAGAGTGCACAATATGCAAACTTATATTCTGAACAATGTTCTCTACTCTTCTGATTTCTCTGAGGATCCTCAGATTTTGCTACATTGTGCTTCTGCAGGGTAATTTGGGATCACTATCAATATATGCACTTTATTTGATCCTGAGTCAGATGTGTTTTTCACTTGACTAATTTCTTATGACTTTGCAGGCTCCTACTGTGGGGCTCGAGGACATCCAGTATATACTGGAGAATGGGAGACACAGGAGGAGCAGAACTAGCTTTGGAGTGAGCTAAGGAGTTGAAGTGCACAAATGTAAAGATATATGCAGAAAATATGGCTATCCTAGTCTATTTCAACATGCTATACCAGCAAGCTGTCCAAGGAATATTTAATCTTAGTTATTACAGTAGTAGCCTAAATTATGAGGATACTAACCCAATCACTCTATTTCTAAACAATCTCTCTATTATTTCCAGTTCTGACAATTGGGAAGCTTCTCAACTTGCCCTGGTTTGTAAGAATTATGTAAGAGGTACTCAGACCTCTGCTAACTTTTTCTCTTAGGCTTTGCCTAAGTTTTCATCCCAATGGGCATACTATGAGTTCGACCCGGTCAGACCGGGGCTTGCTCACTACTGCCCAAGTCAAATTCATGTTATACCCAATTGACACGGTGTCATAATTCTTACACATTAGAGATTGATTGGCTCTTTGTAGAGGATATTAAACAAAAAATGATCATGGCCAAATTGAGGCATATTGATGTGTGTCGCGACACGTCAAGATTATTTATTACTTTCTCACTACTTATGATTTATTATGAAGCAAGGGTAAGAAAGGATCGTTCCCACGAGGAGGTCTTGGTTGTTATATGGTTTCCAAATATTATGTAAAAGGGGGGATTTTTCAGAATTCACTGAATGTAATTAAACTAACTAAAAAACCTAAGAAATTGTATAAAAGAATCAAAGAGTTAATAATATTGGTCAAGTTTTCGTTTTCATTCACAAAATATGTTCTTGTACCAATAATTAGAATTGATATTTAGTCTCTTATTATCAAAAGCCCTAGAATAACTTGATTGCAAAAATATCCTGCAAATTTCCTCAAGTCATCAACAAACACATTAAAATATGAGAATATGAATTCTACCAAAAGAACAACCTAACGTGTAAAAAGCACTAATCAAGTTTAATTCTCAATAAGCATTAAGATTCGCAATTGAACGTGGAAAGCGCACTAATTCAATTTAACAAAGGTCATGATTCACATATGATTACAAGGATATTTCACTACAAGCTATAACCATAATATGCTACTTTTATTCAAGGAGTATCATTTTTGCGTATAATAAACCCTAAATTAGTTATAGGTATGAATGTGAGTTCAATCAATTGGCCGCTCGAAGAAACAAACACTCAATCATATATGGCGATATTAGTATTGAATCATAATCGATAATACTAAGACAAAACTAATTTATTAATTCAAAGAATCATGTATTATGAAATCAACTATTCCCTAACCAATAATAAGAAAACTAGCTACTCATAAATTAGAGTTTACACAATTGAAGTCAAGAAGAAAAGAAATTGCAAACCCTAGATGTGAGAACTCTTCCTGCACAAACCTAGAAAAGGAAGTAGAAGAGATGAGAATATAAATAGGTAAAAACCTAGATATCTCTACCTCTTGTTGAAATTTCTCTTTTATATCTTTCTCCCTTATAGAATCTCTTTTGGAGTAGAAGTTCCTTTTCTATAAAACCATAACTCTTTATTTATAAAAACTGATCACGCCCAGAATTCATAATAGTTAATTGAACCCACAAATTAATTAAGCCCGAAACAGACAAGCCCATAGAGGTTTTAAGCCTCTTTACTTAACGGCATCTCTGTGAGACATTTTATCAAGCACATAGCGTGTAGTTCCGATGGTAACTCAGCACGAAATGGGTTGTGTTTCCGACCAGTTCTGCCACTTTTTGTTGGTGTTGAAAATACGTCCTAACATCAGTCATTATTCTTCTTTGTAATCTCATTCTTCTCCTGAACTCAACAGTTTACTGGAAACAATAATTCCTCAATCAATTATTCCCTCACTACTACTTGATCCTCTGATTTCTTATTCAATCAGTACCAACAACAGCCTCATAACCCCTCAATACCATTTATTCGTGTAATTAACTGCAAACCCATTCTCAATTTGAATAGAAACTTATTCCGTTTTTTACCTTGTAATGGCAGAGTAAAAATTCTCTCCTGAATCTATAAATCCCAAAGTTGTTGTATCCATAACGCCAACAACACTTTTTTTTCTCGCTGCACTTTTATTCTTCTTTGTTCTTGACCCCAAGAAACCCATAAATCTCTGGCAGAAAAGAATTTTTTTTACTTCACTAACTCAAACTCATAAACTTATTCTCCACCAACTGTTCTCGAGCTTGTTTGGAACTTTAAATCAGATCTCAAACCTAGCACCAACAGCGAACCAACACCATTTTTCTTTTTGTTCTTCTTCACCACTTCCCTGGTTTTTGGTCTGACATATAACTAAAACTTGGTATTGTTATATTCCTTGTTTATCGGTGTACCTATATCTCAAAACTGAGCTTTCCGGTGATGGATCTGGTGCAATAAGGAAGACTCGAGCAGCACCTGGTTAAGGCTGAAATAAGAGTTAGAGAAAGAAACTGGTCAAACAAATAGGTAGCTTGACCTAGCTACTATGTTTTGTTATAAAGTAGGAACTGGTGGCGCCCTTAGTGAAATGTTGGTTTTACTTAGCAAGACAGTAACTAGACTGCCGATAGCAATGTTATAAGGAGAAACAGGTTTCCCCCTAGTAATTCATAGTTTCTCGAACAATGGAGACTTGTGTGCTTCTAGATTTGCGCCCATTAACACCCAATGACTCTGAGCAATGCCATAAGCCTATATTTCTCTTTTTTTATCTTATGTGACTCCATAAGACCTACAAAATCCAAAACAAAGCGTGATATACCAAAAATACAAGAAAAATAACTAAAACAAGCATAGGAAATGTTAATTAAATTATATAAATTATGCACTTATCAAATTCTTCCACACTTACCTTTGGTAATCCTCGAACAAACGAAAGTAAACTAAAATAAACAACTCTCTTTCGTTGAGGATACGGTTACACTTAGCATATGTAATAATCCTTCAAACCGCTAGGTGTCCCTAGTGGACGAGTTATAGTCTCGTAAGGGTTTACAAGAGGTATACCTATAAAACCAACTCAAACTTTCAAATATTCCAAAGCACATGCCTCCAAAGAGTTAAGCAGACATAAAGTTTCTGCACATTAATAATAAGAAGTTAGATGTATCAAAAAATATTATTCTTATGCTTAAGTCTTGAGTTAGGAGAAAACCACACATGAAAGAATCCAGCCTTGAGAGCGATTGAATGTCTCGACTTCTGTCTCACCAATATGGTTTTATGCAATTGACACTCAAAAGACGCACTTTATGGTTCTCTTGTGTGTAGGCATGAATGAAGATAAAAATCCTGCATACGTTGAATGGTGGGAAAAGAAAACCTTCCTGATTATATTTGAATACCCCATAGAAACGTGGGAAGAAAAGAACCTATTTTCTGATGATCTCTAAGAAAGGAAATCAAGCACTATGTGAGGATGGGAATGCTCACTCACCTTCTAATCCAATCTATAATCAGCACCACTCTCACAGCGTCCCATAGAAACGTCTTCGTTTTCGGCTTCAACTGTAGAAGATGAACGCTTGAACTTTATAGAACTTCGGCAATTTCTAACTCTTTTCTAGTCAAATTCTTGTTGGTTAAAACTTCTTTATAGATTTTTACTTTCTCACTTAACTAATAAATACAAAAAGAAATATACACTAAAGCAAATAAAAACATTTATTTTATTATTTTTTTCTGTTTTTCTTTTAGATTTTTTTTTTTTTTGATTTTTTTTTTTGAGATAATAAAATATTAAAAACAAACTAAAAATAGAAAAAAAAAATATGTCATGAACTAATATAACCGTGGGGAAAAGGATTTTACCATATTGTTCTTCGCTTCTTTTATATTTTCTCTCTTGTACCTAGCTTTCAACTAGGATATATAATGTTGCTCCTTGTATTGTCACTTCACTTTGAATCTGAATTTTGATCTTCCTTGTAGTGTTGCTTATAAACCTTGAACGTCTTCAAATTTCTTCAAATTTGTAATGTTCCGTTTGCTAATGATAATGGCGTTTATGTGGACCTATTGTTGTCGAGAGAGAGAATGGTGCCAACTACAAATCAAACTACAAGGTAAGGTTTTTTCGCAATTCTGATGTCACCCTCATGATTGACAGAAATTAGCACTCAAGAAATCAAAAAATAGTGTTGAAATGGTGTGAGGTTGAGTAACTCATCATTCTACTCGGAGTTTTCACAGATGAAACACTCTAAACGGGCAATTTAGACATGTACAAATAATTGAAGTTTTGGTGCCTCACTCATATATGGGTAATGAATCAGCTGCTCTAATACCGATATTCGTCACCGGCAGTTTAAGTCAATTTTTGTCAGTTATTGCCTCTCAACAACTAAGAACCCGAATATAGTCCTCTAATACTTCTAAGTTTAGCTATTTTAGTAAGAATTGTATACGTAAACATAGCTAGAAGTATAATAAGTGACTGTAAAATATCTAAAAGTTAGAGATTTCATGCAAGTAGTTACAAAAAAGTTGAAAATTTTATACCTAAAAGTGAATACTTAAGAATTATACATATACTTAACACTCCCTCGTACTTAAACTTTACATTGTTCTCAATGTAAATTGACTCATCCAATGTAAAACAAGGTGGGAAATCCTACAATAATATGAAAATTCATAAAAAACAAGAAAAATAAAGGAAATACTAAACCAATGGGTTGCCTCCCATGCAGCGCTTGGTTTAAAGTCGTCAGCCCGACTCTGTAGTTGCCTGTAGACCAACAATCTAAAAATTTGGGGGTCCACCCATTGAAAAATATGTAATTCTAACAATAGCTTCACAAAAATATTAGTACAAGAAAATAGAATTGAAGTTGTCCCCGGACAGAAGTTTCCCCCACATTCTCTACACCAAATTTAGCGTTCACCAACACTCTATTTCCGTTGTTGAACGGTCTTGCAATAGCAATGGGCCATTGCAAAACACCTTGTTGCAGTTTTTCGCAATAGCTGTAGCGCCGTTGCGAAATTCAGTCAGCAGCGACTCCTCACAACAAAAATGAGTTGTTGCGAACTTATAATTTAGCAACAGAACTGGAGTCGCAGTGAAATTTTTTATTCTATTGCTAATTTCTGGTCAAATCTTCGTTGACCTGATATTAGCAACTGACTTCAGTCGTTGCTAAATTTTTGCAACTGCAAAAAAAATATAGTGAAGTCTTCGTTGACATAGTCAAAATCGATATCACTCCAATATTTCCTTGCAATTACCCAGTTTCCCTGCAACTACCCTGATTCATCCAATTTTTCTGATTCAATCATATTCAACATTCCCACATATCAAAATTAACTACAATGTCTTGTAATTGGCATATAAATACACTGTTGAGATTTATCAATAGATTTTATCCAAACAAAAAAAAACCAAATTCTTCAATTGATATCGACTTAAAGTATCAATAGGAGATAGAAATATGTACAAGTATCACAACAAAGTTACTGAGATGACGAAGCTAATAAAATTTTGAAATTTACATACAATGTTCTATGTTCATGTTCATAAATGGATGGGTGACCTAATTTATGTGAATGATAAGTGCATAATTTACATAATTTGAATATCAATTTCTTATGGTTTTCTTAGTTATTTCTCTCGTATTTTGTGTATTTTACGTTTCTTTTGAGTTTTAGATATTTTGGAGTCACATGAAGTAAAAGAAGAGAAAAAACAGACGCTTACAACTTCACTTGGCAACATTGGATGTGGACGGACGGACTCAAAGCTAGTAAGGTTGAAGCTTGTAAAGGGTGAAAAACAAGGAATTACTATGGGACAGACAAGTTACAAAAGTATTATTAAGCAGGCGAGTTCCTAGTGTCCAATTGCTATGGTGCCTATATCCAGCCATTTCTTTTAACCTAACACACACTAGGTCACAACTCACAACCAGTTGTGCTAATCCAGTTCAAGGCCAAGTTCCGCCGGCGTCCATGGGATGATGGATCGTGATAAAAATTAGCAACAGAGAAGAATCTTGGGTTTTGCTGGTTTCCGTAGAGAAGGATAAGGAGAGAACGGTGAATGTCAGGTTCTGTTGGCAGTGATAAGACTTGGGTTTCAGTAGCAGATACATATTTGAGGTTTTGAGCTGAGCCAAGAATGAAAGCAACAGTCAAGAAGTGAAGGTGGTCGTTATTTGTGAAGTTTGTTAGAATGAGTTTTGCTCGAAGTTGTAAGAGGAAGTTGTAAATTGTTCGAAGGGGTTGAAGATTCAATCCAAACAAACAAAAGAAGAGTTCTTGCTATGATGTAAAAAAAAGGGCAGATGGAATGAATTGACAGAACAACAATTAGGAAAGATGGTTTTTGAGTGAGTTTGTGCGTTGAGTGATTAAAAGAAAAGTGATCTCGGACTGTGTATTGACGGTGATGTTGGAAAGAGTTTGGTAGCAAGAATTTGAAATCGAGAGAATTTGAATGGCAAAACTGAAACCGATAGGTTTGATTCGAGTTTAGAGAGGACATGAGTCTGATCTAATTCAATTGGAATGAATGTGGTATTGATTGTTTTATTGAATAAATGTTATGGAATGATTTGCAAGGAATGAGGTAAAATCGGTGTTGGATACACCCAAAGGACATGCCTGAATGTCCAACAGAGAGCGCACCTGGTGCTTGGTTAAATGCTTAAGAGATGCCGTGAGTACAGGCCTAATAATTATGTTTGGGCTCATAAGTCGTGAGCTTTGCTTGAGCCTGATCTGGGCTAGGCGTGAATATGCCTTACAGTTAATTTTGGAATTGGTTAGAACTCAATCTAGAGTCCAACTTAGATTAAGAAAGTAGAATTTTATTGGAAAAAGGTCCGTGCAAGGTATAGGCTTTAAAAAAAACAACTCCAACAAGAGAGATATCTAAGCTTTTACCTAGTTCCTTTTTCACCTCTTCTATTATTTTTTGTAGGTTCGTTCGGGGAAGATTTCTCGACATCTAGGGTTTACAATTTATTTCTTCAATTCAATTTTTGTACTCCAATTATTATGAGAAGCTAATTTTCTTTTGTTGGTTATGGATTAGTTAAATTTATAATGCATAATCTTTGATTTATTAGCCTAATTTCATGAATCTTAATGTTCTTTGGGAATTAAACTTGATTAGTGTTTTTTACACGTTAGGTTATTCTCTTTGTAAAATTTATACTCGCATCTTTTTAATGTGTTCGTTGATGATTAGAAAAAATTTGCGGGATATTATTGTGATCAAGATATTCTAGGGCTTTTGATAATAAGAGATTAAATATCAATTCTAATTATTAGTACAAGAACATGTTTGTGAATGAAAATGAAACCCCAATCAACTCTCTCATCTTATTGATTTACTTTAACTTATTCTTAGCTTTCTTAATTAATTTAATTTGCATCACCAATCAATAAAAGCTGGGTTTCTTTTTCGTTATTAACCGAACAAAATAAAAGAAGATCCACTCCTTTAGATTAAAACGGAATCTTAGTAATCGGTAAAAGTTCTTGAATCAAGAAGTTTACCCGTGGCTTTTTTATTTGAGTAGAATTCACAATGGTTCGAATCGTGTGATCTACAATTACTGTCATTGGTAAATTACCCAAAACAATTTGATTATAATTCAATTCGTGACGATCATATGTAAAAAGTTCATATACTCCAGTCATTGATAAACAGTTTGTTGGACAATACTCAACGTAGTTCCCACAAAAAATCCAGATTCCAAAATTCACTAAATCTGAAAAATCCTCTCTTTTTTTATATATGTAATTAAATACATATAAAACCCAAGACCTTTTTGTGGGAACAATCCTTTCTTACCCTTGCTTTATAATAAATCATAAGTAGTAGAAAAGTAATAAATAATTTTGACGTGCAGACGACTACATCAGTGAATTCAAGTATCAGTAAAGATATAATCGTGTATAAATATCCCAACTTACTGAAATAATGAAGACAACAATCAGACATGCATGATTCAACTAATATGATTCCACCAAAACCCTAAATACTTGCATAAGCACAAATTCGAAGTTTCAATATTGAGCAGGATTATTATGTCTTGAAAAGGGTTTACAGTATGAGATTGGGCAATTTTAAAAGTTGGTTCTTAAATACCTTTTGGAATGCTCTGGCCTTATTGTCTAGAGATGATTCAACGGGATGGAATGCCTAGTAACACACACCTGTGAAAAATAACAACAATGAGTATCTCTAGAAACTTTATTCAAATAAGATATCTATGCGGCTATGCCGCAATCTCATGTCGACGAGTTTTCACCCCTTTCACTTTTATTGATTTAGGTTTAGAAATAGTAGTAGAACCAAATCAGAAGACTTGCCTCCATTTCTACTGAGTCGGTCTAGAAAAGCATCTGAAATACTAAAGCAACAAAAAAAAAGACTTGCATCCATCTCAAGATTCTCTTGTGTGAATGGCCTTAGTGTTACTTTTACTTCGATGGCGTCTTGGACTACTCCTGACCTGATAGACAACTTCAATGACGTTTTAACACTCCTAGAACCTCAAACAGGAAAAAAAAAAAAAAAAAAGCATTTTAGGAAAAGAACAAACATTGATGAATTCACATTTGCTCCCTTCTCAAGTAACAATGCAACAATCTAATAAAGACAATAAATGAATAAACTAAATTACTGAGTATGAACAGGATCTAAGCTATAACAATGAAATTTCAAAGAAAAATAACATAAATGAGGTTCTTTTATTTGACTTGCTTCATTTTGTCTGGTGTAACCAGTTGGACTGTTGACACGGCTAAAAGAACCCCCTTATGTTATTTCCATTATAAAAAAGTAATGTTGGTCTGATTAATGAGAAATTCAACTAATCGACCAATCACCATAATAATATAGAAGGGTATTGTACATGTAAAACCCATAAATTAAGGATCACACAAGTGCATGAACTTGTTATTACTAAAACACCCACCTATAACCATATTTATCTCTTATGTTACCTTGGTTTCCTTTTCCTTCAAATCCTCTTAATATACAATTGAGAGGGACTAAAAGCGTCTCATACGCATCTTCCCGTAATAGTATTTTCTTTCTTTTTCCTTGACCAAATCATATCCATCTAAAGCATATTCTTCGGAACAGAAAATTCAGCGTAAGCAAATGGTCCTATTAATTTCTTTGAGATGTTCTTTCGGGAATCCGTCATCTTCCAACTTGTATAGTTTCTGAGCAAGTTATGACATATCAGAAATTTTTTGCTTCCAACTGGTCGGGTTACGATCTACTTGGCAAGATCCAACTTTCCAATATGCCACTCAAGGAACCAACATTATCAACTTTTCGAACCAATATATTTTTTACCGAGCAAATGTTCAAACGAGTACCAAAGTTTGGACATAAGATCCTGTTGAACAAAAATCTCACTGATCCCAGGGTTAGGATTCTCTGAGAATATGTCCCATACCATAATACTCAGAAATCCTACAAGGTTCGTTGTGAAGCCAATTCGGACTTTCTGAGCATGCATCACATACCACATACCCAGGAATCCCAAAAGAGTCCACAACTTCGCAAGGGTCATCGAGTCCAACAAATGATTTTTATCGTTTTACTGTGAGAATATAATATCTCTTGCCAGAGTAGTCGGATACAAGACACCGTTACAGCTAACGGTCTTCCGAGTTTCCACCCATGATATGAACTAATCAAAAGAGTTAGTAACCATTTCATGATGGTATGAATTGCCACTATAGGAAATAACCATCCCTTCTCAGAGGATATGAATTACCTCGAAAGGTAACAACCATCTCTATCACATGTATCAAATAGATGATATGAATTACCTAGAGCGGTAATAATCATCTCTTGTTGCACATTTTTGCACAATTATCAGATGATATGAATTACCTTGGATGATAATAATCATCTTTTACTAGGTAGTATGAATAGTCAGTAATTGGACTGCAGCTACCCGAGAAGATTGCAATCATATCCAAATAGATGGTATGAACTGCCGCACATCAACCAACACTTTCAGATAATATGAACAACTTTGTGCTGAACCGCATAATAGCTGCCTATGTACCCTCCTGCGTATCTCGAAAGAATCAAGCACGACCGTAGTTCATCAGCCTTTATTTAGATAGTATGAGCTACTCATAGTGGTAGCAACTATCTTTTCTTAGATATCAAGTAAACTAATTAAAAATAAACCAGAACAATAGATTCATAAACTCACTTTTCATTTAGATACAGTACTGCATACCATCCATCTCTAGATCTTTCATTTCCACTCTTTTCACTTCGGTTTTATTAATGCACCCCCAAGTTTCTAAAAGAGATAATGTATATAATTTTAAATGTTATCACCAAGTAAATGGAAGCTTAGCTATCACATATATTCAACCAAACTGAAAATATATTTTTATACTTAGCTAACAATTAAATTCATCCAAACCTCCATTTAATGGTTTTATCTAAATCACTTCCATCAATGGTATTCATCATAACAGGAGTAAGTGGATTTTATGCTTGAAATTCATCCCAACAGTATCATAGCCAATATACGTCCTGTGCACCCAAATATAAAGAGTCAAAACAGGCAAAACTAGTTAATAAAAGTTACAATTAATCAATTCACTGCTAAAACAACTACTCAAAGTCAGATTAAATGTTGAATGCAAGACGTGGCTCATTCATTAAACATTTTTGATCGTACACCCCTAAAACAATGCATAATCTAATCATCCGAGTTCTAGGTCAAATGTTCACCAAACATAATTTAGTATACACAGTATATGACATTTAAAATAACTATTCAACAAGCTAAAATGCTACTGAATGATCAAATCCTAAAGGTACCGCTCAAATCCGTTAACCCACTCAAATCAATTACTAAAACACATGCATCAAGTTCAAAAGCTTATATATACACTCCATCATCGATGGTGTTAAGATTTATCACCAACGGGAAAAAAATAAAGCTGTACGAGTCTGACCCATAGCACCGTACAAGTAGTTTTAGACTAAATTCCAACACTGTTAATTTCTTAGCTATCTCGCAAATGTCAATCGTTCATAGAATCAATATTTTACGTCTACCACAATGGCTAGTTAGTTACTACAAATGTAGACACAAATTCTATCACTAAAAGCAAGTTGGTCATCCGTCAATCCAATAGATCACGGTACCCCTGTGTGACATTTTACCCCAAATCAATTGGACTTGCACTCTTAACATTGTTACTAACTTTAATTCCAATCTATAGATTACAACCACTGCTCACAATTTAAAGCAGAATTTATGTGAATGGACATTAGCCAACTGTAATTGCATTTCTCTTGGAAAGGTAAATTTCAACATTAAATGTCCATGTGAGAATGAGTCGCATAGTAGCAACACAAACTAAGGATTTTATATTATTCTCTACGTACTAGTACTTTAAGTGTTTAATTCATACAAAAGAAATCCAGAGCTTCTCTTAACCAAACACAAAATCTCAATAAGACAATTCAACACATTTTTAATGAAGCCAGATATAGGGGCTCCAACATCAATAGAGGGGTTCCAATAATAAGACGAAATAGGGATACTATGAAGTAAAACTCAAAAACCCCTTATCCATAATATTTTCACAATACCCAAATCACCCTTTATTAATATGTTAATTACCTTAAATAGTGAAAAATTAATTAAGCTAATCATGGTTAATTAAACTTAATCTTTGACTAACACAAATTGAAATCAAATTTTTTTTTTTTTGATTTGTGATTTGGGGATGAAAAACTAGATGAAATGTGAGAAAAAAATTTCGTTTTTTTTTTAAACCCTAGTTTTTGATTTAATCAACCATAGTAACCATTTAGGTCTTTCTAGATTAAAATCTTGATCATTTTATGGCTCAAATTAGATGAAATCACGAATTGAAAGTTTGATTTTGTGTGATTCAGAGACAGTTACGGTTGGGTTTCATTACGAACCCAACCGTAACACCAAGAACACCGAAGAACACCTTCAGTTACGGTTGGGTTTTGACTCCAAACCCAACCGTAACCTCAAGAACACTATGAACACCCTTTGAACACATAGTTACGGTTGGGTTTGGCTTAAAACCCAACCGTAACTCATCCTTTTTAGCATTGATTTTTGAGGTCAAATTTGAGTTTTAAAATCCAAATTTTGAAGTTATTCAACCATTTTAACTAGATTGTAGGTAAATTGGGTCATTCAAACACACAAAAACCGAAAAATCAACAAATTAGAGATTCCAAATTTTGAGTTATCAGTAGAATTTACGGTTGGGTTTTGGCTAAAAACCCAACCGTAACTAATTATGTTAGTTGCATGTTTCATGGTATAGTTACGGTTGGGTTTTGCATTAAAACCCAACCGTAACTAATCTTTAAACCCCAATTGTAAAATTATATAAATAAATTTTGAGATTTTTTCATTTCTATCTTGTAGAGAATTGAAAGACGAATCTAACCCAAAAAAAATGAGGTCAATCGGACATCGTATGAAGGAGTTATGATCAAAACGGTGAATTTTTTTTTTGTATCCAGGAATAGTTACGGTTGGGTTGGACCAATAAACCCAACCGTAACTCGCCCCGCATAAGGATTACGGTTGGGTTTATTGGTCCAACCCAACCGTAATTATTCCTGGATACAAAAAAAAAATTCACCGTTTTGATCATAACTCCTTCATACGATGTCCGATTGACCTCATTTTTTTTGGGTTAGATTGTTCTTTCAATTCTCTACAAGATAGAAATGAAAAAATCTCAAAATATATTTATCTAATTTTACAATTGGGGTTTGAAGGTTAGTCACGGTTGTGTTTGATTGAAAACCTAACCGTAAATGTTAATTGAATCTTCATCTCCTACATTTGAAGTTACGGTTGGGTTTGTTTAATAACCCAACCGTAATATGAAGAAAAAATTAGTTACGGTTGGATTTGGTTGAAAACCCAACCGTAAATCTGGACAAAAATGGTGTTCTTCGGTGTTCTTGGTGTTACGGTTGGGTT
>JAJJMC010029784.1:310855-350693 GCA_023531435.1 Papaver californicum | reverse complement strand
CGATACCACTTGTAATCATGATCCTGTCGAATTCTTTCTCTTGGGGGAAATTCAATTTTGGTACCTGGAATATACTTGAGTTTTGGATCGTCAACTTCATGTAACAAGGGGAATCCCGAGCTACATTTACGAACATGACTAACACTCCATTTCACAAAAATTTTGGTGTTAACACCATCTCCATAAGTAGTATGAAAATTCTTCACTGTGTAATGAAGTTGTTCTAAAATATCTGGAGAATAGCAGATGAGATTAGTTCGCCCTTCACTTTGGAGGCTACACTCATCAAGGATACGCCACCAATTTCCATTATATTGGATAATGGATCGAGCAAGACCATGAGGAGCATCACATCGGGATGCAAGAACTTCAAATTGAAAAGGATGATCCTTCTCATATAGGGGGAGGCGAAGTCCATCCTCTAAAGCACCAGCAGAAATCAATAAATTGTTGTAGGAGTATTTGAACTTTTCAACTGCTCCTAGAGCTATTACATCACTATTATCATCATAAATTGAAACTTTAAATCCTTCAAGATTGTGTCTTCTTTTAAAATCTTCAATATTCATCAATCTATAACTACAACTGGCATGTGCTCGTTTACTCCTGGAGGCAGGACTAGCAGTTGTAGAAAGATCAGAAACTGAATCACGAACATGCCGGGAACAACTTATCTAGATGTAGAATTTCTTGAAGGTCTTCTTATTTCTTGTTGGCCATCATCAACTTCGGAAGCATTTTGATTTCTTGAAGACATGGTTAAAAGTATTTGTTATCTGAAAAAGAAATTTTAAAGATAGGAGAATCAATGAATGAGAGAATCAACAAGTTCATAAAAACTGTATCTTATTTAAGAAGAGGAATAAAGAACCGTAAAAATTTGAAAATGCATTAATCGAGGCAAAGATTTGATTTCCTCGAAAAAAGGTAACTGACACAAACGTGATAATAGAAGTTACTGCCAGCGGAAAACTCGGATGACGTGCGAAAAGAAGTTACGACAAAATAAAAAGTAATGATTGTTCTTCTATTTTTTTCAAAACCTTGGATAAACCGTTCAAAATTTTTGAAAAAAGAAGAAGAAGGGGGCAAGTTGTTAGGAAATAAAAGGCGAGATGACACGTGTCAAACGATTAAGGAAAAAGGCAGAGATTCTCAGAAGAACGAGAAACACACAACCAAAACCTTATAAAAAGGTTGAGTAGATGACAGATGTGAAAGACTGAGTATATCGTTGCATGATCAACACGTAAGATCGGGAAAGTGATTTCACTCTGATCGAAACAGAAAGCATTAAATGAAAATGGAACGGGAAAAGTAGGAGTAATAAATGCGCATAGAACGGGAAAGTGAGAGCATTTATTACCCCAAATTACTTTAACTGCATAACTGACACCTAGGATCAGGATAAAGATGACTCATAAAGAACAAAGAGCACGTGTTAATCATACAAGGTATCAGACCAGAAAGGGAAAAGCATGACACTACCTGTCAACCATGCGATCATCTTGATCTGAAGATAACAATAAAATAAAGAGAACACAAGGAAGTAACGGGACAAGAGGGATCAGACCAAGAGATTATCGTAGAACGATAATCAATAAATTGACAGATAAGATCGAGAAAACGTGACTCACCAAATTCAGAGGATAGACAGAAAGGAAAAGAGAGGGATCCATTAAATGACTTATAAATAGAGGAGTTCATTCAACAGAGAAGGGGTTGGAAAGTTGGAAGAAGAGAAAGACTTAAGGAAATAGGGTCAGGAGAAAAGAAAGGTTATTAGGTATGTATTTACTATGTAATATAGGGTATAAAATTGCATTTATATGATCCATTTTCGATTATGGTAAAAATTAAGGATTGTTGTATGTAAATCTGATCAAATGTTTTATATATAAAAAAGTTATTGACAATACCATATTTTATGATTTGATTTTTAAGAAGATTTTATGTATCAAAGTGTAAGTTAATTTTTTTCAATCTACATCATTTTAACAAATCAATGGTTGTTGATGTCAATGGGAATTTTGGCATAAACAATTTGGCGCTAGAAACAGGGATGTGTCAAGGGATTTATCCTACCTGATGTTTAAAAGTGATTTTTTTTCTGTTAAGGAGTTTAGAAATCATATGAAATATTTTTATTAAAATGAAATGATGAAACTTTTGGCTTAAGTAAATCTTTACTAATAGAAGAGCTTTATTGCAAGCGATATCTGGTATGATTTTTTATCAAATTTCAATGAAACTTGGGAATCTTAAGTCAAAACGAATTTCTCCTAGTAACTGATATCTTTTATTTTTTGTGTAAACTTTAAGATTGGAGAAATGTTATAAGAGACATTATTTTTCTCTCCATCAAAAATATAGTTAGATTTCCAAAAGAATCGCAAAGTCCATAAATCTATCTTTAAATGTTTCCATATTCAATTAGTTTGTTGAAATTATATGACTAATTTTATTAGGTTATTAGCACAAGGAAATTTTTCAGAAAGCATCAATTAAAGGAAAGAAACAACCAAGGGAAAACAAGCTAGAAGAAAACATGTCTCAAGAAAATTCTGGAGATCAAGAGAGTAACACAAATGGGAATTATCACCAAAATGAAGAAGAGAATAATACAGAGATTCAACAAAGTGATTCAGGAAACCATACACTCTTTCAAGAGTATTCATCAAATACCATAACCCAAACTCATTCCCCACCTCAGGAGGGAAATCAAAATAGTGTAAATTACTTGCAAAATTTGATGGAGGAAATGAATGAGATGCAAAGAGGACAAAGACCCTGTACTGATCAAATTACATCTCTGACTAGGGAAAATCAAGTATTAAAAGATATAATTCAGCGCGGGATCAGAGCAGCTGCAACAGTACCACGGGACCCAGAAACAACTTCTGGTAGACAAACACCCAAAAGTGCAAGGGACAATTGTGATCAAAGAATGGTGTTAGCAGGATCATCATCTCGACCAAAGATACGACGGGAAGGACAGAAAACACAATGGCAAAGATGTTTCGAAGCAATGGAACAAATGAAGGAAGAAATAAAAAATTTGAAGAATAAAAAAGGAGGGAGGATAGAAGAAGTGTTGAAGGAAGCCAGGGGAACACCGTTGGCTCCACATTTAGCATGTGCACCATTTCCTCGAGAATATAATATTCCGGCATTTGAATGTTACGATGGCACAAGGGATCCGACTTCGCATTTGAAATATTACAACCGGGTGATCTCACGATGGGATCGAAATGATGCTATAATATGCCGATGTTTCCCCTCAAGTTTGAAGGATTCGGCACTTGCATGGTATGACAAATTGCAAGAAAGTTCCATTCAATCATATGCGCAATTGGTTCGGAAATTCCTCGAGGCATACATGTATAACAAACTTGTTGATTCGGGAATAGATAGGTTATACTCACTTGCTTCATGGCCAGAAGAATCGATTCGAGATTATACAGCTCGTTGGTATACAATTTGCCAGGCGATCGTAAATGTTGAATCAAATGCTGCGGTTAACCATTACAAATGGGGAATAGCAGACCGGAGATGCCAGCTTTTTGTTGACATACATCGTAATAACCCAAAAACTGAGGGGCACCTCCGATAAATAATAGAAATGTGTGCAAGGCTGCAAGATGTGCAAGAACAATGTCCAAGGATAACCTCACAACAGCAAGGTAGTACAAAAAGAGCAAATTCAATTGAAACGTCACCGGACCCAAAGAAGAAATTTCATAATAAAGTTGGGAATAACGAATCCAAACGCCCACGAACTGGGGATAACAAAAATTTCATTCAGCAATTTCAAGAAAGAGTATTCACAAAGATTAACATTTCATATTTCGAACTTTTCAAAATAAAAAAAAATAAACCGGATTTTCCATGACCACTTTCAAAAGGGCGACAACCGGAGTTTACACAGAAATCAAAGGACTATTGTGAGTATCACTGCTACAACGGGCATACAACGGATTGATGTAGAAACTTTATCATTCTGGTACAAAGGATGATTGATGCTGGAGAATTAAAAGAATTTATTCAAACGCCCGAATCAACAGCAAGACCTGAAAAAGGAAAGGCAGTTCATATCCCATACAACAAGAAAACTATCAATATGATTTCTTTTTCTGGAAAAAGAGATATAAATGTGAATGCTGCGATCGACATAAAACTATGCAAAAGGGTCTGAGACCATGAAGTTTTTAAATTATCGGGAAGAATAACAGAATTTTGGGAGGATTGGATGGCATCCCCTTTGACTTTCTCAGCAAGAGAGTGAATCAAGAAATTGAAATGCACAATGACCCTTTGGTCCTCACTTTGCCGATGTCCGGATGGAATGTCAAAAAAATTCTTATGAATGGGGGTAGTTTGTTGAATGTTATATTTTATGATACATTTCGCAAAATGGGACTCAATGAAGATCAATTGATTCCATCTCATTATGTAATTTATGGATTCAACGAAATAGCCTCAAGACCAAAGGGGGAACTTGATTTGGAAGTATCTGCTGGACCAATAAACATTTTGACAAGATTTAGTGTTGTGGATGCTCCATCCCCATACAATGCAATTATCGGGAGACGATGGGTACACCAGTTAAAAAGTGTAATCTCAACTTATCACCAATATTTGCGGTTCCCAACGCCACAAGGGGAAATGGAAATAAGAGGGGATCAGGATGATGCCAAATTGTGTATTTTAGCAGAAATACAGATGAATGAAGAGCGGGAAGAACAATAGCGGGACAAGAAAAAAGACCGAAAAGCAAAAGAAAAAGAAAAAGAAATAGACCGATACTTAAAATAGAGTACCGGACCAAAAATTACAGATGAAGTAGGGGAAAGCAACAAAAAAAAATCAAGGAAATTCAACAAACCAACAATTTGGAAGACAACCACTATAACAATTAAAAGGAACTCCGACATCTATCGGAGTTCCCAAACCTGTTTTCACTTCCATAGAAGAAACCAAAGTTGTAAATATTGGCACCACCGAATTTCCCAAGCATGTGCAAATTGGAACGCTAATGAAGGCCGATACGGAACAAAATTTGATTGAACTTCTTCGTGATTCCATGGATATATTCGCATGGAAAATGGAAGACATGCCATTTATAGACCCAAGTATTATACACCATGAATTACGGATACGACCCGATGCAATACCATTTCGGCAGCGGATACGCAAGGTCGCTCCAGAATATCACGATCCCGTGGAACAAGAATTAACAAAACTCTTAAATGCAGGATTCATCCGTGAGGTACGATACCCGACATGGATTTCTAACATGGTGATCGTTCCAAAAAAGAACGATGGAGTAAGAATTTGTATAGACTTCACCAATTTAAATAAGGCATGCCCGAAGGATAGTTATCCACTTCCCAATATCGATCAACTAGTGGATGCCGTTCAAGGCCATGAGGCGTTGTCCTTTATGGACGGCCAATCAGGATACAACCAAATTGCACTTGCAGAGATGGACCAAGAGCATACTGTATTTTTCACCCCGTGGGGTTTGTATTGTTATACCAGGATGCCATTTGGATTGTGAAACGCAGGAGAAACATATCAACGCCTGGTTGACGCAATATTCAAGCCTTGGATTGGGCGAATTTTAGAAGTTTATGTTGATGATATGTTGGTAAAGAGTAAATTATCTGCAAATCATCTACTAGATCTCACCGAGATATTTGGTGCATTGCGGAAATATAAAATGAAAGTCAATCCAGAAAAATGCATTTTTGGTGTGACATCGGGACGTTTTCTGAGATATTTGGTTACCAAGAAGGGGATTGAAGTGGATCCGGAAAAAATTCAAGCAATAACAAACATGCCATCCCCAAAAAGCATTAAAGTTGTGCAGAAATTGAATGGATGTTTGGCTGCTCTCAGCAGGTTCATTGTCAGATCTTCTGAAAGATGCAAACCATTTTTCGATATACTTAAAAAGAAAAATAAATTTGATTGGAATGAAAAATGTGATCAAGCTTTCCAAAACATAAAGATGCATCTTGCCACATTGCCAGCGTTGCAGAAGCCAGAACCCGTAGAAATATTGACTTTGTACATTT
Source organism: Papaver californicum (assembly GCA_023531435.1). Lineage (NCBI taxonomy): Eukaryota > Viridiplantae > Streptophyta > Magnoliopsida > Ranunculales > Papaveraceae > Papaver > Papaver californicum. The sequence goes on along the minus strand of JAJJMC010029784.1, from coordinate 344,613 downwards.
CGGCAACGGAGGATGCGATAAGTGCAGTGCTGGTACGTACGAACGAAAAATTAGAGAAACCTGTATATTACATTAGCAAGACTATGAATTCGGCCGAAAGAAATTACACCAAAATCGAACAACTCATTTTGTCATTAGTTTTTGCTACCCAAAAGTTACGTACCTATTTTCTCACACATTACGTGCGTGTCCCGAGCAAAGCACAATTAGAATCAGTATTGAAGAATACCGGGAGGGTTGGAAGGATCGCAAAATGGAATGCACAAATAGAGCAATTCAACATTATTTTTGAGTTGCAAACTGCATAAAAATCTCAAGTTTTAGCTGATTTCCTTGCGGACTTCCCGATTGAAGAAGATTATGAAATCCAAGGTCCGATAGATGGAAAAATTAGTTCAATCATAAATTTTATCATTAAAATTTTCATCATTTTAATTATTTGCTTTCATTGTATATTTTTATTAAGGGATTACCAGGATGTGAGGAAGATGATCCACAAGATATCTTGAGCTCTGCAAATTCTCAAAGGTGGGAAGTATTTGTTGATGGGTCCCGAAATAAAGAAGGGGAGGGAATTGGCATTGTAATTACTGCGCCTATGGGCGAACGGATGATACACTCATTTCGACTTGAATTTGATGAGCACACAAATAATATATTAGAATATGAAGCTGTGGTTCATGCTCACAAGTGACTCACAGTTGATAATTCGACAGGTCCAATTAAGATACCAAACAATCGATGAAGATTTGATAGAGTACAAAAATCTTGTGCAAACTCTAGCAAATCGCATTCCAAATATAATTTTTCGACATCTCTATCGAGACAAGAATCGACATGCTGATGCACTAGCATTCATTTCCTCAATGATAAGAGATCCCAATGTTACAACCATAAAAGTCAGACGAATATATGAGCCATCCATAAAATTAAGAACAACTGAAAACATAGAGGAAGGTATAATCGAAGACGTTGATGATCCGGCAACACAAAACACGGCACTTACACCTAAACAAATGGATGATGACTCAAATGAACAAGATTGGAGGATTCCGATTCATCAATATTTACAACATAAAACATTACCCATCAACTCTAAAGAAGCAAGGAAGATTCAACTGAAATCTGAGAATTATCAGTTGCGGGATAGAATTTTATACCGTAAGTCCTTTTTGGGACCGTTGTTTCGATGTTTGTCACATAAGGGAGGCTTACGCATCCTCAAAGAAATATATTATGGAGATGCGGGAAATCATAATGGAAGACGATCTCTCGCAGTGAAAGCTAAAATGCAAGGTTCTTATTGAATATCCATGCTCAAGGATTCAGAAAACATGGTATGAAGGTGTGAAGACTGCCAACGTTATGCAAAAAGAATTAAAGCACCTGCCACAGAACTTAATTTTGTACTTAGCCTTGGCCGTTTGCAAAATGGGGAGTAGATATTGTAGGTCCGTTGGTTGAGGGAACTAAGAAGAGAAAGTATTTAATTGTGGCCACAGATTATTTTACTAAGTGGGTCGAAGCCAAAGCATTAGCCCACATCAGGGATTCGGATGTATTCACTTTCTTATTCGAAAATATCATCTGTAGATTTGGGATTCCGGCAGCCATAGTTTCTGCTAACGGCACACAATTTCAAGGAAAAAATATTGATATGTTATTTGAAGCTTTCAATATTCAGAAACATAAGTCCACACTGTTTCAGAGTAACAGACAGGCCGAAGCTACAAATAAAACATTGCAACAAATTTAAAGAAAACATTGGATGGGCACTACAAACAATGGTGTGAACAACTTAATAACACATTATGGGCATACCGCACCACACGAAAAGAATCCATTGGAGAATCACCGTTCCTACTCACTTATGGCACGAAGGCGGTTATACCAACATAAGTCATTTTACCTACGACTAGAACAGAAGCATGGGAGAAAAATCTAAATTCAGATTTAAAGTTACAAAAATTAGATGACTTGGAAGAAAAAAGATAGGTGGCACTTCAAAATATGGAGAATTATCAACGAACTTTGGCACGGGATTACCATAAAAAAGTCAAGTTACGAAACTTTGTTCAAGGACAATATGTCTTGCGTCAGATTTCGGAGTACCATCGGGATAAAAATGCAGGCAAGTTCGTACCAAAATGGAATGGTCCGTACATAATACAAGCAACAGCAGGACAAGGATCTTATTATTTGCGGAACATGCATGGTGAAGTTTTGCAACACCCATGAAACGCACAATATTTAAAGCTATATTATCCTTGATCAATCATGCAATTGTGAAAGTACATTGTGTTCATGTTAGGTAAAGTGTAAATAATGCATCTTCTCTTGAAAATCTTTGATTAATAATACATTTGATAATGGAATTTCTTCATACAGAGATGCTTGACATGAAAATATTAATTACTTCAGGAACATCTTATTCTGGAGAACGCATGCGATTAGCGAAACAATCTTAACTCAAGCAGATAAAAATTTAGGTAAGTAAAAGCCCTTAAAGAATTTCCATAACTACGAGATTCTTATAAAGAAGGGATACCTAATGAGATAATCTATAAATATCATTCTCTTTTTCAGGGTATTATTTGGGACCACCTTGTAGCTTACTTCTGGCCCGGGTATGACTCGTATGTGTGGGTTCCTGAATTACGTGTTTTAAGGTATAAATACTTCGATGCATTGTACTCATGAAACAATTTGATTAATCCACTGATTTCATAAGAATATATAATTTTTTCATGCAGGAACGATATTACTCAGAACACAACAAAAGAAAGTTTAAATTCAAAGTTACTAATTACAGCATATCAAAAACCAGAGTTATCAGGTTCGGGATTTGAACCGCATGGAAAAAAAAGAATAAGTAACATTAAGCATCGCGATTTCTACTTCGGGATGGCTGTGGAGGAACCTTCGGGACAGGAGCTCGATTGTTCGGTATAGAGATATCAGCTTGTGCACGATCCAAAGCAGTATTGAAAGACATTGCGATTTTTGTTTTTGCATCCTGTCTCACCCAATTTGTAAAAGCACGTCCATAATCAATCTCTAATTGAAGCTCTTGAATTTTTTGCTGATCTTTTCTTACTTGTTCATCCAACCGAGATCTTTGATCTTTTTCAGCATTTAACCTTTTTAATAGATCATCGGATTTCGTTCGCAAGATTCAACTTTAGTAGTTTCTACACTCAGAGGAGCACGCATATCCTGAAACTTTGTTGCATAAAGAGTCACATCACCCTGTAAGTTCTTCGTCTCTACAATGAGATGTTCCACTTTACCATTTGCAATATTAAGTTCATCTTCTGCTTTTATTTCCCGAGCATTAGCATCATTAAATTTCTTTTTCAGCCCTGAAAATCAGAATAAATATCAAATACATCGTGTAATACCTTAAACAGATAAGCATATAACCCAAGAATATACCTCTAACTATGGACTTCGATTCTATTTCTTTAAGAGTTAAAGTTTTCAGAGCTTCTTGGTATTTCGATTCAGCTCTATTGCGTCTCCAAGCATTCAAGTCAAGACTAGACAATCGTGCTAAGTTTGCTCTAATAACTTCCATTTCTTTATTAACTTCTCTTGCATGATTATTCAACTGCATCATCCTACGCTCCATCCTAAATATGGGTTCCGAATCCCCCACTGATCCCATAAAGGAACTTCAAACTTTGCATCGCTCAAAAAAAAAAAAAAAAAGGGGGTCAAGGGAGATATGAACCTTGATTCTGATTTTGAAGATCTTGAAGTTGCTGTTGATTCTGATTTTGAAGATCTTGAAGTTGTTGTTGAAGATCAACATTTTGCTGCTGGAGTCTCTCATTTTCCCGCTGCAAATTATCATTTCCCTGCTGTACTTCCGCTACTTCTTGTTTGTACAAGCACTCCATCATAATAGCCCGAGCTTTATAAAATTTAAATGCAGCAAACGAGCAATCGAAGCAATATTTGAGCTGTGAAATAAAAATTATGATCAAGAGAAGAATAGATAAAATAAACTAACAATATAAGTAGATAACAATACCTGAGCAAGGGCCTGCTGTGGGTAAGCATACAGTGGACCTTCTGCAATAGCTAGAGCTTCGTTGAGAGAAGGAGGAGGATTCAGCGGGAATGACTGTTCAGAGTATTCATTATCATACCAAGCATCCCTTGCATCCTCCAAAGGAACGGTTCCTAATGAACTCCGCAACTTGGACATGAAAGCACTATCGGACTTCCATGTATCGGGACAAGTTACAGTAGTCAGAAGCCCTTTGGATAAAAACCACTTATAGGCTTCGTTCTCGTCACCAACAAGATTTACCCCTTCATTGATCCTCTTACTTATATCAATCTGAGAGGAGGTCAATTGAACATTTGAAGGTTCTGCTTCGGTCGAATCAACATCGGTTATATTAGTATTGATGTGAGAATGAACCGTTCCTAATGCCCCGAAAGGTACATTTGTTTCACGGTTGGCTTCAGGAACGTCCCTTTCAACATGAAAGGTCGGGACATTTGTTAATGAAATGCTGGGAGCTATATTCTCAACATTTTCTTTTTCAGTAGCATCATTAGCCTCTTCCTCAACATTCTTTTCTTTAACAACATCATCTGTTTCTTCCACATTTGATCCAGAAAAAACTATCATGACACCTTCTTCGGGAGCAATCGGTTCAACTTCAAAATTAAAAGTAAGAGGAGAAAAAGAGTCATAGAAACTAATGGGAGCAACATAAATTGGAGCAGCTTCGAGAACAGGCTGCGCTCTTGCGGTCTGATTTCTAGATTCAGTATGCTGTCCCGAAACATCATGAGGATGATCCGATAAGGTCCGGTCTGAAGCAGCAACAGACTCTTCTACATTTAGAGTAACAGCAGCAACATCATCGGGATGTCCCGAAACAATTAGGTCCGTACCCTCGGTATGCGGACTCTGAGTAAATTGGCCCGAAGCTTCACTGGAAGTGATAAGAGCGGAACTGCTACTTCCTTCAATAAAAGAATCCCTCATTTCACCTTCTTCTCTTTTAGAAATATACAACGGTCTTTTTGGTTTTTTCTTCTTCTTCTCTGGGAAGACCATTTTACGATTCCCTTTACCTTCAATAACTTCATCTTTTTCAACCCTTTTCCTGCCTTCAATAATTTGTACACCAGGCATCGGGCGAGTTGGAGGTACTTCATTTTGAGGCTCGGTAGCGGGATCAACCTGTAGCACAAAGTTCTGTAAGAGAAAATTCAATTTTAATTCAGAACAATAGTAAAAGAAGGGAAAGTACGAACCTCATAGTGAAACTTATAATCATAAAAATTTAACTTCTTGGGACAATAGTTCGGAAAGCGTCTACGAACACTATAAAGTTCATCTTTGGAAATATTACTAAAAACCCAAGGACCTTCAATCACAATTGGAGTTCGATACCACTTGTAATCATGATCCTGTCGAATTCTTTCTCTTGGGGGAAATTCAATTTTGGTACCTGGAATATACTTGAGTTTTGGATCGTCAACTTCATGTAACAAGGGGAATCCCGAGCTACATTTACGAACATGACTAACACTCCATTTCACAAAAATTTTGGTGTTAACACCATCTCCATAAGTAGTATGAAAATTCTTCACTGTGTAATGAAGTTGTTCTAAAATATCTGGAGAATAGCAGATGAGATTAGTTCGCCCTTCACTTTGGAGGCTACACTCATCAAGGATACGCCACCAATTTCCATTATATTGGATAATGGATCGAGCAAGACCATGAGGAGCATCACATCGGGATGCAAGAACTTCAAATTGAAAAGGATGATCCTTCTCATATAGGGGGAGGCGAAGTCCATCCTCTAAAGCACCAGCAGAAATCAATAAATTGTTGTAGGAGTATTTGAACTTTTCAACTGCTCCTAGAGCTATTACATCACTATTATCATCATAAATTGAAACTTTAAATCCTTCAAGATTGTGTCTTCTTTTAAAATCTTCAATATTCATCAATCTATAACTACAACTGGCATGTGCTCGTTTACTCCTGGAGGCAGGACTAGCAGTTGTAGAAAGATCAGAAACTGAATCACGAACATGCCGGGAACAACTTATCTAGATGTAGAATTTCTTGAAGGTCTTCTTATTTCTTGTTGGCCATCATCAACTTCGGAAGCATTTTGATTTCTTGAAGACATGGTTAAAAGTATTTGTTATCTGAAAAAGAAATTTTAAAGATAGGAGAATCAATGAATGAGAGAATCAACAAGTTCATAAAAACTGTATCTTATTTAAGAAGAGGAATAAAGAACCGTAAAAATTTGAAAATGCATTAATCGAGGCAAAGATTTGATTTCCTCGAAAAAAGGTAACTGACACAAACGTGATAATAGAAGTTACTGCCAGCGGAAAACTCGGATGACGTGCGAAAAGAAGTTACGACAAAATAAAAAGTAATGATTGTTCTTCTATTTTTTTCAAAACCTTGGATAAACCGTTCAAAATTTTTGAAAAAAGAAGAAGAAGGGGGCAAGTTGTTAGGAAATAAAAGGCGAGATGACACGTGTCAAACGATTAAGGAAAAAGGCAGAGATTCTCAGAAGAACGAGAAACACACAACCAAAACCTTATAAAAAGGTTGAGTAGATGACAGATGTGAAAGACTGAGTATATCGTTGCATGATCAACACGTAAGATCGGGAAAGTGATTTCACTCTGATCGAAACAGAAAGCATTAAATGAAAATGGAACGGGAAAAGTAGGAGTAATAAATGCGCATAGAACGGGAAAGTGAGAGCATTTATTACCCCAAATTACTTTAACTGCATAACTGACACCTAGGATCAGGATAAAGATGACTCATAAAGAACAAAGAGCACGTGTTAATCATACAAGGTATCAGACCAGAAAGGGAAAAGCATGACACTACCTGTCAACCATGCGATCATCTTGATCTGAAGATAACAATAAAATAAAGAGAACACAAGGAAGTAACGGGACAAGAGGGATCAGACCAAGAGATTATCGTAGAACGATAATCAATAAATTGACAGATAAGATCGAGAAAACGTGACTCACCAAATTCAGAGGATAGACAGAAAGGAAAAGAGAGGGATCCATTAAATGACTTATAAATAGAGGAGTTCATTCAACAGAGAAGGGGTTGGAAAGTTGGAAGAAGAGAAAGACTTAAGGAAATAGGGTCAGGAGAAAAGAAAGGTTATTAGGTATGTATTTACTATGTAATATAGGGTATAAAATTGCATTTATATGATCCATTTTCGATTATGGTAAAAATTAAGGATTGTTGTATGTAAATCTGATCAAATGTTTTATATATAAAAAAGTTATTGACAATACCATATTTTATGATTTGATTTTTAAGAAGATTTTATGTATCAAAGTGTAAGTTAATTTTTTTCAATCTACATCATTTTAACAAATCAATGGTTGTTGATGTCAATGGGAATTTTGGCATAAACAATTTGGCGCTAGAAACAGGGATGTGTCAAGGGATTATCCTACCTGATGTTTAAAAGTGATTTTTTTTCTGTTAAGGAGTTTAGAAATCATATGAAATATTTTTATTAAAATGAACTGATGAAACTTTTGGCTTAAGTAAATCTTTACTAATAGAAGAGCTTTATTGCAAGCGATATCTGGTATGATTTTTTTATCAAATTTCAATGAAACTTGGGAATCTTTAGTCAAAACGAATTTCTCATAGTAACTGATTTCTTTTATTTTTTGTGTAAATTTTAAGATTGGAGAAATGTTATAAGAGACATTATTTTTCTCTCCATCAAAAATATAGTCAGATTTCCAAAAGAATCGCAAAGTCCATAAATCTATCTTTAAATGTTTCCTTATTCAATTAGTTTGTTGAAATTATATGACTAATTTTATTAGGTTATTAGCACAAGAAAATTTTTCAGAAAGCATCAATTAAAGGAAAGAAACAACCAAGGGAAAACAAGCTAGAAGAAAATATGTCTCAAGAATATTCTGGAGATCAAGAGAATAACACAAATGGGAATTATCACCAAAATGAAGAAGAAAATGATACAGAGATTCAACAGAGTGATTCAGGAAACCATACACTCTTTCAAGAGTATTCATCAAATACCATAACCCAAACTCATTCCCCACCTCAGGAGGGAAATCAAAATAGTGTAAATTATTTGTAAAATTTGATGGAGGAAATGAATGAGATGCGAAGAGAACAAAGAGCTTGTACTGATCAAATTACATCTCTGACTAGGGAAAATCAAGTATTAAAAAATTGACGTGGCTATTAACCCTTATGTTTTTTTATTAAATTTAAATTAAGAATCCACGTGGAGAAACCCTTATACAAATAGTTGCATCTCTTAATTGTCACTTAGCAAAACAATATGAGATCATGCATCGATTCCCTTTGAATCGTCTTACTTTCATGAAACTTTCTTCTCTCCCATGTTAACCATCGACATTTCCCAAGTATTTAAAGCGAAAAATTGAAAGGAAATTTCGTTAGGGGTATCAAATTGAATCATCATCATTCTGCATTAGTGATTTAATACATATGTTCTTACGATTCTTTCCTTTTTGATTTAGATAAATTTGTTGACAATATCAACTTCACCAAATCTATAGAAGAAGAAATCGGCCAACCCAAATGGTTGTCATATTGGGACTGATTTGAGTAACAATCGATCTTTTTTGGTTGTTGGATTCTGGACATTAATTACCAATTCGGTTAGTATCATCCCATTGGTGTAAAATCCTCTATCTTGCATGTAAAATGTTTGATAAATTTTTGAATGCCATAAGATTTTACCGATGAAGTATGAGTTTCAATGGCAAATGATGCATTAGGAAGCTTCAAATGTATGGAGTGGCCGTATATTTCGATAACTCTATGTTTGTATATATGGGCTCTCATGTTTATTCGCAGAGGATATAAACTTTGACCTCTATTTTCTTTCTAAATCATCTGCATAGGTTAATTAACCTTGTGAATTTGAGAGCGACCCAAAACTAATTAGGGACGACTAATAAAATAAAATAAGGTCATTTTGAAGTAATCTCAATACATCCCTTATCCATATAATTTTTATAATGGCTAATCTACCCTTATTTAATTAGTGTTAATTTTGATTACTTAGTTAATTGATTTGGTTATAGTTAGTGTTAGAAAATTATTTGAGTTAGTTTTGGAATAGAAATCAAGAGTGCTTTAGATTGATTTTTCGAGTTATAGTTTTGTACAATCGGTAGGCTCATGATTTTTATTCCTAACGATTGTACAATCGGTAGTTTAATGGAGTACTTAAACTACCGATTATAAGTGTCGCCCCAAATTTAATTTCTCAAAACTTCCAAAATTTCGAACTCTTCATCTTTCTCAATCGGTAGTTTAAAGATCAATTTTATCTACCAATTATAATGGTTTTTTTTGTCCAGGACTTTTCTTGCCATAATCTGTAGTTAGTGAACATAAATAACTACCGATTGTGGTTAATCGGTAGCACGGGAAATTAATAACTACCGATTGTATGTAATCAGTAGTTTATAAACATAGTTATCTACCGATTATGCCGATTTTACTTAACATCTAACTTCATAATACTATTTCAACATCCGAAGAAAAACCTGTTCAAATAAACTTACTACATATTGTTCATTAAACTTGTTCAAAAAAACTAAAAATATCCGAAAAAAATGAAACAAAACACATTATAGAAATTGAAAGTGATCAATCTCATTGATCTCATGAAATTCTTCCACTCCTTGTTACTCTCGACTTGGTCCTAGTTTCAACCCGCTTCTTCTTCTTCTTCTCGTTCCCCTTAGGATCAGCCTGAAGTGGACCTATGTACTCTCCAGCTTCATTGTAGTATGGGTTTATGCCTGACAAGTCTTTCTCCCTTAAAAAGAGTCGAGGATCCAAAACATAGATATCTGCCTCGAAATCGGTTGACGAATTGATTTCAATGGTTTTGAACTCCTCTATCACCATCTTTTCCTTTCCCTTCTTTGATTGTTTAGGTAAAGATTCTGGAGACATTTTCAATGGAGAATGAGAGTAAAGGGAGTAAAAGAATCGGTAGAGGAAAAAAGATGGAAAAGGTGGTTGTTTTAGTTGAGAATATGTTGAGCCATTAATATATACGGTTATTTCTTCGAAGTTGGAGAGATAAAATGTATTGGAGGTGCATAAATGAGAATATGTCACCCTCCTTATATAGATTAGAGTCTTAATGGTTTTTTTTTTTAAAAAAAAATCTGTTAAGGCCTGGTGTAACAAGAGTATACAGAAAATATGTACATTAATTTCGAATTAATATTAACAATCAGAAGTTTTGGGTACACTATCATCTACCGATTATGTGAATCGGTAGTTTAAGAAATTCTTAAACTACCGATTCTAATAAGTAGCCCCAAATTGGAATTCGAATTTTTTTCTTAAGAATAATAAATCATTTCATTGAATCGAAAAGGCATACATCTCGTAACATTAAAGGAAATGAAATATAATAAATCATTAGATTACACTTAAACCCTTAAGCAAACCTATTACCAAAACCTTCAACGGGTCGTATGACTCCCGGGACGACGTTCCTCACATCTTCGGAGAATAATCAACACAAAAGGGTTGTATTCTTCCATCACCTTTAGGATCTCGAAATGAGGTTGGTACCTGAAATATGAACCTTTCCATCTTCTCCATTCCTCCAGAGATCTGGAAACAACTTCATCATCAGTTTAATTCCTAATTCTTCTTTCATTCACCTTAGTGGTTAAAGTAGAAAATTCTAGTACTGCCCTTGCTATTTCCATATATCGACAAAAAAGGCCTGCTCTGTTCCGGTTATTGGGGTTACCGGTTTCATTACAAAAGTTAGCATGAATATGTACTAACCATTCCATGCTCATTTAAACATTCATCCGACGTTCATGACCCCTTGCTGGATAATGTAATACTATGTTTCGACATAGGGATAACTCTTCCTCTACGGTAAAATTCTCTCATTAAGCCTAAAATTTTCGTAAGCAATAATTATGAAAACGAGAGATTATAAATTTTCTATGAAATGTAAAAGCTTTGGATTTGTAATGGGAATGAGAGATATATATTCATTTACTTATAGGTATCAGAATACAAATTATAGCCGTTGATCAACGGTAACAAATCAGAACGGTAAAAAAACGGTAACAAAAATGGAATTCGATTTTTTTTAAGAATTTGAACATTTTGTACAACCACAATCGGTAGTTTAAGAATTTCTTAAACTACCGATTATAATAAGTAGCCCCAAATTGGAATTCGAAATTTTTAAAAAAAATTCAACATTTTCTACAAGCACAATCGGTAGTTTAAGAAATTCTTAAACTACCGATTATAATAAGTAGCCCAAATTGGACTTCAATTTTTTTAAAAAAAATTGAACATTTTCTACAACCACAATCGGTAGTTTAAGAAATTCTTAAACTACCGATTATAATAGGTAGCCCCAAATTGGAAATCGAATTTTCTTAAAAATTTGAACATTTTGTACAAGCACATCGGTAGTTTAATTTTTTTTCTTAAACTACCGATTATAATAAGTAGCCCCAAATTGGAATTCGATTTTTTAAAAAAAAATTGAACATTTTCTACAACCACAATCGGTAGTTTAAGAAATTCTTAAACTATCGATTATAATAGGTAGCCCAAAATTGGAAATCGAATTTTTTTAAAAAAATTTGAACATTTTGTACAAGCACAATCGGTAGTTTAATTTTTTTCTTAAACTACCGATTATCAGAAGTAGCCCCAAATTGGAATTCGAATTTTTTTAAAAAATTTCAACATTTTGTACAACCACAATCGGTAGTTTAAGAAATTCTTAAACTACCAATTATAATAGGTAGACCCAAATTGGAAATCGATTTTTTTTTTTAAATTTCAACATTTTGTACAACTACAATCGGTAGTTTAAGAAATTCTTAAACTACCGATTATCATTCAAAAAGTGGCCAGGAACAGATTGTATTACGCTTACACAATCGGTAGTTTGTTATCTACCGATTGTTGCTGAATATACACAATCAGTAGTTTGTACAAACCCATTAACTACCGATTATAATGTAAAATTTGAAGAAAATAACTTGTTAAAAATAATCGATTGCAAATCAATTGATAACTCAAAAAAAGAACATAAAATCCTTTCAAATGTTATACATTAAAACCAGTAATGTTAAACACTGTAGTAATATTCATCAAGTTAACAACCAAAATCTAATTTCTAACTCTTTTGTTTTTGGTACGAGGAGTACGATCACGAGCATTAGCATCAGCGGCATTGGCTTCAGGGACATTTGCTTCAGGAGCAACACTCGTTGATCCGCGAGATCTTTTACTATGCTTTGATGTTACCCTCTTCGACCGATTTACAGATTTCTCTCCAAACTTGATAGCATAGTCTTCATTATCGATGTTGTCAATGAGGTCTTTATGCGCACTCGTTGGAGGCACTCCCGCATTGATGCACCAAGCTATCTTGTTCGAAAAAAATACAATCATTTTTTTCTGTTTTTAGGCAATAACAATCAAATGATTATTATCTAAAATATTGACCTGTAATACTTTATTCAAAAGGAAATAACATTACGTACCAGCCTTTCATAGCCCGAGGGTTTGTCTTTGATGATGCACCTATATTCGGGCACACTGGTGCTCTTTCCTTTATCTTCACGGATCACGTGAAGATGACAATCCTCCCGGTACCATACCATATAGCCAGGATCTGCTTCATCAGCTCGGGTAACAGGTCTCCCCTCGTTGATCATAGATTGCATCATGTTGTCCCAATGTTCAACCGATGGGTTACCAGAGTAAACAATTGTGATCGAGTCCTTACCACAAACATAATTCTCCACGTCCAGCTCGAACCTGCCCCTGAAACGACTCCAAGGTTGTTCTTGGACAAAACCTAGTTTACGCATCACCCTTATGGCATTGTACATTACATATCCAGTTGGATGCCACAAGGGTCCATAGTAGAACGGCAAATCAGACCTTCACGCTATATGACCATTAGCTAGGTCTTCCCTGTAAGGATCAAAGCATACATCTTTGGATGCCATGGAGTCTAGTTTCCTCCTCAAAGTAATCAACTACTGCTCCTTGATCCTTGAATGGTTGCCCGAAAAGATGTATTTTGTGCCTCCGGTTGTGCCTTTCTCCTATACCAGATTCTCTCTGGCCAACTCGAGTGACGGGAAGTGATCATAGATCCATGTCTAGTGTACATATCAAACCAAGTATGAGAAAATTGATTCTTAAAAGAGGAAAAAATAAATAACAATCAAACCATCAATGGAGTTACCAAAATACCTGGAGTAAGCTCACGTTCCCGGCTATTTGGCTAGTCTGCTCCAGGGATGCTTTTCTCATCTCTTCCATCAAGAAAGCAAGACATTCGGTGCCCCACGATAGTCTTGAACTTTGTGGAGGGGATGCAAAAGTTGTAAAAAGGTTGGCGTCCACCCGGTTTCCACTAGCATTGGGGAAAATCACACATCCCAAAACACAGAGCAGATATGTTGTGGCTGCAGCATTGACCTCGTCATCGTTAAACTCTGGGTTCAGCGCTTCCTTAGCATTGGCGCCTCTGAACATATTCATCAGTGCCACCATGCTGAATTTCCTGGTTTTCTATTTAGCGCACCGGCTAAACTCTTCATCGGAGGTCGCTCGGTCCCAACCAAAACACCTCTGAGTGTAAACATAAAGCTGGTCCCAGCTTAACTACTTCACATAGTCAAACTTCACCGACGTACCATGGTCGATGAGGGTTAGAATCTGTAACACATCATCGGGTGTGATGGCCATCTCTCCCCACGGTATGTGGAAAGTATCATTCTCAGGATAATACCTCTTCATGAATGTCGATATCGACACCCGTTTGTGAGGTAACATGGAGTTTTCGGCGGCCGTAGATAGCCCCGATTGCAGTATAATTTCCTTGGACCGTTGACACTCACCTTCCAACGGCCAATCGTTCATCTTTATTGGTGCTGCCATAGGTTTGACTAGACGGACCGCATTAAAATGGTCTTAATATACACGACGAATTAAAAAATAATTAGAATAAAAGTTAACACTTCTACGAATAAAAAGAATAAAAAGACAATATGTTAAGAATGGTGTTCCATAATTATTACCTCTGTTGAGTAAATCTCTTTCTCCCAAGAGTCTTTGTACCCAAACAATAGATCTCCTCCATCTCTTGGGAGGCCATGGATTTGGCCTTGTTGTAGACCCTTCATCTTTAAAGAGTCGGGGACCTTGTTTCCTCCTTTCTTCTTAGCTTGCTTTTTTATGCCACTTCCTTCTTCTTGTTTACCACTTGGTCCTCCTTCATCAAAGTATCTATCTTGTGGAGCACTTGGTCCTCCTTCTTCCAGGTTTGTACTTCTTATAACACTTGGTTGAGTTCCTTCAGTGATAACAATTCCGCTAGCGCTCTTTTTCCTTCTTGCACTAGCGGTTACCTTCTTACCACCTTCACGACGAGGCACCGATAGAATTGTATCGTGGCCTTGCTTAGAACGCCTTTCCCTTCTTTGATACAAGATAAAGAACAATTATTTCAGTACATAATCGGTAGACAAAGTACATTGAACTCAACATATTGTTAACAATCGATAGTCAAAAAAACAACGTAACTACCGATTGTAAACTACTTAACTACCGATTGTGCACAATCGGTAGCTCGGGCTCTACATTATCTACCGATTGTTAACAAAAAAAATGAAACATAAAAGTCTATGGAAAAACGTACAATCGGTAGTTACATAAAAAATTTAACTACCGATTATCACTAAAATTGGATCCAGTAAAACAATCGGTAGTTTATGTCTAAATCTAACTACCAATTGTGATCGATGTTTTTTAGGATTAAGTTTAACCCTAAAAGAAACTACCGATTATCACTACATTTGTATCCAGTAATACAATCGGTAGTTTATGTATAAATATAACTACCGATTGTGAAGAATGTTTTTGAGGATCACTAACTTGCACAATCGGTAGTTTAACCCTATACAAAACTACCAATTATCACTACATTTGCATCCAGTAATACAATAGGTAGTTTATAACCTAAACATAACTACTGATTGTGCATGATTTTTATGAGCAGTGAAAAACACTAGAACAATCTGTAGTTTAATACAACCACGAAACTACCAATTATGCAATCTAAACTAAAACCCTTGATATTCTAATGACTAGTTCATGCGATTCAATCAATATAAACACAAAATATGGCAAACCCCTTACCTTATTGGATCCATCAAGTGCTCGAGAGGCTGATTGTCGGTATCGGTCTCCGTTTCTATCTCAACCTCTCCGCGTTCTTCGTATTGCTCTTCAACAATCTCTCGATCTCTTATTCTTGTGGAAAAATCCGGCCACTTTGTATTAGGAGGTTGACGATTTGTTTGCTTTTGTCGAACCATCTTTAGATTGTAGTAACAACGATTAATTGGTTTACGATTAATCGGTTGAAGATGAATTCGATTGTGCCACAGTCAGTAGTTTGAAAAAATAGAAGAAGAAGAGAAAACAAAATTTCAAAATCGGTAGTTTGAGAGGAGTGGAGTGAAATAGGTTTAGGTTTAGTTTTTATTAGTGAAAGGTTTTTTGGTAATTATTTGATTAGTGAAAAGGTATTTTAGTATTTTTACATACCATAGGTCACCCCTTAGCCACATCCATAAGATTGATTTAAAAAAGTCGCCCTTAATTAGTTTTTGGTCGCCCTCAAATTCGCAAGGTTAATTAACCAACTAAAAATATAGTCATGAATATCTTGGATACCCCGGGCATTGCACGGGCATAAAAGGACTAGTATATGTATATACAAGAGTCCCTTCCAAATATTTTTAATATTTAAGCCTTTAAATCAAAATTTATTTAGACATTTTACCAAACACATTATATGTTATATTTCCCAATGAAGAATTCAGACACTTCGTTGGCATGAATCCAGTCATTTTATCAAAACTTAATACCACCATCAACACCATGGATTTCATAGTAGGACCAAGTTATAAGAATTAAGCAAATCTCTTCAAGAAAACATAAATTTGGATAAAACTATTAGTACTTGGGCATCCAACTCAAAACCAATTGGTAATGAGTGGAGTGGTCCTCATGCTTATATAGTGGATCTAGTCTAGGAGGTTAGTCAAATATGTGGGAATATTATCTACAACATGACCCTTCCACGTGTAAGGTTCTTTGAGTCCTCTACACGTGGACCGCTGTATGGTTGCATGCCTCCTTCTTGGGTGTGTCATACGGTCTTATGTCACATACAGGGCCTAGGCCTAGCTTTGATACCATATTAGCACTTGGGTTCCCAACTCAAAACCAATTGGCAATGAGTGGAGTGGCCCTCATGCTTATATAGAGGATCTAGTCTAGGAGGCTAGTCAATATGGGACTATTATCTCTACCAAAAACTACATAAACCCATACAATTATTCACATGAATTGATGATTAACCGTAAAAATAGAAAAAAATCCCAAAATTTTATAAAAACTTTAATTCTATTTACTCACCAATTCAAGCTTAGTTTAAGCAAAACCTTTATCCAATCTTACAGAATGGGTCGTATTCCAATCTAGAATTTGAAGACCAAAACTCGTCTTTTGAACATGATGATTTATGAGGCACCGGTAGTAGTAGTAGTAGTAGTAGTAGTAGAAATATGAGGCAAAGAAAGAAAATCCTTGTCTTAGATCGTTTGCATACCCCATCAAACTCACTGCAGCAACATCATGTTTCGTATTCACTTTCTTACTGATTTTCCAATCCAAATCCAAATCCAAACGCATTCCCTTTTTAAGTGATGAATCCACTCTATCGCATCAAATGGAAGCCAGGCACGGATCTATGAGGGGGCTAACTGGGGTTATATCCCGCCCCGTCACAGGTGGAATTTTTTTTTATATATGTATTTTTACTTATAGCCCAATCAAAATTTATACTTGCCTACTCCCTAACCCATTAGTCATTCCTATTTTAGTCTTTAATATATTATAACTATTGATTAGAAGAAGGAAATCTAAAGAACTCTCATGCTTACCAGCGCCATCATCTGGTCCTTGAGCAGAGCAGAGCTAAGACATCTCAAACTCTTGAAGAAATTTTGGACAAAATTTATTAAAAATCGTGGTGATTCACCTAATCAATGTTCTGATTAGAACTAAAGGTACTTTAATTTGTAATTTTTACTTTACCTTATCAATTTAGGTTTTTTTATAAAAGTGTTTCAAAAATTTGGGTTATTGTTGTTTTGGTGATTTACTGATTTGTGAGTTTCAATTTTGTACCTAGATGACTAGAACCAGGCACGGACATATTAGAGAGCTAACTGGGGCTATAGTCCGCCCCCTCACAGGTGGAGAAATATTTTTACATATGTATTTATACTTATAGCCCAATCAAAATTTATACTAGCCCACTCCCTATCCCATTTTAGCCATTCCTATTTTAGTCTTAAATATATTATAGCTATCAATTAAGGAAAAAAATCCAAAGAACTCTCATGCTTACCACCGCCATCATCTGGTCCTTGAACATAGCAGAGTTAAGACATCTCAAACTCTTGAAGAGATTTTAGCCAAAATTAATTAAAAATCATGGTGATTCACCTAATCGATGTTCTGATTTGAACTAAAGGTACTTTGATTTTTAATTTTTACTTTACCTTGTCAATTTAGGTTTTTTTTATAAAAGTGTTTCGAAAATTGGGGCTTCTGTTGTTTTGGTGATTTACTAATTTGTGGGTTTCAATTTTGTATCTAGATGACTAGAACTTATAAGGGTTTCATTAGTTATCTTCTTAATGAATATTGAATAATGACTTGATCCATGTTAAGACTTGAGATGTTGGCATAAATATTGATCCATTTTGCATTTTTCTTTGCATTTTCTCCTTAGATCAGGATCAAGTACTGTAATTTGTGAATGATTCATTGTTGATAAGAGGGAATTACTTTCTAGTTTCTAAGATGTTGTTTTCAGCACTTTGAGGATTTTTTTCCATACTTGAGTGAAAACTGAAAATGACTTGAAAAGAATTATGGATGGTTTTGCCTTGCATTTGTACTGAATCCCATGGAAACCAATGAATAATTGGTACGTTCCATGACTTCAAAATAAGAAGTTACATATCTCAGATTCACTGATTCACATATATAAATATGTTAGTGGAATGTAATCATGAGTTCACTGATTTTTGAAATAATCATTGCTTATAATAATTTTTTACTTGGTATGAATTTACAACATTGTTCATTTGCCTTGTTTGTAATTTGCTACATCAAATTTTGCCTTTTGGTATTTTGATTCCATTTCACGTTACTGATTTGGGCCGTTAAGGGTTTATATTTTAATATTGTGTATTTACTGATTTTTCTCAGGTTATAATGTCACTCGACCATCTTCGTCCAGCATCTAATCGAGTAAAAACGGCACAGTCATTCTTCAAGCCGACAGTGGGTGGAAAATTAAGATTTGTGTTTCCTCTTATTAATAATGTTGATGATCCTACATCATCACATCATGAACCTAGTACTTCTCATCTGTAAAAAGGCGGATCATATGCTCAACCAACTATTTCTAGCATATCTAAGGAAGTTGTTGTCCAAATGAATGTGGGTATGGAAACCAACGACCTTTCTTATGAGCGTGATCCAGGATTGCGATGTCATATTTGGGAGTATACAGTGAATCAACAAGATGAGGTACGTCGAGCTTATCTTAAACAAGGATCTTATAAACCTAAACGTGCATGCTATCGCGGAACTTGGGCTGGAAAACAAAATCGCCATTTCCAACATAGTTGGCTTTGCAAACATTCATGGCTAGGGTATTCTCCTGCAAAAGACAGAGCATATTGTTTGTATTGCTTTATTTTTGAAACAAATCCACCTGTAACGTCTTGTATTTACCGTTAAAGGATTTTCAGATTGGAAGAGGATTAGCTGTAACTCCAAGAAAAGAAAATGTTCATTTGTTGCACATGTTGGAGATGATAAATCTTCACACATGGAAGTTGTTGAAGCTTGTAAAAATCTATATCGGCCATCTCGTCATATTGATAGAGCAATGAATGCACAAAGTAAAGAGATAAGAGATAAGAGCAAAGAACAGGTTACGCCTCAAAACAACAGTTGAGACGGTTTGAGTGTTTGCTCTTCATGCTTGTGCTTTTAGAGGTAATGATGAATCATTAAAGTCAAAAAACCGTGGCAAGTTTATTGGCTTGATAAAGTATGCAGCTATATTGAATGATAACAAAGCTGAAGTTGTCTTAAAAAATTCCCCAGAAAATGCAATGTATACTTCACCAAAGATTCAAAAGGAAATTTTACATATTCTTGCTAACAATGTTAGAGATACCATTCGTACAGAAATTGGAGATGTTAAATGTATTCTTGTGGATGAAGCTACAGATACATCAATTCAAGAACAAATGGCTATTATTTTAAGATTTGTTGATAAGGAGGGTTTCATTAGAGAGCGTTTTTGTACAGTTAGAACAATTGAAGACACTACAACATTAACTTTAAAGAATGAGATTTTGTAAGGCACTTGCTTCTTATGGTCTTTTAACAAAAAATATTCGTGGTCAGGGATATGATGGTGATAGTAATATGAGAGGAGAATTGAATGGGTTACAAGAATTGTTTCTTAAACATTGTTTTAAGAAGCTAACTACAACATTACAAATGTGACGTTGTCGACAATCTGTACTTTGGAAACATAACTAATGTTGCTGATTTATGTCAACAATTGGTTGAAACCGGCAAGTCAAAAATCTATGATTTGATCGTCAGATTAATTCGCCTTGTCTAGACTCTTCCAGTTTCAACAACTGCTACAGAAAGAGTGTTTTCATGTATGAATCTTGTAAAAACGGAACCTCGTAACAAGATGGGTGATGAGTTTCTTGGAGATTGCATGGTTATTCACATTGAAAGAAAAATTACAGAAAAAGTAGAATGTGAGTATGTCACAGAAAAGACTAAAGTGGCCCATAATTGCTCTCATTCAATGTGTCAAGCATGCTCAAAGCCATAATTTTCCTAATCATGCATACTAAATTTACTAAGGGATAACCTACGAGTCTTAAAGGCACTTTGAGTATTTGAGTTTTAGGCACTCTGAATACAAAATTTGGTTAATGGGTTTGGCTAAACCCAAGCAAAATTTTGGAGTGTCACACAAGTTTTCTGATATTCACACGCTTCCCACCATTAACTGCAATAGAACTCGCCCACGACTCTTCCTTTTGAATGGGTGAATGATCTTAACTACGATCAAAAGTCGGTTTAGGGAGAATATTGTAAAAGTCACTTTGTGCAACAGTCTCTCTATCATAATCAAGTTGGTCTAGTCTATGTTGCAAGCCTTGTAATCCATTCATAACATGCATACAACTCGAATAAAGCCAATTGGAAGTATAATTGTCCCACCTTGGTGGTTGACTTACATACCTAGTACAAGGTTGTTGGTATGTATAAAAATCACCATAAGGTTCTCTAGGATTTTGATCATAGCCAATGAATTTGTTTTGATTGTATCCCCTAGGTTGTCAAAGTGTTGTTGAGGTTGAAAACCATATTGATTGTTGTAATATGCTCCTTCCATGAGAAATAAGTACCTGAAATAAGATTCTCAAAACTACGTTAGAGTCAAAAATAAGAAATAAAAATAAGCAAACAAAAACAAATAACTATCCACTTCCTCCCCGGTAGCGTCGCTAAAATTTGATGTGTATCGCGACACGTCAAGATTATTTATTACTTTCTCACTACTTATGATTTATTATGAAGCAAGGGTAAGAAAGGATCGTTCCCACGAGGAGGTCTTGGTTGTTATATGGTTTCCAAATATTATGTAAAAGGGGGGATTTTTCAGATTCACTGAATGTAATTAAACTAACTAAAAAACCTAAGAAATTGTATAAAAGAATCAAAGAGTTAATAATATTGGTCAAGGTTTCGTTTTTATTCACAAAATATGTTCTTGTACCAATAATTAGAATTGATATTTAATCTCTTATTATCAAAAGCCCTAGAATACCTTGATTGCAAGAATATCCTGCAAATTTCCTCAAGTCATCAACAAGCACATTAAAATATGAGAATATGAATTCTACCAAGAGAACAACCTAATGTGTAAAAAGCACTAATCAAGTTTAATTCTCAATAAGCATTAAGATTCATAAAATTAGGCTAATCAACGCAATTGAACGTGGAAAGCGCACTAATTCAATTTAACAAAGGTCATGATTCACATATTATTACAAGGATATATCACTACAAGCTATAACCATAATATGCTACTTGTATTCAAGGAGTATAATTTTTCATTATAATAAACCCTAAATTAGTTATAGGTATGAATGTGAGTTCAATCAATTGGCCGCTCGAAGAAACAAACACTCAATCATACATGACGATATTAATAGTGAATCATAATCGATAATATTGAGACAAAACTAATTTATTAATTGAAATAATCATGTATTATGAAATCCAACTATTCACTAACCAATAATAAGAAAACTAGTTACTCGTAAATTGGAGTTTACGCAATTGAATTCATGAAGAAAAGAAATTGCAAACCTTAGATGTGAGAAATCTTCCATGCATAAACCTACAAAAAAAAGTAGAAGAGGTGAGAAGAGAACTAGTAAAATCCTAGATATCTCTCCTTTTTGTTGAAATTGCTTTTTATAGCTTTCTCCCATGTAAAAGTCTCTTTTCTATAAAACCTAACTCTTTATTTCTAAAAACCGATCGCGCCCAAAATTCAGGAGCGTTAATTGAATCCCACAAACTAATTAAGCCCAAAATATACAAGCATACAGAGGTATTAAGCCTCTTCACTTCACGACAGATCTATGAGACAATTTATTAAGTACATAATGTGCAATTCCAGTTGGTAACTCGGCATAAAATGGATTGTGTTTCTGACTAGTCAATTCTCCGTCCCTGCAATCAACCACCAATTCAAGACAAACCCACATTTATCAAACCATTCATCATTCATAACAACATCATCTCGAAACAAAACCTAATGAACTGGTACCCATTCTGCCACTCCTTGTTGGTGTTGAAAACACGTCCTAACATCAGTCTTATTCTTCTATGTAATCTCATTCTTCTTCTCAACTCAACAGTTCACGACAAACAACAATTCCTCCATCAATTGTTCCCTCACTACTACTTGATCCTATGACTTCTTATTCAATCATTACCAAAAACAACCTCATAACCCTTTAACACCATTTCTTCGTGTAATTAACTGAAAAATCATCCTCAATTCGAATAACAACTCATTCAGTTCTTCACCTTGTTATGGTAGATAACCAACTCTCTCCCAAATCATATTTGTTGTGTCCATAACACCAACAACACTTCTTTTTCTCGCTGCTCTTTTACTCTTCTGTGTTCTTGACCCCAAGAAACCCACAAATCTATGGCAGAAAAGAATTCTAGTTACTTCACTAACTCAAACTCATAAAAATATTCTTCTCTAACTGTTCTCGAGCTTCTCTGGAACTTCAAATAATATTTTAAACCCATCCCCAACAGTGAACCAACACCATCTTTCCTTTTGTTCTTCTTCACCACTACTCTGGTTTTTGCTCTGACATATAACCAAAACTTGGTATTTCTTTCCTTTTCATATTCCTTATTTATCGGTGTATCCATATCTCGAAACTCAGCTTGCCGGTGATGGATCTGGTGCAATAAGGAGGACTCGAGCAGCACCTGGTTACGGATGAAATAAGAGTTATAGAAAGAAACTGGTCGAACAAATGGGTAGCTTGACCTAGCAATTTTGTTTTGTTATAAAGTAGGAACTGGTGGCGCCCTTAGTGAAATGTTGGTTTTACTTAAAAAGAAAGTAACTAGACTCCCTATAGCAATGTTTCAAGGAGAAACAGGTTCCCCCCTAGTAATTCAAAGTTTCTCGAACAATTGAGACTTGTGTGCTTCTAGCTTTGCGCCCATTAACACCCAGTGACTCCGAGCAATGCCATAAGCTTATATTTCTCTTATTTTACTTTATATGACTCCATAAGACCTACAAAATCCAAAACAAAGCGTAATATACCAAAAATACAAGAAAAATAACTAAGACAAGCATAGGAAATGTTAATTAAGTTATATATATTATGCACTTATCGAATTCCCACACACTTTCCTTTTGCTAGTCCTTGAGCAAACTAAACTAAACTAATCTAAACTAAAATATACAACTCCCTTTAATTGAGGATACGATTACACTTAGCATGTGTAAC
This sequence comes from Papaver californicum, assembly GCA_023531435.1. Taxonomy (NCBI): domain Eukaryota; kingdom Viridiplantae; phylum Streptophyta; class Magnoliopsida; order Ranunculales; family Papaveraceae; genus Papaver; species Papaver californicum. The sequence continues at coordinate 321,279 of JAJJMC010029784.1, read as the reverse complement.
AAGCCTTTAAACCCCTAGGTGTCCCTAGAGGACGATTTATAGTCTCGTGAGGGTTTACAAGAGGTATACCTACAAAACCTACTCCTACTTTCAAATATTCCAAAGTACATGCATCCAAAGAGTTAAGAAGACATAAAGTTTTTGCACACTAATAATGAGAAGTTAGATGTACCAAAGAATATTATTTTCATGCTTAACTCTTGAGTTAAGAGAAAACCATCACATAAAAGAATCCATCCTCGAGAGCGATCGAATGTCTCGACTTCTGCATCACTAATATGGTTTTATGCAATTGACACTCAAAAGACGGACTTTATGGTTCTCTTGTGTGCACACATGAATGAAGGATAGAAACCCTGCACACGTTGAATGGTGGGAAAGGAAAACCTTCATTATATTTTGAATACCCCATAGAAACGTGGGAAGAAAAGAACCTATTCTCTGATGATCTCTAATAAAGGAAATCAAGCACTATGTGAGGATGGTAATACTCATTCACCTTCTAATCCAATCTACAATCATCACCACTCTCACAACGTCCTATAGAAACGTCTTCGTTTTCGGCTTCAACTGTAGAAGATGGACTCTTGAACTTTATAGAACTTCAACAATTTCTAACTCTTTTCTACTCAAATTTCCGTTGCTTAGAACTTCTTTATATATTTTTACTTTCCCACGACCTTAACGAATAAATACAAACAGAAACATACACTAAAGGGAAAACAAAAATGATGCTGGAGAAAATTTGGTCTAGCGTTAGGTCTACATGATCCAAATAATGATGTTGCTGATAAGGGTGGTGCTATTGATGTTGGGGTAGATGATGTTACTGATGTAAATGGTGCTGGCGATGCTCCTGATGATGATTATAACTGAGAAGGTGATGAAAATGGTTAGTTTATGTATGTTTATTTTTATCGAAAATAATAGTTTATGCTTCTTTTTTAAAGACTTGCTATTTTTGGTTTGTAATGACTATAAGGTTTAATTGGTTTTATGATTGAATGAACTAAGGTTTAATTACGTCTTGAGAATGAGTCAATTCGAATTGGTAAGTTATATGGCCCTACGTATTAGTCGATTCCCTCGACTTATGTGTTATTTTTTCTTCACATGGTCAAAATTTGGCTCAATAACTAGTTTTGTCTGAAAATATATCCGTTTTCCATTTATGTATATAAATAGGATAACCCATTCTCCATCATGCACTACTTCATTCAGATAAATCCTTCTCCATCATTCACTAATTCTTTCAAAAAAGTTATGCTACAATAGTTAATCCATGGTCATCAACTACCAAGTCAATTGCTAATAAGAAATATGAGATACTCAAAAGAAACAAACAAATGAAAATAGATGTGGATGTTAAGAGAGAGACCGAATGGGTTAGAAATTTTACATCGTTTTAGATGTTCCCGAAGAGAGCCGGCCTGATAATCTATTTTGGAATCATTTTAATACAGACCCTTTCTTGCCCAAGTGGGATGGTAAGTACAAGAAACCACAACAACAATATCGGGAGGAGTGTGTTTACTCTTGTACCGGTCTGCAACGTAGGAGGAATATATCAAATGGAGAGGCGAACGATTTAGTCATTTCGAAGCAGCATTGATAACTGAATCCCGTACCGGAAAATAACAAGATTTTCACTTTATGCAATCTACTAGTGTAAGAAAGTTTATTTTATTTATGGAGAGTGTCCAATAAAAGATTACAGATCATCATAATTATGACAACCATTCTTCACTTTAAAAAGCTTATATACACCATTGAGTCTATGCACTATGATCTTAAACGGGCATTCATGCTTCTTTGACTTACTCATGTAGACCCTCGACGTCATCGTCACATACGGCTTGTCCTTTGTCATATGACTTTCAATCTTGCTACTTCTATCGTAAACAATTTCTAAACGATCACGCCTCAAACGACAACCTAAGACTAATGTGCATTTGGTCGATATGTTTTTTCCCACAATCCATTGCTTTTGCATCGTCTTTATTTTGCCATACCAAATTAGTGTAATTAATAGTGGTAGAAGTATCAGGCCCAAACAGAGACATGGGCTCAGGTTGATCGTCGCTGAGCGCTTGAACAATCTAAAATATATATCAAAACATTAGTCCAATACAATAGGCGGATATGGAACAATTGTATCGACCAATTATTAACAATCGGGCTTTAGGTCCATATTTATTCATTGATTCCACCTGGTTTTGGTTTTGAGGAAAAATCCCTAAGTATACAATCGACATACATGAAATGACTTGTGTACCGATTCTAACATTCAGCAAAGTGCATTTTTCTGGTCACTTTTTCGATTAAAATCGGCTCATATAGCAACATACATCAACCGATTGCATACTTGGTGGGAAAAATCTCCCAGTGATACAATAGGTCGATATGGGAGTTTATAAAAATCGATTATTTCACCTACCAATCTCCACAAATATGAACTACAATCGGTTGTTGTTTATCACCATATCAACCGATTGTAGTTCATCATATGTTGGGAAGATATAAAATCGGCGGGTGTGGCATCATCGTATCCGCCGATTCTGGGTAATGGGTTTGCTAGAAAAACATTGAAACTTAGAAAATATTTCACTTTTTTGGGCGATTATAAGCTACAAATACATGTTTCAAGATCCTTAACACGTATACATGAAGGTTGGAAGCATTACGATCTTTATGTTTCCGGTTTGATTCTTCATTAAGATAATCTGATTTGTGGTATGTAGATGCACCCACTTCTTTATCACCACTAGGATGTACATCCTCACTGTAAAATTTCATTTTTGCTACCGAAATCACAAAACCCTAATTTTCCCCAAGTTCTCCTTCTTCAAAACTTTCAAAAAAAACGCTACTCTAATTCTTACCATCTAACACTAACTATAATCCAATTTTAAACACTAATTAATCTAACTACTAACTAAATTAATTAATACTAATTAATCAAGAGATAATTAGCTATTAACAAAAATAGTTGAATAAGGATTTTTTTATTTTACTTCAAAATGATCTCATTTAACTTATTAGGTAGGCCTCAAATAAAATGGACATGCCTCAAATTAACCAGGAAAATAATGGACAAAGTTAAAAATTGGACAAGTGACTCAAATATACGTTGTTAATTGAAATTTTGAAATTGCAATGTGATCTAAAAATTTTCCCATGAAGTCTTCTATCTTAATACCTACTTCACCTTAACTGAAAAATTTACTTGATGAGATATTGAATTTGCTAGATCCAATAATGCACTAAGTGATCGAAAATTTTATGGTAATCTAAAGTGTGTTATGCAACTTAAAATTTGTTATGTGACCAAACTTTCTCTAGTGACCTAAATCATGTCATTTGATCCAATATTTTCTTAGTAATTCAAATTTACCTTAGGGTTCAAATATTTTTTTTAGTGATTCAAAATATGTGTCGTAGCCCAAGTTTTCATAGAGATCAAAGATACGTGCATTGCAAAAAAAGGAGTTTATTGCCGCTTTTAATTACCACTCATCTATAAATAATGCGACAATAGTAGGCCTGTCAATGGTAGCTATCAGAACGAATAGTGGTTCTTCCCCATCTGTATCCATTGATTTCTACCCGATATTTGTATCCTATAAATATCCAACATATAGTTAATAGTTGCTTACCTATCCATATCTGTCACGGAACGGAAAATTCCGCCTCTGGCGCTATGCGCTGGGCAGGCCAGAACTCCCCGATGCGCAGCTTGAAAGATAGTAACCGGACCTTAAAACTTAACTTCTCGCTGTCATATGCAATTATATTTGCCTTTCCAAGCTTGCTTTGCAAGCATGATACTCGAAACGTAGTTTCTATACCTGATGCAGATCGGAAGCGTGTAAAGATTATAATAACCGCAGTGGAATAAAAATAAAAGAAAAGTAACCGGTAGAATGGGTAGAAATCGTTAGAAATTAGTTGATCTTCAAAGAGATATCCTAAAATCTACGGGGTTATCTAGACTTCGTTAGTTCACTACGAATAATGACTATAAATATGAGATTAATATTCAGACTTCGGGGTAAACCCAACTATGAATGAAAATCAAAATCAATAAACACAACAAGTTTAATGAAAATAAAATAATTTTAATTAATAAAAAACTCTCCCTCATTTTCGTTTTTGGAGCTCCTTATATAGATAACTCATACTAAACAAACCCTAAACTTATCAAAAAACTATAAACTTGTTCTCCAAGGTATCTACTACATTTTGACAATTTTCCTAACTTATTAAAACTCTTAAAATAAACTTCTAGACTCTTCCAAAATTACCCTAAATAATAAATCCGAAAACTAATTATTTTTCTACTAAAAATAACATTAATAAAATAATAATAATAATAATAATAATAATAATAATAATAATAATAATAGATTTATTTTCCATAAATCTCCCTCCATCATTCTACCGGTGCTGGAGAAGATTCGTCCTCGAATCTTGCCGGTACCATGTTCTGCATGTGTAACTCGTTGATGACAATCTTCATACACATATTTGATGTTGTAAAAAAATAATTTCTGCACCGTATCGAAACATGAGGTATGATGGAAGCCTAAAACGGATCTTCATAAGTTGATTCAACAAATTCTCTCTTGTTAGGATGGATATAAGAGACCATTTGTGTATCACAATAATCAACAACTAGCTTACTCTCGGGCAAAGACAACTCATCAATATTAGGAATTTCTAAATCAATAAGTTTATCAGGATTACATGACTCACCATGAAACTCTACTAAATCATGCGCAACTTCTTGGGACTTTTTTTCTTTGTCAAAAACATGATGTTCTTCGCCTTTTTGAAAAGAAAATTTCATATCCTCCTCATCATCGGGATATTTATCAAAGATCAAAGTTATATATCTCTCAACAATAACTTGATTTTGTGCATCATTGTCATGACGGCAAAACAAGTCTTCAACGTAGTAATCTGCACTATTATTTTCTTGTACAAGCGAGCATGGTTTAGATCGAGATTTTAGTGACTTCTTCAAATAACATTCCATCACTTCTAGAACCGCCTTCTTTGATTTGATCCGATATTCACATCTTCTCGGATCTCGTCTTGGTGACAATTTATTGACCCTGAATACTCGTCTTAGTAACATTGTATTAACCCTAGAATCAAACTTTGCTCTGGTAACCAACTGATGCAGATCGGAAGCGTGTAAAGATTATAAGAATCGCAGCGGAATAAAAATAAAAGGAAAGTAACCGGTAAAATGGGTAGAAATCGATAGAAATTAGTTGATCTTCAAAGAAATATCCTAAAATCTACGGGGTTATCTAGACTTCGTTAGTTCACTACGAATAACGACTATATATATGAGATTAATATTCAGACTTCGGGGTAAACCCAACTATGAATAAAAATCAAAATCAATAAACACAACAAGTTTAATGAAAATAAAATAATTTTAATTAATAAAAAACTCTCCCTTATTTTCGTTTTTGGAGCTCCTTATATAGATAACTCCTACTAAACAAACCCTAAACTTATCAAAAACCTATAAACTTGTTTTCCAAGGTATCTACTACCTTTTGACAATATTCCTAACTTATTAAAACTCTTAAAATAAACTTTTATACTCTTCCAAAATTACCCTAAATAATAAATCCGAAAATTAATTATTTTTCTATTAAAAATAATATTAATAAAATATAAATAATAATAATAAAATAATATATTTATTTTCCATAATTCTCCCTTCATCATTACCGTACTAACTCACCCTTATTCTACAAATGGTACATGACTATCAAATCCAATGGTGAATGCCTTTTTGGCAAGCATCACGTAATTACGATCATTGTCCAGGTCTAACTCATGCCTTGGACTAGTACCTAGGCCATTTCAAGCCTAATTTTTCGTTTTATCAATTCTGCTTCGACCATGCGCTGGTGTTTTGCACTGGTCTTGCTCTTGCCAATGGTACCACAACCATGCATATTCCTTTCATACCGTATGGCTTGATAGGAAGTATGATTATCCATCAAATGGAATGAAATTACCTCATCAACTGCGGTAACAATCATTTCTTGCCTAGCACTACCGAGCCAGATGATATGAGCTACCAAAGCGTCACAATCATCTCCAAATTAGATGATATGAACGACAAGATGATGCGCCTCAATGCGTTGCATTTCGGATGCCTACGTACCCAACCCGTACCTTGAAGGGATCAAGCATGACCGTAGTTCATCAGTGTCAATTCGAAAAGAACAAGCAACTTAAGCCTATTAAGGGAAAGCCAACATCAAATCTCGCTTCATTACAAGGCCAAATGCCAATCAAAGCCTAGACCGTATAGGCCAAAGGACTTCCGCAAGGTATGCACTAGCTTGTGCATAACTATCGCTATGTACTATGCAAATATGCGTTCTCGAGTACGTAATAATATTGAATTATGCTTTCGCATAATTCAAACTTTATGGGCTAAGCTACAAACATATTGATGCTTAAACATCAAGTATGTTCCAACATATAAGCCACATCGCATATATATGTGCATTACCGCTCATGGACATTCAAGCTTTATCGTTTAAGCTATAAGCATATTGATGATTAGGCATCAAGTACGCTCCAACGTATAGGCCACATCGCATATATATATGCATTACCACTCATGCACATTCAAGCTTTATCGTTTAAGCTATAAGCATATTGATTTTTAGGCATCAAGTATGCTCCAACTTATAGGCCACATCGAATATATATGTGCATTACCGCTCATGCACATTCAAGCAAAGCTCCCTCCCTATATATGTTTTATTTGCATTTTTACAAATAAATAAAAGAAAGGGAAGTGACATCCATCGACTGTACGTTATGCAAAAACGCCAAATGGTTGGCGCCTCTAGGTAAAAACGTCAACTGATTGGCGCCTCTAGGCAAAAATGTCAACTGATTGGCGCCTCTAGGTAATTCCGCCATCTGGTTGGCGCGTCAAGGCAATTCCGCCATCTAGTTGGCGCGTCAAGGCAATTCCGCCATCTGGTTGGCGCGTCAAGGCAATTCCGCCATCTGGTTGGCCAAATCCGCCATCTAGTTGGCTAAGCGTGCCTAAGACAAATGAAACTTTCTACTAGTTAGCGCCTCCAAGGCAAATTCTCTTTCTATATGGCATTGCCAAGGCAAATCCGCTTCCTGCTAAGCCAATCTAGGCATCATCATTTTTCAACCAACACCTCCTCCCTATATATGTTTTATTTGCATTTATACAAGTGAATATAATGAGGATATATGACGTTCATATACTGTACTTTCTAGTGATACATTCTAAGGCATGCATCACGGTATAATAGTGCATTAGCGCTATGATACATTCTCGGAATGCAACATCGGTTCAGTGATGCATTCTCAATCATGCATCAGGGCATAATAGTGCCTTAGCACCATAGTGCATTCTCGGATATGAATCTTTGGTTAAGTGATGCATTTTCAATCATGCATCACGCGTAATAGGGCCTTAACACAATAATTCTAGGTCAAGGCATCCACACCCTAATGCATATCTGAGTAAGCTTTATAATCTTAGGATGAAGCTTCATCCCATGCCATGACGCCTCCCTAAGTAAGCGTCATACGAAAATTGCGGGTGTTACATTCTTACCACCTTCAAAGACTTTCGTCCCTGAAATTTAACTCAAAAAACTATTGTGCACAAGCTTCATCGACTAAGGTTTCCTATGCATATGCCCCATACCATGATGCACAGAAATCCTGCAAGGGTCTAGTGTTTGTTAATGAACACAAATTAGAACCTTCAGAATATGCGTTTATTCCGTATATCCCGGAATCCTAATAGGGTCCGTAGTTGTTGTAAACGCCAATTAAGAACTACTAAACATACGTCCCATACAGTATGCTCGAGGATCATAAAAGTTTTTACAACTCTACAAAGAAAATCAATTTGGATCCCTAAACATGTGTCCTATAACACATGCTCAAGAATGCAAAAGGATTTACTCAACTACGAGATCTCAAGTGGACGTCCCATAACATACACTCAAGAATCTCCCAAATTCACAAGAGTTGAAAGGGTCATCGAATATAGAAAGCAATATTATACTTAGTATCATGAGGACCTAACTCGATTGCCAGAGTAGTCGTATGCAAGCCTACCGTTACAACTAACGGTCTTCCGGGTTTCCACTCGTAAGTGGGAGCTAGCATGCATGACAACACACACCGTTCCAGCAACGGGTGGGGATGATCAGTCCCATTGTCTACCACCGTTCCAACGACGGTCTTCCGGGTTACCAACAATATGGTAAAAGAGTCTAATAAGGCCTGGAAAACTCATACTACACTCGAGCGCATCCAAATATCAGCAAAGTAATTATCATAGTAGTTATAATTTTTCTTAGTACAGGCACTTGGCCTGAATGTCCCATACAAACTTACAAAGTAACTGGCCTAGCAGTCACAAACTCTTCTTTTTGCATAACAGTTGGCCTACTCTTCCAACCTTTTTCCTTTTTCTTTTGAAGGAAAATTTTGTAGTCGCATTACAAACACTCACTTGACGAGTCCAAAACGCACAATCCCTAGTATTTTCTCGGAACTTGCTCTGATATCATTTGTCATGGACCGGAAAATTCCGCCTCCGGCGCTATGCGCTGGGCAGGCCAGAACTGCCTGATGCGCGGCTTGAAAGATAGTAACCGGACCTTAAAGATTAACTTCTCGCTGTCATATGCAGGTATATTTTCCTTTGCAATCATGTTACTCGAAACGTAGTTTCTATTCCGTACTAACTCACCCTTATTCTGCAAAGGGTACATGACCATTAAAGCCAATTGTGAATGCCTTTGGCAAGCATCACGTAATTACGATCATTGTCCAGGCCTAACTAATGCCATGGACTAGTACCTAGGCCATTTCAAGCCTAATTTTTTTCTTCATCAATTCTGCTTCGACCATGCGCTGGTGTTTTACACTGGTCTTGCTCTTGCAATGGTACGACAACCAGGCATATTTCGTTTATACCGTATGGCTTGATAGGAAGTATAATCATCCATCAAATGGAATGAAATTACCTCATCAAGTGCGGTAACAATCATCTCTTCCCTAGCATTACCGAGCCAGATGATATGAGCTACCAAAGCATCGCAATCATCTCCAAATTAGATGATATGAGCGAAAAGATGTTGCGCCTCAATGCATAGCATTTCGGCTGCATATGTACCCAACCCGTACCTTGAAGGGATCAAGCATGACCGTAGTTCATCAGTGCCAATTCGAAAGGAACAAGCAACTTAATCATATTAAGTCAAAGCCAACATCAAATCCTGCTTCATTACAAGGCCAAAGGCCAAGGAAATCTAGACCGTATAGGCCAAAGGACTTCCGCAAGGTATGCACCATCTTGTGCATAACTATAACTATTTATTATGCAAATATGCGTTCTCGAGTACGTAACAATACTGAATGATGCTTTCGCATAATTCAAACTTTATGGGCTAAGATACAAACATATTGATGCTTAAACATCAAGTATGTTCCAACGTATAGGACACATCGCATATATATGCGCATTACACTCATGCACATTCAAGCTTTATCGTTTAATCTATAAGCATATTGATGCTTAGGCATCAAGTACGTTCCAATGTATAGGCCACATCGCATATATATGTGCATTACCACTCATGCACATTCAAGCTTTATCGTTTAAGCTATAAGCATATTGATGCTTAGGCATCAAGTATGTTCCAACATATAGGCCACATCGTATATATATGTGCATTACCGATCATGCACATTCAAGCAAAGCTCCCTCCCTATGTATGTTTTATTCGTATTTTTACAAATAAATAAAAGAAAGGGAAGTGATATCCATCGACTGCACCTTAGGAAAAAACGCCAACTGGTTGGTCCCTCTAGGCAAAAACGTCAACAGATTGGCGCCTCTAGGTAATTCCGGCATCTTGTTGGTACGTCAAGGCAATTCCGCCATCTGGTTGGTGCTTCTAGGAAAATCCGCCATCTAGTTGTCTAAGCATGCCTAAGACAAATGAACCTTTCAACTATTTAGCGCATCCAAGGTAAATTCTCTTTCTATTTAACATTGCCAAGGCAAATACGCTTTCTGCTAAGCCAAGCTAAGCATCATCGACTTTCAACCAACACCTCCTCCCTATATATGTTTTATTTGTATTTATATAAGTGGATATAAGGAGGATATATGACGTTCATCTAATGCACTTTCTAGTGATGCATTCTAAGGCATGCATCACGGTATAATACTGCATTAGCGCTATGAACATCGGTTCAGTGATGCATTCTCACTCATGCATCACGGCACAATAGTGCATTAGCACTATAATGCATTCTTGGTATGCAACATCGGTTCAGTGATGCATTCTCAATCATGCATCACGGCATAA
>JAJJMC010029784.1:265592-310845 GCA_023531435.1 Papaver californicum | reverse complement strand
CATCGGTTCAGTGATGCATTCTCAATCATGCATCACGGCATAATAGTGCATTGGCACTATAATGCATTCTCGGATATGCAGGTTTAGTTAAGTGATGCATTCTCAATCATGCATCACGCGTAATAGGGCCTTAACACAATAATTCACGGTCAAGGCATCCACACCCTAATGCATATTTGAATAAGCTTAATAATATTAGGATGAAGCTTCATCCCATGCCATGACGCATCCCTAAGTAAGCGTCATGCGAAAATTGCGGGTGTTACAGTATCCGTTAACCTTTACGGATATCGGATATCATCTAAATTATCCGTTTCGATTTATTTGTTAAAACAAAACAGGAATAACTACAAATCACTACTGAATTAAACATAAAACACTACTAAAGTCAAATATTTTATACAAAAAAAAAATGATCTTATCAAAGACAAACTCCAAATTACTTGACAAAAGCTCAAAAGTTACTTATTAAAGACTACTTGTTCGTACAAGAAAACAAAGAAATACAAAATGTTGAATCATTCCTTGTCAGTTGATCTTATCATCCATATTTATCTTCTTCTATTTCTTTTCTTTTATTTCTAGTACGTGTTCTATCCCCTCTTATTATAGAATACTTGCATACAATGGAATATGTTAGTTTGTACTCAACAAGATTCATAGAATGAATTATGGAAAACATAAGAGAATCCAAAAAGAAAATAACATTAATACTGGTAAGAGAATTCTGAAAAGAAAAATGAGGACTAAAGACAAGACTAAAGACTAACCAGATAAAGTCAAATACAATAGAAATTCACAAAATAAAAGCTCATGTATTTGATATGGTTAACACTAATACTTCACACACAACAAAGTGATTATCTAGAAAGAAATAATGATGAGATTCAATTCTAAAAAATGACTAAAAAAATGCCAAAAAGATTACCAATACTAATGAGCTAAAAGATAGCAATGAAAAATAACCAGAATTTCTTCAAAACAGAAAGCTAACAATCACAGAGTTGACTTAACTGAAATTGCACATAATATCACAGTCATCGATATAAAAGATTTATGCACTTCATGCTTGATTTAAAGTACAACCAGATAAAAGATGACCCAGATAGATTGCAGGGAAAGAAAGAGTTTAATCCCAGACAAAAAACAAAAAAAAAGTAAAAAAATATAATAGTGAAATAAGAAATTATGCAGAAGGATATGAGAGGATTGCAGCAAAGAAATGATAAATAAAAATAAAAGAATAAATAGTAAAACAAAGACTATTGTAGTGAACCAATGTTCTCATTTTGTAAGTGATGCCTACTGTTTTCTTACTTTCAACTACTGATTGGGAAAAACTAAATTTTATTGGAAACAAGCCATACTAATAACTAAGTAGCACGGTGTATTCATATCCATGAAAAACTTTCATGACAGGGGAATCATAAAAGCAGGAGATGAATAATAACAACAGTAAATTACATACCCAAGAACTAGATGGTTGGAGCACTGATTTCCACCTTCACCTAACCTTATTTATTGTCATCAACCACAACGTCTGAAGTAACAAAAAAAACTTATTCTTTGAGATATAAGGAAGTATATAAATGAAATCACCAATAAATAAGAAAGTTACAGGTTAACCTTTAAGATCAAGCAACCAATCATTTAAGCAAAGTAATGCTTTAACAGATTCTGGAGCTAGTGAACTACTATGTGTTGTAAGTACCCTACCACCACCACTAAAGGTAGATTCTGATGCTATAGTTGACACCGGAATATCCAAGACATCTCGAGCAATTTTTCCCAAGCGTTGGGTACGTGGCGGCATGATTCTTCCACTACATTAATATATCAAATTTTAATTCATCGGTTCCTTGTTCAAGCAATGGTTCTTCTAAGTATTTCTCCAACTCTGACATTTGGACCTCAACAACGCATTATTTCTTTACGAACTCCTTGAGTTCAAGGTCAGTTCTATGTTTAGATGTAACTTGAGTATTTTCAAGGTTAGATGAACGTGTTCCAACCGTAGAGGAGTTCCTAAAATAATCAGGATTTGAAGAGCCACTTTGAGATTCTTACCATGAAAAAAGAGTACCTAAATCTTCACGAAAATCCTCAATTTAAGTTCTTGAGAGAATATCGTTATATAATCTCTTATAAATAAAACTTACCAACAACGCCTTATACCATGGATCTAAAACAACTCCAATGCTCATCAACTAATTACATGTATTCAAGTACATGTCAAAATTTTTTCTTATCTCCTTTGTATTTTCTCTAATATAATCATGGGGACTAATTTCCCATGTACGAATGCTCAAGTTAACTTCATAAACACTTTTGAAATACATGTTTGTTTTTGGATACTTAACCCCTTGAAAAAAATTTTGCGATATCATGAAACACTTCCAAACACTCGCAGATGACTATTCCTACTCTTCTGAATTTGATAAACACTTGAAACCATTATCTAACTCCATTAAACGTTAAAATCCTTGGCGCAAATCAATAGCATTATGAAGCATCAAATAAGTCGAGTTCCACATCGTATATACATCTAAAGATACCTTATGTATAGGGAGCCTCACTTGCATCAATGCACTTTTAAACTTCTTCTTTATACCGTGCGAAGACATGATATACTTGATACATTCACGAATCCTTGCTATAAACCATGCAGTTATATTCATTCGGTCTAGTACAACTAAGTGCAGTATATGATTGTTGCACCGCATATGAAACATCCTTCCCTTAAGAACCAAAGATCCCTTGTTATGAAGCCAGTCCTTGAGGTTATCCATCATCACCTTATTAGAAGAAGCATTATCAGCAGCTAAAGCAAAATATTTATTATCAATATTACGCTCCAAAGCTATGGTTTAACAACTTCTCCCAGAACTTCTTCCATATGTGGAGATGACACCAAAAGATATGCAAGTGTTTTTCTTATACAACTTCCAATCATCATCTATGTAGTGGTATTTAACACACACAGAAAAACCATCCCGTGTATGTTTAGATGTCTATATATCATTCGTGAGACTGCATTTTTAGAAGTCAGTGAATCCAAAGACCCTTGCAACTCAAGTTTAATCTTACCATAAATTTTTAGTATCTTCTCGAGTTGTATCCCTTCCAAGAACCTTGGAAAATGGGTTGAGAGACTTCACAAACTCTCGAAAATATGAATACTCAACTATATTAATAGGATAATCATGTTTAGCGATCATTTTAGCAAGAAGGTCTCAGGAAGTTTCAACATTGAATTTCCAGTTGGGTAACTTTGTACCTTGGTCACTTAGTCTCATAAAAGTCAATTTTGCTTGGCCAAGTTAATTATCAAGTTTTGACTTACAGGTTTTTAAATGGTTTCTCAAGTGGTTGGTTCCATTTCCACTATTTGTGTTGAATTTCTCCTTACAAATTTACTTGGAAAAACCATTGCTTGAATAAGGAACCGACGAATTCCAATTCGATATAGTAATGTGGTGGAAGAATTAATCATGCTTCCACGTACCCAACGCTTGCGAAAATTTCTCGTGATATCTTAGTTGTTCCAGTGTGAACTGTAGCATCAAAATCTACCTTTACTGGTGCTGGTAGGGTATTTACAACACGTAGGAGTTCACTAGCTCCAGAAATTGTTCAAGCATTACTTTGCTTAAATGATTGGTTGCCTGATCTTAAAGGTTAATCTCTAACTTTCTTATTCATTAGTGATTTCATTTATATCCTCCCACTAGTAATTTGTATCCCCTTTATCAATCGTCCAATATATATGTCCCAAGATAAAAAACTTCATCGTGATAAGTAATTTACCACTGTGGCCAAAATCAAATTCCACGACCCAAAATTTATCTCGGGAACTGAAGTCCACACTGCGACTCAAAATCTACCACAAGACTTAAAACTAGTAGGAACCTAAAATTTGTATAAGAACCAAAAACTACATTGCCATTGTTGGAAAATATATAGCAAGTATACTAATACAAGAAAAGTTCTTTAAGGGCAACTCTTATAGTAAAGAAAATTATCCATAACTTTATCTTGTGGACCTAGATATGCCATTATGTCATATATTAGCATCCACAAATCATAAAGGTCCAAAGGAAACCCTCAAATTTAAGGGGGTCACTCTAGATAGTCCAAAGATCGGATAGAGATGGATTTATTTATTTATTTATATTTTTATTATTCTCATCTGATCATCCTTTGACCATTATATTTTTTTCATATATTACTTTTTACTTCTTAGTTCAACCTTTAACCGGATAGAGATGGATGTAATAATTTTCTTTTAATTAATAAATTATATGTCCGGTCATTTAATGACCGAATCAGTGTAGTCCATATCGGCCGGTACGGCCGGTATACCGCCGGTTTTACCGATTTCGGCCGAAAAGCGAGACGAAATCCGATATACCGGTAAATGGTATTTGATCGAAAATATCGGCCGGTATGGACTGTATCGGTTTGACCGGTATTGACCGATATTGACCGGTATTGGCCGGTATTGACCGGTACAATCGTTTTTTTTTTTGTTTTTTTATTTAAAAAAAAATAATAAAAAAATAATTTATTCTTGTTTTAGGGTTTTCAATTGTTACTCTTTTTTTATGATATTTTAGAATTATATATGCGTATGGTAATATCTATAATTAATCTAATGATCTTAAAATTGTAATATCTTTGTTTAATTAGTATTTTAGACGATAAAACTTTGAAGTTGTTCTTGTTTCTTTTGTTTTTCCAGTTTGAACTTTGTATGAAATCTATGGATCTATATATTTTGGATGAATACTAGTTTATCTTTTTAAACTTTGTGAAAAAATGTTTGTTATAACGTTTTAAAATATATTTATAGTTATAAAATGTGAACTAGTATTTTTTCATAAAATTATAGGTATAAAATATATGCACCGATATTCCGCCGATATTTAAACCGAGATTTCCCCGGTATACCGGCGTACCAGTGTATCGCTCTCGACCAGTACGAACCGAAATCCGGTATGATACAACCTTGGACCGGATACATATATCGTTGTTTTTTTCCTATATATTTCTATAGATATAATGGCCTACATAAATATTTGAGGAGGCTTTTTGTGGATTCCTACGGAAAAAAGACTCCACAAATATCTGATAATCTATATATAATTCAAAGTTACAAGTATCAAAGTTATGTTGCGGATGTTCCACACCATAAGAATTTCCTAAAGTAACAACCCAATACTACAAGTTCTAGAGGCCTGAACTGGCAATTGCACCACAACGTGTTCAAATAAATACTTCAAAGTTACAAGTATCAAAGTTACAGATCACTTAAAGTTACAACTTGGAAAACGTATAGAAAGTGCACTAATACACATTAGAGATTGATTAGCTCATTCTTTAGGATATTAAACAACAAAGGGTGAATAAAGTTACAAATTAGGCAAGTGACTCGATCAAAATTTTAAATTTGTAATGGGATATAAAATTTACCACATAAGTCAGTTAAAATTGTCTTGCATTTTAGTATGAAGCTTGATATAGGGCCTCCCATATCCTGGAGGGGCTCCAATAATAAGACGAAATAGAGATAGTTTGAAGTAAAACTCAAAAACTTCTTATCTTTAATATTTTCACAATACCCAAACCACCCCTGATTAGTAATCTTAATTACATTAATTAGTTAAGATTAAATTAAGTTAATCATGATTAATTAAACATAATCTTGTATTTAAAAAACTGAATTCAATTTTTTTTTTTGAATTTGTGTTTTGTGGGAAGAAAAACTAGATGAAATTTAAGAAAATTTTGTCGTTTTTTTTTAACCCTAGATTTTGATTCAATCAACCACAGTAGCATTGAGTATACCTCTAGCTTAAACTCTTGATCTTTTTATGGCTCAAATTTGATGAAATCACGATTTGAAAGATGGATTTTTTGTTATTCAGAGAAACTTACGGTTGGGTTTCATGTCGAACCCAACCTTAACACCAAGAACACCCCAGATTTACGGTTGGGTTTTCAACCAGACCCAACCATAACTATTTTGTTCTTCATATTACGGTTGGGTTCAAATGGAAACCCAATCATAACTAATTTTTTCTTCATATTACGATTGGGTTATTAAACAAACCCAACCGTAACTTCAAATGTAGGATATGAAGATTCAATTAAGATTTACGGTTAGGTTTTCAACCAAACCCAACCGTAACTAATCTTTAAACCCCAATTGTCAAATTAGATAAATAGATTTTAATATTTTTTATCTCTATCTTGTAAACAATTGAAAGACGAAGCTAACCCAAAAAAAATGAGGTCAATCGGACATCGTATGAAGGAGTTATGATCAAAACGGTGAAATCTATTTGTATCCAGAAATAGTTACGGTTGTGTTCGCCAATAAACCCAACCGTAATTTTGGGCTCAATGAAGCCCAAAAATCTCAAATTTACGGTTGGGTGTATTGGCGAACCCAACCGTAAATATTCCTGGATACTTTTCATCGTTTTGATCATAACTCCTTCATACGAAGTACGATTGACCTCATTTTTTTTGGTTAGCTTCGTATTTCAATTCTCTACAAGATAGAAATGAAAAATCTTAAAATCTATTTATCTAATTTTACGATTGAGGTTTAAAGATTAGTTACGGTTGGGTTTGGTTGAAAACCTAACCGTAAATCTTAATTGAATCTTCATCTCCTACATTTGAAGTTACGGCTGGGGTTTATTTAATAACCCAACCGTAATATGAAGAATAAATTAGTTACGGTTGGGTTTCCATTCGAACCCAACCGTAACATGAAGAACAAACCAGTTACGGTTGGGTTTTTCATTCGTATCCAACCGTAAATTCCCTCTGTAACCCAAAATCCTCATTAGCTTGTTTAGTTTTATCCGGATTGTCATCACTACTACTTTCTACACATTTATTAGTATTCTTCTTCACGAAATTGGGAGTTTAATCGGCGATAAAATTTTGATTCTATGGAGAAATTTGATTAAAATGGAGAAGGAGAAGATATAGAGGAGATGGAAAGATTTTAATTAAAGAACACATTTGTCTTTTTTTTATTGGGTAAAGGGTAAAATGGACATTTAACTTTACCCCTAGGACATCCCTTAACGGAAAATTGGGTCACCTCGCCTCCTAGAGGAGCCCCTATATCAGGCTTCTTTAGTATTTACACTGTAACTGAAAATTTTCCTGGTGGAATCTTAAATTTGCTTCTAATAATAATCTGCTAGGTAATCAAAAATTTTGTAGTAACCTAAAGTGTGTTGTGTGGCTTAAAAGTTGTTGTATGATCCAAAATTTCTCCAGTGACCTAAATCATGTCATCTGATCCAACATTATTTTTAGTAATTCAAATTTAACCTGTAAACCAAGATCTACTTGGGGTTTTAATACTTTTCCAGTGATTCGAAATATGCATCATGGCCCAAATTTTCATAGAGACCACAGATATGCCCTAAGACATAAAATCTTCATTTTGATAAGAAATTTACCACTGTGACCTAAATCAAGCTCCACGACCCAAAGTTTAACCTGACGCTAAAATCGACATTGCGACTCAAAATCTACCACAAGATCCAAGACTAGTAGTAACCTGAAATTTATCTAGGGACCGAAACTGCATTGTCATAACTCTAATTACATTGTTAGAATAAATCTAAACCACGATCTAATATCCACCATCTCCCCAAAATTCCGGAAGGCTAATTTAGGGGCTCCCATATTTGTAGAGGGGTTCCCATAATAAGACGAAATAGATACATTTGAAGTAAAATTTGAAAATCCTTTATCCATCATATTTTCATAATGGCTAAAGTACCCCTGATTAGTTAGTAAAACTAATTAGCTAATAGATTAAGCTAATCATGATTAATCGAAAATAATCTTAAACTTAATCAAATCAATTCAAAAAAATTTCTTTTTGGTTTGGTGGGAAGAAAAATTAGAAGAAATGTAAGATAATTTTGTAGGTTTTTTTTTAAACCCTAGATTTTGATTCAATCAACCAGAGCATAACTGGGATTCATCTAACTTAAACTCTTGGTCTTTTAATGGCTCAAATTGGATGAAATTACGGACAAAAAGATGATTTATTTTTGATTCAGAGAATTTTACGGTTGGGTTTTCATGTCGAAACCAACCGTAAAAGCTATTTACGGTTGGGTGTTCTTCCCAACCGAACCGTAAACAGAAGAACAATGGATGAACACCAAATCGTAACAGTTTTACGGTTGGGTTTTAGCATCGGACCCAACCGTAAATAATCTAAAAAAAAATTCTTATCCGAAATGATTTACGGTTGGGATTTGCCAAAAAATCCAACTGTAAAAACCAATTTTAGTTTACAATTTCATCCAAAATTTACGGTTGGGTTTAGGCTTCCCAAACCAACTTCTGGAGCATTGAGTTTAAGGTAAATTTGGCATTTAAAAATCAAATTTTAAACTTATTCAATCATTTTAACTAGATTGAAGGTAAATTGGGTCATTCAAACAAACAAAAACCGAAAACAACACAAGTACTAAAATCCAATTTTGAATGATCCAGAGAATTTACGGTTGGGTTTTGGCTGAAAACCCAACCGTAAAAAGCAGTTTTAGTTTTAGTGCAAACACATTTACGGTTGGCTTTTGTAATCGAACCCAACCGTAAATATGAGTTTTAGTTTTAGTGCAAACACATTTACGGTTGGCTTTAGTAATCGAACCCAACCGTAAATGATCATCTTCATCTCCTATATCCCAACCGTAAAATTGCATCTTTATCTCCTACCTTTAATTTTACGGTTGGGTTTGTTTAATAACCCAACTGTAAAATGAAGAACAAACCAGCAAAACATACATTTACGGTTGGGTTTTCAATCGAACCCAACCGTAAATTTTTCTGTAACCCAAATTCTCCATTACTTTGTTTAGTTTTATCCGGATTTTCATCACTATTACCTTATACACCTATAGCAGGAATCTTCATCACGAAATTTAGAGTTTAATCGACGACGAAATTTTGATTCGATGTAGTTTTTCGGTTAAAATAGAGAAGGAGGAGATATGGAGGGAGAGGGAAAGGTTTTGTTTAGGTTTAGGTTTTTGATTGAAGAGAAAATTAGACTTTTTAATTGATAGAAGGGTAAAATGGACATTTGACATATGAGATTGGAGCTCCTAAAACACCCCTTAACGTATTTTTAGGTCACCCTACCTCACATAGAAACCCTTCTATAAATCAAGGAGCCCCTAAATTAGCCTCCTCCAAATTCCATCGTGCCCCAAAACTTGGTGAGTTAATTACCCAAAAATTTCTTAAAGACACAAACTTGTCCCCTAGCATAAAATTCTCAATTTACCTAAAAGTTGCGACTGTGACCCAAATTATTTCACATGACCCACCACTTGTATTGTAACCTAAAATTTGTCCATGTAACTTGTTGTTGATGGTGATTTTCTGTTATGTATGAGAAATGTGGGTTCGCCTCTGTGTTGGGTATATTCAATTACTTATATAGAAACTGAAACTGGAACTCACTGACTTATTCGTCTACCAAAGTTCCCTGTACTAAAGCTTCATCGACTAAACTATCAGTATATATATACTGTAAGACTCAATATCTATATATGTAATGTACGATTCAGTTTTCAGTTCTGTGTTAAAATTTCATTAAAGGGATACTCAGTATGTCTCCGGTGCTAAATGTCCATCTATTGAACGCCTCCCAGATGCTCTCTAACTAATACATAACATTTTGAACATGTCTAGTGTTATACATTCTTCGTATGAACTCTTTGAACTTGTTTTATATATTAATCAATATTTATGTTCCATTTAAACAATATTATATTCACAGTATATAAATTTTAGACTTTTATTACTTGAAGTCTGTTGTCAAGTTAATGTTATATGCTCATTCGTTTGTACTAAACTTATTCATAATTACTCACTGTTGAGCTATATGGATTCTTTTTTATATTTCTCTTTGCTTGGGATTTAATACTTATACATTTGTCCATTGGCTTAGAGTTATACGTGAATATATCTAAACTCAGATGTTCGAAGATTGATTAAAAATGAATATAGATCACGGATGAGTAAGCAATAGAAGTGTCCAAAGCTCATTTACATGTGCAAATTATATTTTCCTTTTCTTATAGCGCTTAGCTAATTGTTATTTTTTTTAAAAGCATAGAGTTTGAATCTTTTTATTTTATTTATTTTGTTTTTAAAATTTGATGTTAAAGAATTTAGAACTCATGGTATCAACCCCAGTGTCTTTACTTATTGTACAATGATGGTATTAACTTCTCCTCTTATCTATCACCACGCTCCTAGAACACCATATCTATGATTATCAAACAAGTACAAAAGTACACCCATAAACTCAAAACATCAAACCAAACCACGGATCATTATGGAAAAACATCAAACCAAACCACGGATCATTATGGAAGCGTAGCCCATTTCGACAATGGGGACTCAACAAAAAATACAAGATATTGACTTTGTAGCGGGTTTTATCATTTGTGGCAAATGAAAATTTTGGGGGCCTACGAAACCTATCCAAGTTTTTGACGAACTGATGAACATACTTTTAACCGTCTATACCCATTTAAACCCAAACACCATCTCGTGGAGTGTTTCAAAAGAAATAAAGAAATAAAAACTATCCCCACAGTAACCATTTAGGCCGAGTCCTATGGGAATGTGAAAATGTGTGTTTGTCATGCCATGTGAACTAGCAAATATACCTCTACTATGATAAAACTGATTAATTTTAGTAAAATGATATATTTAATTGAGTTTTGTACGACCATTAATAATAAAAAAATTATTATATATGTTTGGTGGGATCCTTATAAAATATTAGATATTATAACATATTTAGTGGGTCTTGTATATAATAAAAAATATTAAAGTAACCAAAAGTATGAAAGGAGAATATAAAATATGAACCATCAATTGGAGAATACTCCCACAAATTGAGGGATACTAAAAAAAACATTATAAAATAATTTGAAGAACCCTTTATCCAAATAAATTTTGCAATTGCTAAAATACCTTTGAGTATCCCTTAAGTGTTGTTAATATTAAACTTAAATTTTGATTCTTTTTATTTTTTTAAATATTAGTTTTAGAAGAAAAAGAAAAATTTAGGAGATTTGATGAACTTGAATGATATGAGATTTTCTTCTTTATCTTTTTTTATCAATACCGATTGTACAACTGGTATTGCTATGAATACAATGCAATGCCGGTTGTGGTTTTTTCTTTTTTTGTCAATGTCGACTGTACAGCCGGCATTGCCTTGAATAAAAAGCAATCAATGTCGGTTGTGCCAAAATTCTTGATAGAGATTTTTCCTAACAACCGGCATTGCGGCTTCACTCCAAGCAATATCGGCCGTGTATTAAGACATAACAGAATTTTAAAAGTTAAATTCTTTCTCAAATATCAGCATTGCCTTCATAACACAACCAATGCCGGCTGAAAAAGTCGATATCGCATTCATAATCTAACCAATGCCGGCTGCAACACAAAACCCCTATTTTTTCCTAATTTTTAATTTAAAACCTAAAACAATGTTTCATTTTAGGTATTTTTACACAAGGAATTAATTGTCAAAGAAATTTTAAGAATCGTCGATGAAATGACAATGAAACGAAGAACTTATGAAAGAAGAGAAAAAAAAAGAGGAAAAGAAGAAGAAGGCGGTATCAAAAATAACAATGAAGGGGATACTTTTTTTTTATTTTATTAGGATAAGGGCAATATGGATATTTTTTTATTAGGAAAAATATCCCCATAGTCAAAATTAAACCCTATATAACCGTGAGTATTCCCCAATTTAAGGGTTCTGGTATGTCCACGGTGGCTCAAAATCTGCAAATTAGGTTGTTTGGTACGTACCAGTGCAGTCCATACCGGCCGGTACGGCCGGTATACCGCCGGTTTTACCGGTTTCGGCCGAAAAGCGGGACGAAATCCGGTATACCGGTAAACGGTATTTGACCGAGAATATCGGCCGGTATGGACTGTACCGGTTTGGCCGGTACGGCCGGTATTGACCGGTATTGACCGGTACAATCATTTTCTTTTTTGTTTTTTTATTTAAAAAAAAATAAAAAAAAATAAAAATTTATTCTTGTTTTAGGGTTTTCAATTGTTACCCATATTTTTATGATATTTTAGAATTATATATGCATATGATAATATCTATAATTAATCTAATGATCTTAAAATTGTAATATCTTTGTTTAATTAGTATTTTAGACGATAAACTTTGAAGTTATTCTTGTTTCTTTTGTATTTCCAGTTTGAACTTTGTATGAAATCTATGGATCTATATATTTTGGATGAATACTAGTTTATCTTTTTAAATTTTGTGAAAAAATGTTTGTTATAACGTGTTAAAATATATTTATAGTTATAAAATGTTAGTAATCTTTCATAAAATTATAGGTATAAAATATATGCACCGATATTCCATCGATATTTAAACCGAAATTTCCCCGGTATACCAGCGTATCAGTGTATCGCTCTCGACCGGTACGAACCGAAATCCGGTATTGTACAACCTTGGTACGTACATAGAACTTTGGCCTCAGGCTTATCATTTCAGCTAAGTGTAGCAGACACCGTAAAAACCATCGTGGCTGTAGCCCAAACACGTGCATTCATATGGCTTACGAAAATTCAACTTAAAAACCATAAAAACATAGGAATTGAAAGACTCGTACAGTAAACTCCACCCGTCCTGTAGAAATGAAGCCCCCAATTTTGTTTCTGAAAGCCGGCTGGAATTTCAGGAGCAACCATACAGCCATTATCCCCACTAATTAAGTAGGCAGAAACCAAACTACAATGGGAATAAAGAATATATATAATGTTGAACTGGAGTAAACTTAAATGAGAGACATAAGTACTTAGAACATCATTTGTCAGACCATCTAAAATAATCTAAATTATTGACGTAGCTAACAATCTGTCTTCTGTTCAAGTCGGTCATAAGTTATAACAATCACTAAGAAGCACCATTCAAAAAGGAATTACTAATGCAACAATCTATCAACAAAACAGTTTTCAAGTGTTCCATGTTTTTATCAATGTATTCATTAGTCAACCATGTTACTTGAATAACTAGTTTATCAGTTGGAATTCGCAGTAAAGAGATTGCATGGATCTGCTGCTACTTGAAAGTTGTGTTACATCTAATGATTTTTTTAAGTTTAACGTACACTTTTCATTTGTATCAACATCTTATCCTAGACAGTCCTGGGTTAGCACTAAGAAACCCTTGAGGGCAGGAGTTAGGAGAAAACCTAATTTGAGCTTTTAACTTTATTACTTGACTGCTATATTCTCAAACATAAATGCATATATTCTCTTACTTGGCAGCATACCAGTTCTGTGCAACCTTGGCATCAACAGTAAGATAGTTTTTTCCGTCAAAGGGATTGGACATGCAGTTCACGACGATGGATTTTGCTTCCTCTGCTGACGCCGTTGGACCTTCCAATATTACCTCATCATGAACCTGATTCTTAAAAAGAATCTCAAATTAGTGCGTTCTTTTTTATCGGAGATTCTGTAATGAAGTATATGCTTTAATGGCGCACATCATCCGAAGTTCAAGTTATGTAATAGCAGAGATAGAAAGTGGGAAAAAAAAAGTAGAAAAAAGCATAGCATGGAAGAAAACCTGCAAAAGCAACCTCCAACCTAGTTCCTTCAAACGAGCATTCTTCGCTATTTTCTAGCATGGCACACATAATAACATCAGCAGCACTTCCCTGATAAATTTGACAGAAGTATGAGTACAAAAGAACAATCACACCTATGGGGGGAAGTATAATATACTTGGTAAGCACGACATCAATTAAGGGGGAAAAGCCAATTGGATTAGAAGTTTTTAGAGATTAGAGAAGCTCCCCTTAATTTTGATGCAAGGCTCTCTGGTAACTATCAGTATGAATCAATTACCTGAACAGGGGTATTGATGGCTGCTCGTTTGATGTGACGTTTAGCACCAATATCAGCTGAAGCCACCTAAGGGAAGCGACGGGCCTGCCCTAACAATGTTTTTACACAACCTTTTGTCCTAACCTCTTTCTTGCACTCTTCCTGCCAAGCTAAAACCCTTTGCCTTTGTGTATACCATAAATTAACTATTTCACTAGCTTCTCTAACTGTAACCTGCAAAAGGAGTTAGTAATAAGCAAACACTTAAGTTGAATTATTTTATGTCAGAGTAAAGTTAGTAAATTCTGTAAATTGTTTTGTGTGGCGTAAATACTTTCCAATCTTTAGCCAATCCCTGAGAAGATTTGCCATATGCGATGGAAAAGTTGAGCATTTTGGCCTTTCTTCTTTAGATGCAAAAACATCCTAAAATATCCACGGGAGAATAGAATCAGGTAAACCATAATCATAAAACGATAACTTTCCAGTTTATTTATCATTGAAATCCTACATAAAAAATATCAGACTTGAACCATTATTGTAGATATAACTACTATAATGTAAGAGCTCTCTCATCCAACTATAATGTCGCACATATCACACATGGTTTACCAAGAATATTTCCTCAACACTGGAATTCGCTGCCAGTGAGCTCAACTACGCCTTATTACCTTTAATAGTTGCTGAGGAGTTTGCTTTTACAGGGCTGAGGATACCACTCAAGTAGAACTTCCTTTTGCTCCACAGCTGTACGGATATGTGGATAAATATTAATGGTTGTTCGTGGAAATCTCCACCATTTTTTAAGGCATCCAGCATACTCTTACAGTTCGAAAGATGTGCAAGAATTCTAAGCTCCAACTGAAAATTTTACAAGAAACTAAATAGATTAGATGATCCAACTCTGAAAATGTAATAGCTTTGCTACTATTAGATAAGATGAACGATGAGTCAAACACCTGCCCATAATCAGCAATGATAAGGGAATTGTTATCTCCAGCTACAAATGCCTGGCGGATCTTGTATATGTCCTTCTCCAGAGCCGGTTGATTCTGACTTTCCCAAAGAAAGATGTAAATAAGCTTCATATACAAGGATAGAAGATGAGAATCAAGAAATCCTTTCATTTTTGGGTGGATCCAGAGTAATTTATGGGACTGACCTGTAAGTTTGGCCTTCTTGCTGATAAGCGTCCAGTTTCAGTGTTGATATTTAAAGAGCAATGGATACGGCCATCTTTGCCAGATATTGAGCTGCTCTGTGAACATTAGTAAGCAATATAAATGTTGAAGTATTGGGTGAGAACGTTTACGACTTACAAGGAAAGTAACCCTTTTATAGCATATCTAAGAAGCCCCACAACCGTGACTCAGAGGGGGTCATGGAGATGAGGGTCATTCAAAATCTTCTCTAATATCAAGTGGAAACTACAATGTAGTAGAATAGGAGATAACCTGCAAAGGCAGAATGAAGTTAGATATCATAGAGTCAATTGAGCGGACTTCACATAGAGCAGGTATGGCATGGCAAGTTTCCTTCCATGATTGCCCTCTCCAAATGCTTTGTAAGCCGTGCCATATTGAGAGGCATCAATGTTCTCCTTGAATTCCGAGGTGACCTTGCCTGCAAGGACCTTTAAAGCTTCTCCACTGACCGAGGGCCAACCACTGGCGGTGAACATCTCAGTTTCTATTTCATTGCCAATTTTGTGAAGTCTAATTTTGCGAAATTTTGTAACGACCTTCTTGCCTTCTCCAATCACTTTATCAAAGTTAAGTACTTTATATTCCTTCTCCTCCTCGAGAGTTTTCCTTTCATCCTTACTGTTAAAAGGCAATCAAGATTACTGGTTTATCAATATGATTTCTGTAGTATCAAAAGCATCATGTAAATAACAGCAAAACTCCATATACCAATGCAACTCAACAACATCATATTTCGCGCAAACTAAAACACCACTTTTCTTCATCAATTGGTTCATTCCATTTATATAAATATATATGTAACACTGGATGGATGACGAGAACCATAAATATGCACATATATCAGAAAGGAAAATCACCAATTGTAATTAGAAATGTGCAATTTAATTTTAGATGAAGCAGTAACACGTGTTTACCTGTTTCTCAGTCCACCAAAAAATAGGCGCCGCAGTTGGGAATCACTTCCTACATTCATGTATAGAGCACCATGACACATCTTAGATGCCCACTGGCGGAATTTATCTCTAGCAACTTGCTGGTGCACAATGGCCAACTTCTCCATGTCTGCAAGAGCTTCTCGATTTACAAGCATTCCTTCAGTTTCCATTTTCACTAAAAGCTCGCCATATGGTCTCCAATACTCCCAGTAGAAATTGGACATATTTCCTTTGGCACACCCATCTAAAATCCACTCCATTGCCTGTAACTTTTTTTTTCAAACTTTCAAAAAGCTTCAGGGTGCTTATTGAATCCAGGGAAGAATAACAGATCCACAGCATCCTTTCTTTCCTTTGAAGCTCTTCAACAGGGGTAGTGACAATAACTTTACCCTCGGATCCATCTTTCTTTAACTTTCCCTTACCAGAAATTGTCTTGATTGATATTTTTCCTTGATTGATCCCGGGAATGATCTCTACTTTCTTTTTCCTGCTCCCACACATTTTACTGTTTTCATTCATGACTCTTGGGTCATTTGTAAGTCACTCAAGAGTATACCCATCCTCTAACCCTCTGGAAGAATCCCAAAGCTTTGCCAAATGCATAGTGTCAGCATGAAATCCAGAATTTTTTAGCCCGTAATTGTCTATTACGTGACTATCAAAGCTGTAGTTGTGCCAGACCTGCAAAATATTTAGGAAATTCTTTTCATGCTTGTCTGCTGTAAAAGAAATCACCAAGTCCAAAAATAAGCTGCTATTGTAAAGAAGAAAGATTGACTTCTAAAACATGAAAAGGTTAATTGCAAATTCGACTTCAAATAAAACAGGTGGGAAGTGATTACGGTTTCATTTAGTGAATGAAACAGACTTACATAATGGTCCTATGATTTCGATGCACTTGATTAATGAGATGAATGAGATGGACTTATAGAGCTGTCCCATGAATTTCTCATATTATACACGTAGTATCTTTCTTTATTAATTGCCCAAACGACGAACGAAATTGGAGGTGACAATGGAAATCACACTTCATAACAGGGAGTCAAAGATAGCTTGTAATCTCTCATGCAATACCAAACAACAGAACAGTTATTGCATACAATAATTTGTTTCAAACGATTTGTTGTAGTGAAAAATAAAAATTGATGCATTTGATCACACGAAATATTTAGCAGACAAACACAATCAAGCAATGGACAGCTTATACCTTCTTAATTGAGGGGTCTTTGAAGAAAGGAGCAAATTCGACCATAATATTCCTACCGCCTCCGTCCAGGACGTCCACCCAGATACAAGACTTCCCATTACCAAAATCCACTCCTTCTCCAGGATAGATACTAAAACATGTTACCTCTCCATGATCAACAGGCGTGTCTTTCTTTACATCAATCTTGCATACCTGTAAGTATTCATACATCAGTTAAATAAATAGCCACCTTCACCTGACAAGACCACATCATAGTGGGAAAACAAAATTAATGATTTGAAGAAGGATAAAATGTACCTCAGTATCACAAGCATAGATGCGACTCTTGTGTTTAGTTGTAAGTATTTTAACAATTTCTTTTGCTGCTGGAATATTTTCAACTACAAGAACTTCATCATATATTCGACTAAGACTCTCTGGCAACTCTGCCGTACTAGTAGCTTCATCTCCATTTTTTATTGGACAAGCGTAAGTATCACTTACATCATCTGAGAGGAAAATGCTTTTTCCATTGGATGAACCGGTTTCAATTGTATTGTTAAGTCTACTTCCAGGTAACTCCAATAGCTTCTGTTTACCCAATTCATGCTGCTTTCCCTCCAATGACTCATTGAACTGAATATTTTCTCTCTCATGTTGTATAAAGGATGACTTTCCCTATATCTGATCAGGTTTAAAAGCATTCCTATTAATCTCGGCATTCCTTCTGTGGCTTCTGAAGAGTGGTCCATTAAACATTACATTTTTCGATAGACTATGACTGACACTGCCGGACGATCCATTGTCACTTGTCTCCAGCAATGAAGTAGAAGCTTCTTGAGTTCCGATATCATCACCCAAGTATGCAATCCCAAAAGAGCTTTGTTAACCTTCATCTTTGGCAGCACTATCAAGCCCAAAATTGATTATTTTTACGACTCTTAATTTCTTTGATTGAGCAACCCAACCATTTTTGATGTGAGCAGCTCCAGTGAAAATACATGTGGAATTACCGTAATCACTGGATCTAGAAAATGGAATGTCCCCAAATTTCATTTTTGATTGTCCATAAAAGCATCTATGAGCTCCTTAACTTTTCTTCATCCACTAAACCTCCTGATCCTCTTGAAACAAGCCTTCCTTCAGAGACCACAAAATTTGGGTTTTCGAAGAAAATTTTTCCTTTACACATGTAATCAGCCATCAGCCGTGCAGACGATCTAAAAGGGTTATTTGGTTCCATAAACATTCCGTGTCTGTTACCAAAATGAGGCAATGTGTAAGGTTCTCTTTCAGCAATCATGCACATTCTGTCTTCTGTGTCCAGCGATTGCGTGAAATTACTCGATCTTCTATAGAAGTGGAAAGTACTTGCCAAGATTGTAATTCTGGATGAAGTGCTATTTGCGGCCTGGAGAAAGTGAAATTCCCTCCTGCCATTATCAAGCAAGCAAATAAGAAATACAATTTACAATCAAGTCAATGAGTTAATGATGAACAAAGATGTCTGTAGCATTAAAAACATATGTAACCCAAACAAAGTCATTTATTGTGTGGGTTTTTCACTTTCACAACATGTTTAGTTTTCCATTCACTGAACCTACTACTAGATTCCATAAATACTGCTAATCAAGTTAAAGTGAAATTTTTGCAGCTTAACTCCTTTATAACCTTAGACTACCATCGCGTACAAACTGGAGTGGCTTAAGAACAGTAAACTGGCTGATACAGTTCTACAAACTGAAGTAGGGCCTGTTTAAGACATTATTTTGACAGGGTTAGGAAAAGATGAAGACAAAGGGAGGCAGTTAATGGATTTTCCTAACGAACACCTGAACTCCAAGATGACAAGGATGTGAGGAGATGCGAGTCATGCGACTTTGTTCATAACACAAAATTTTGCAAAAAAAAATGTATTATGACTGGATATGAAGGCATCAACCATCTAACCTGGTTTATGAGCTCATAGGGGAAAAAGGAAATCTTCTTTGGTTTCCTTTGCCATGTGGCAGCTTCAATGATTAAAACTCCTACATTTGATTCAGTTAAGGGAGGGGCATTGTGGAATATAGATGCAGAATTTGTAATGAATTAGGCAAATCAGTAGGAAATTTGTTCCTAGATTGCCAGACAAAAGAGCTTACATTACTACCACTTAAAATCGAGCATCCTTTGGAATAAAAGTCACCAATATCAGGCTAAGAAAAAGTCTAACTTTATAAGCAATAAGTAGAATCACCATGGATGGAAAATCAGTAGAAATGTAGTCAGTAATGACTTTTCCAATGACCCATGCATATTAATCCAAAACCATAAGTAAATGAGAACCCACATTCAATCTACTCTATTACTTAACCAAAAAAGCATAAAAAGTAACAGAATTATATACAAAAAAAAAGAGATTTCAAATAAAACCCACAAGCCGAAACACACAGAAAAGGAAGAAGAGATTAATTACCTTTGGAAGCAGGAGGGTTTATTAGAAGTAGTAAAAAAGGGGTAAGAAAATGATGAAGAAACCACTACGACCAAGGGTGGTGAAGGTTGAGAAAACCAAAGAGGTGAAGGACAACATGGCTTAAAGGGGTTTCTTTGAGTTTCTGCCATTTAAATCTGCAACTTCCTTCTCATCAGTACCATCTTCATAACCTTACACTACGGTATACTATTACTAGTAGTAGCGAACGAGTTAGTCGTTAAAGACTTTGAAAAAGTCTCTAAGAGCATCTGCAATCGTCGACTATTTTGACGATTAAAGATTATCTTTAATCGATGATCGATAAAATGCAGCCACAGTCGTCGGTCAAATATAATATTTAATCGAGGAAAATTATTGTTTGAGATTAAATCTCGTCGCTGATCGACGACGATAAATTATAGTCGTGCGAAATCATAAGGCCTAGCCTGTAACCGAACGATTTCCCAAAATCTCGCTTAAAAATACGGGCTAAGAGTTGGCATTCCGCCAGTTCAAGCGGGATTCTAAATTTCCGCTCCACCAGACGATACCCCAGAAGATCGCCTACACATAAGCGAGTTGCTGAGATACCGCTCAAAATTTTAAAACACGGGTGTAAGCGAGATTTGGGCACGTCGCTTCAACAAGCGAAATAGTGGGATACCGCTTGGGGAGTGGGCGAGGTTCTGGGATCTCGCCTGTATGTTTTTTTTAGACGGGAGACCACAATCTCGCTTGTACCAGGCGAAGTGTTAATGTCTCATCCGTTTTTCCAAGCGAGAGAACAGTACCTCGCTTACCACCAAACGAGATGCTAATTTCTCGCCTGATCATCTCCCGTTGTTCTTACCCCGGATCAAAGATCAAATTTTTTGATCTTTGATCGATGGGTTTAATCGCCCCATTGTGGATGCCCTAAAACACCTTATTAGTGAATAAAGATTTTATTTAAATTCCTGAAATTCTTAAAAATTCTTTGTTATTGGTTAGGAACTTTTAGAAAGCTTTTTAAATGCTCATATTTTTGGTTATCGACTTGAACGTCATGGGTTTGTAATTTTAAGAGACTTTTAGAGACTTTTATGCAAAAATAGGCATGTCAAAAGTCTCTCCATAATAAGTGATATTTTGGGAGACTATAATATTAGTATTGATTTATTTATTTATTTGCAAGTGCCTTTTTTTTTTCTCTTATGTATTGAACTTTTAAACTAATGATTAATCAAGCTATGTTGTATTATATTCACATAAACCATAATATCTATAATTTGCTTAATTATATATATGACGAGTTATTAGAAAAAGACATATTTTTTCTTAAGGAATCTAAAATGCGTGGATTTTTAATTAAATTTGGGTTGTTAAGTATCATGTGAAATTTTTAGGTGATCATGGAATTTGAGTTATTTTATACGAACACATGCGTGGAAAATATATATTGTAGTATTTTCAGTAGTCTTAGTAGAATGTGTCACGATGAAGAAGAACAGATAAACCAGTCCACCAGGAGATTATATATAGTGATTAGAACTAGGTTGTATGTCTTGGATAATAGTCTCACATGAGTTGTCAACAATTCCTATGCGGTTTTTTGGATTGCTCCACCCACCCCAGTTGATTTTTTTCTTTAAATAAATGATTAAAACAAACCCACTATGATCACATTTATTGTTTCTATAAATTACAAAAACTCTCTAAAAATCCACTGTTTAGTTTCTATAAATCACAAAGACTCTCTAAAACACTCCCATAAAATCATTTGATATCTCTAGATTTTTAGAGAATCTCCGAGAATCAGTCAAATAAAAAAGCTTTAAAAATCAACAGAATTCTCTTTTGACTACCCCCTTGTAAAAACAGAGCTAGTGACAACTGACAAGTGTGTGATAGAATTCACTGTAGAGTATACGAGTTTAGTAGGTGAGGCCCCATAAGAAATTTAGGAAAAATCAGGCTTACGCCCCAAATAAGAAATTGCCCAAAATAATTGCTTGAAATTCTATAATTATTTAAAATTATGAAGAAAAAAAACAAACAAAACACCAGTAGTTAGAGCATGCCCAATGTAAAGGTAAAGGTCTTAAAATAGTATTCGCTAAGATTTAAGATCTTTTCCACCAAATTTTCATCTCCAATCTTTCTTTTCAATAATGTTTTATTATTTGTCTTTTACCGAGTTTATGACCACAGATTGTTTGCGAGTGTTCAAGCAGCTAATTCAATATTTTGTTTGTGATTCTAATGCTAGATTATTAAGTCTAAATCCATAGTTGTTAATATGATTTAACCACAAGTAGTGAAACATCAACATTGCAATGGAATTTTGTGGATTTTGATGTGTGAAAGGTAACCCAACATGTCGAACTTCCGAGCATATGGTTAGGACCAACCCAACTCATAGAGCATACCAGTTGGTTAAGTTACACTAGAGAGCTTATTCAAGTGGCTTAATTGGCTAAAAACGAGTAGAGAACTTATCCTACGAAGTGAGCTTGGAGTCTAATAGACTAGTTGAACCCATAACTTTATATAGGGTTTTCAGTAAACGTATTTTAAAAAAAAAATTACTTGTATTCATGTTCACTAGTGAAGAAAGAATCCTTAATCATTATCACCATCATATTTGCATTCTTTTACTTGTTTTTGTAGATTTGCATTACTCTTATTTTCAGAATTTATTGACAACTTTAACTCAACGCTCCCATGGGAACGAACCTGCTTATCATTATTCCACTAGTTAGTGTAAGAAAAGTAAGGAATATATCTTTGACGAGTTCGGCACATCATCAAAGTGACATGAGAGCTTGGATGGTTGATCAGAAAGGTATTTTTTAGTCAAATCTACCAAAGATTATATTCGTAAAAAATATCTTGTTTTTGTTTGTGCTAACCTGATTTGGGGCACAACTTTGAAGATTTATGCTTTTAAATCCAAGGTGCATCAATAGATTAGGGACAACTCGAGAAGATTTAAGAGTAATATGTATAATTCTTGCGAAGACTTGAGGATTCTGAACTACTTTAGAGTTCAGAAAAGTTAAGCATTATGTGCATGTGGAATATTTTTGGTCTCCCCCTGAAGATGAAGTTCTCTTATGTAGTGACGAAGCTACGATGGGAAACCCTGGGCCTGCTGGTGCAGGTATTGTTGCTAAAAATGCGAGATGTAAAGTTTTGGAAGCAATAGGGACATGTCTGGGTCTTGAAACAAACTTTATGGAGGAGATGTTAGCTATTGTTATTGGCCTTGAATGGGCTATACAAGTTTGGTTATCGACGTATTTTATTCAAATCTGATTCAAGAAATGCAGTTTTGGTTTATATTGGCAAAAGCTTTCCTTGGAGTATTCATCATAGATGGCTAGCAGCTTGTGCTCATTATGATTCAGTTTTTTTTTAGCATGCCTATCATGAAGTGATTTTAGTGCTGATACTATGTAAAAGGGCAAGCGAGCTTCCAATAGGTGTTATGAAAGTTTCATTGGCATGCCGATCTTTTTTTTCTAATATTGAGATGTCTGTTATTTGTTATTTTAGATTCAAATAGCTTGTAAATTTTTGGGGCTGATGTGGTATCTTTTCTTACATTTTATATTATTTGGTTCTCGGCGTATTTTAATTAAATCTAATTCAAAAAGTGTTTTTGGTTTGTATCAGCAGAAGCTTCCCTTAGATTATTTGTCATAGACGACTAGCAGTTTGTGTTAACTATGATTGAGTTGTTTTTAAGCATGCCTATCGTGAAGTGAATTTTAGTGCTGATACTATGGCTAAAATGGCAGGCGATCTTTCTACAGGTGTTATAGAAAGTTTCATTGACAAGCCGGTCTTTTTTATAATATTGAGATGCATGTTACTTCTCATTTTAGTTTCAAACATTTGGTAAATTTTTGGTGATCCTGTGACCTCTTTTCTTATTTTCTATTTTTATAATTTCCATATAATTATCGTTACATTTAATATAATTTTTGACTTACCCAAAATGAAAAAAAAACACGGAAAATACCTCGATCCATAGCGAGATGGGATTCATACACAGATGCAGACAGATTCAGACCTTGATTCATACACAGATGTATACCGATTCAGACCTCTACCGACCGATTCATACCTCTACCGACCGATGCATATCGATAAGCACGTAAGTGCGACACAGTTATACCCATATTGATACTATCTAGGCCTCCTTATTTGGCTAATATATTTGTTTTAAGCATTTTATAGGAATGACAAGTGAATCCGATCATCAGGAGCGATAAATGGCTAAGTTAGAAGCTAAAAAATGGCGTTTGCGGCAAAGAACACCTAATGTTACTCATAGCCATCTGTGTAGTGGGTTAGCAAATTTTATTGTGCTTCAAGCATGTGAAATTCTCACACGAGAAGATATTAGTGTCGTGGCTGTTTTTCTACAACAATTCTATGTGGAATGTTAAAAGAGCATCAAGCATATTCTGCTTCTTAAACAGAAGAGAACCTCATTTCTAACCTAGCAGCTGCGTCCATTCTGTGTAGTCACGTTGATTCAGTGGAAGAAAATGAAAAAGAAAGTGAATCAATAAGGTGGTAATGGAACAACAAATAATAAGAGAAGATATTGAAGAAGAAGATATGGGTTCGAAGCAATTTCAGTGAGGGTTCGAGAGGTGTTTGTTGTGGCTAAAATTAGTTGAGATTTGAGATGAAGGAGATGAAATCAAACTACAATAGATTTGAGGGGTTTCCGTGATTTGAACTTGATTGTGTATATGGAACAGATGATCTGTAGTTGAGTTAGCAGTCGTATTGATGTTACAGCAACAAATGTGGATTTGGGGATGAACTGTTGTAAGATGGATTTGACTTAGGGTTTGCTTAAAATTGAATTGGGTTGTAGGAGATAGTCAATGGGTGTCTGATTATGGTGATTATGATCTCGAACAACATTAGGAACAATGGATTTGGATGCTGACAGAGTTGTGGATGTGAATCAAACAGAATCAAGTGGTACTACTGTCAATAAGAAGAGAGTTGAGTGCTTGAATGGGTTTGCAATTGAATTTTCGATGAATGAATCTTTGTTATGTATGGATTGAACTTGCAGGGAAGGATTATGGAGGATTGAAATCACCAATACATCCATCTCCATTATTAGCAGTAAATGTACAGAAGGTGCTCGATAGAATGAGAGTTAGCTAGTGTTGTGGTTCAAATAAAAGGTTTGGTTAAAATTAGTGTAGTCGGTGGTGAGTTTTCTTCTCCATTTACTATGGGTTTATTCTCAAACTGGATTTGAATTAAAAGTTAAGAGCTTATTGAGAGTAGAGATGATGGTTGTGAATGAAATGATGAATGAGTGAATGGTTAGACTTGCAGTGAAGCAGATGGAATTTGAGGGGTTATTTGTATTGAATCTATGGTGAGGGTAACTGTGTGTTTGCTGATTTCAATCTCCTCATCATTTATACAAGCATTTATAAAAGAACTAGATGGATCAGTGAAACAATCATTCAATGCAACATCAGTTTCAGGAGTAATTGGATCATTATCTTCTTTTAGGTGACCTGTAGGAATCTCCGAATTTACATGATTAGAAGGTATATCAATTTGCACATCGACTGCCTCTGAGTCGTTAAACTCGACAATAGTTTCCCCTGTATAAATAGGTTCTCTTAAATCATCATCATCATCTGAATAATTAATCGAATAATCATCACTATAATCTAGAGTGGAACAAGATATACTGAATTCAGATGTCATAACAATATCTTTATTCCTATAATCATAAGCGTCAAGTTCATCATCATTCTCAAAGCACAAAGATTCATCGTTCCTAACGGTTTCGTTATTAATATCATGAGAATCATAAAAATCAGAACTTGAAGCATTATATAGAGGACAATCACATGCTCGCTGCAAAAGTTCAACAAGTCTTTGAGCAGATCGTTCAGTTGATTTGACAATATTGTGACAATAGTGTTCAATTGATTTTCCCATGTGTGAGTCCACTGGGTCTTTAGCAATACTTCCTTGTAGAGCTCAATTTCACTTCTTTCAGAGATTTAACCTAATAAAACACATAAACTACAAAAGTAATAATAACACACAATAATTCACACAAAATCTAGCAAATAAGTATAAGGAAATGATACTTAAAATATGTAAATTATGCACTTATCATAGGTTGAGAACAAATAATTCTTTTTGATTCTCTATGATTCTTAAACAAAATATTTTTCGTGTATTAGTAGCTAGATTTGCTATTTTGCATGAGTAAAATCGATACCCTTTGTGATGAACGCAAGTAAACCCTAATCTACAACAGATTCCCGAAACCTTAACACTTTTCTATTATTGGTTTCAATCTTTGTTAAATAGTTTTAATTCATTCACTAGTTTAATTCTTTATAAAAATCGGAAAAGCTTCTTTTGACTCGAAAGTTACTTGAATTAATTAGTATAAGTAATACACACTCCTCGGGGGAACGAACTGTATTTGCTATTGTTTACACATTTCGACATTGTGCGCTTGCGGTAAAAAAATTCGGTTTTCCGACGCATCAAGTTTTTGGCACCGCTGCCGGGGAGCGGTTTAAAATTACTTTCTAGTTGATAATTTGACTTTCTAGTCGTAGTTTTTGTTTTTAGTTTTTCTATTAGATTTTCCTTAGTTTCTTTTGCTGATTTTTTTTTTTGGATTCTTATAGGTACTTTTCTTAGTTGATTTAGAGTTCGGCATTGAAATTATTAACGGGCGAAAGAAAGTAAGTAATTGATTTACTCGCAAAGCTTTTGCAAGGCGAGAGGCAAGTACGAATCGACTTTTTGCTTGTTTTTAGTGTATGCAAGATATACATGTAGGTTGGGATAGAGATCATTATAATTGTCTTGTTAGAGTTAATCCATTATTCATGGATGGAACCAATGATGAGGATGTAAAACCTCCAGTTAAAATCTTGAGAGACTACATGTACCCAACAAGAGTCTCTCAACCGTCATGCATTGTTTTGTCTACCACCAAAGCTCACTTTTAAATTAAGACTAATACCGTCCAGGCTTTGCCAAACTTCTATGGCAGAAAAAATAAAAACCCTTACTACCACATTAGAGACTTTGAGGAACTATGTGGTACCATAAAAATTAAAGACTTGACCGATGAGTATTTGAACTATGTGGAGAACAAGCCCATGCTCTCTACCAAAATAATCATCGTAGATATGACCCTTATTCCAATACGTACAACCCAGGGTGGACAAGACATCCTAAATTTTCCTGGTCTAAAGATCAGTATGAAGGTCAACCTAATAATGCCAGTGGTTTCACGTAGAAATCATATAGCCCTACTGATTCTTCTAACCAAAGAGTACCTAGTATGGAAGAAAGTCTTAATTTGTTTATGCAGGCCACCCAAAAACAACTATCCAATATAGAACAGACTATTGGAAGGTCCATAGAAAACTTAGAAGGTCAAATACGTCAGCTTGCTAGCAAAATAAGTGAAAGAGACAAGGAACAGTTCCCAAGTCAAACACAGCCTAACCCAAAGGGGTATTTTGAGGTAAGCACATCTGGTATTAAGCCATCCGATCATGTCCATGTCGTCACTACCTTGAGAAGCGGTCGGGTCAACGATAACCATGTTAGTGATCCTAAGGAGAAAGA
Organism: Papaver californicum; assembly: GCA_023531435.1. NCBI lineage: Eukaryota > Viridiplantae > Streptophyta > Magnoliopsida > Ranunculales > Papaveraceae > Papaver > Papaver californicum. The sequence goes on along the minus strand of JAJJMC010029784.1, from coordinate 283,473 downwards.
GAAAGATAGGAACATACATACTATTACGCAGGTTATACCTTTAATACAAAAAGAAACCAATAAAACTGAAAAAGGTGAATCTGAAAAAACTTATGTTCCTCGTGCTTCTTTCCCCTAAAAGTTATTATCCCATAAAAAAGGAACCATCCCTAATGACATCTTAGAAGTGTTCAAACAAGTTAAAATCAATATTCCCCTCTTAGATGCCATTAACCAGATTCCTATGTATGTTAAGTTCTTAAAAGCTATGTGCACTAACGAAAATAGAATGTGCATAAGAGAGCTTTTCTTGTTGAACAAGTGAACTCTATCATTACTCATAAAACACCACCCAAATACAAATAGCATAGTTGTCCTATTATTGCCTGCACTCTAGGAGAACACAAGATTTGAACATGGTTTGTTAGATTTAGAGGCAGTGTGAATCTTTTGCCATATTCTTTTTATAAGCAATTAGGACTTGGTGACTTGAAACCCACTAGTGTTATACTCCAATTGGCTGATAAGTCCATTAAAATTCCTAGAAGAGTGGTAGAATATGTTCTTGTACAGGTTGATAATTTTGTTTATCCTGTGGACTTCGTAATTCTTGATACACAACCTGTGACAGACCCTAGTGGTCAGATTCATATTATTTTAGGACGACCGTTCTTAGCGGTTGCTAACGCAATCATAAATTGTAAGAATGGTATTATGGAACTTGCTTCTGCTAGTTGGAAAATGAAAGTGAATGTTTTTCATGTTACACGCTCTCCTCCTGATCTTGATAACCATGAAATTGTTTGCATGATTGATGAAATAGTCCATGATACTTACTTGCAGAACCATACATATGATCCGTTAGAGGCTTGTTTATCTCACTTTGGGCGTGATTTTGATGATGAAAGTGTTGTTTGTGAAGTCAACGCCTTGTTAGACTCCGCACCACTGTTAGACACTAATAAATGGAAACCTAAAATTTAACCTCTAGTTTTGTCCGAATCTCGACTTGTTCCATCTGTCGAGAAAGATATGACCTTGACCCTTAAACTGTTGCCTGACACTCTGAAATATGTTTACTTAGGCCCTGCAGACACTTTACCTACAATAATTGCTTCTAATCATACATTAGAACAAGAAGGTAGATTTGTAGATGTCCTTAAAAGAACATAAGATGGCTATAGGTTGGTCTATTGCAGATTTGAAAGGTATTAGTCCTATTGCATGCACCATATTTACTTGGAAGAGATGCTAGAACGTCTAGAGAAATGCAACATAGATTAAACCCTAACATGAAAGAGGTTATGAAAGTGTAAGTTCTGAACTACTAGATACGGGTATCATATACCCGATATCCGATAGTACTTGGGTCAGCCCCGTTTAAGTTGTACCCAAGAAATCAGGAATCGTCGTAGTTAAGAATGAAAGTAATGAATTGATTCCTACCCGACAGACCACCGGGTAGCGATTATGTATTGACTATAGGAAGTTGAACAAGGTCACGAAGAAATATCATTTTCCTCTTCCATTTATTGAGCAGATGCTTAAGAGGTTAGCCAGACATAAGTATTATTGTTTCTTAGATGGTTATTTTGGTTATAACCAAATCCCTATTGCCTCTGTAGACCAAGAAAAAACCACTTTTACTTGTCCCTTTTGTACATTTGCATATAGACGCATTCCTTTTGGATTGTGTAATGCACCCGCTACTTTTCAGCATTGTATGTTGAGCATATTTTCAGACATGATATAGAGGTTTATTGATTTTTATGGATGATTTTTTTGTTTTCGGGTCGCCTTTCGATGAATGTCTCCATCATCTCACTCTTGTCTTAGTGACATGCAAGGAGAAAATATAGTATTGAATTGGGAGAAATATAACTTATGGTTCATTCAGGAATTGTTCTAGGTCACATTGTTTCTTCGAAGGGAATAGAAGTAGACAAAGCTAAAGTTGATTTGATTTATAAGTTGAAACCCCCACGTACGGTTACGGAAGTTAGATCATTCTTAGGGCATGCATGTTTTTATCGTAGTTTTATTAAAGATTTCAGTAAGATTTCACGCCCTTTATGCAACCTTCTTGGTAAGACGTCACTTTTGTCTTTGATGAAACTTGTATTGCAACTTTTGAGAAGCTGAAATTGTTGTTAACTTCTGCCCCTATTATACAACCACCTGATTGGAGTCTTCCATTTGAGATTATGTGTGATGCCTCTAATTATACAGTTGGAGCTGTTTTAGGACAACGTAAGAATAAATCACAACATGTCATTTACTATTCTAGTAAGACCTTGAATGATGCACATTTGAATTACTCTACAAATGAGAAAGAACTTTTGTCGATTGTGTTTTCCTTAGAGAAATTCAGACCTTACCTTTTAGGGTCTAAAATTATTATATTCTCTGATCATGCTGCTTTGAAATATCTTCTATCTAAGAAAGATGCTAAACCTAGGTTGATTAGATGTATATTATTGCTACATGAATTTGATTTAGATATACGGGACAAGAAGGGTTCCGAGAACGTAGTAGAAGATCACCTTTCTAGGATCGTTTTAGACTATTCTGATGATGTCTTGCTTATGCATGAAACATTCCCTGATGAACAATTGTTTGTTATTTCTCACTTGCCTTGGTATGCTGATATTGTTAATTATCTTGATATTGGTCAAATACCTAAAGATTGATCGAAACAAGATAAAATTAAAATTTTAGTTGAGGTTAAGCATTTTTTTTAGGATGATCCATATTTGTTTAAGTGTTATCCTGATCAGATTATTCGTAGATGTGTGCCTAATGATGAAGTTATGAGTGTTATCACTTTTTGCCATTCTTATGCTTGTGGTGGCTATTTTTTTGCTAAGAAAACTGGTGCAAAATTTCTGCAAATGTGGTTTTTATTGGCCTACTTTGTTTTATGATTCTCACGAGTTTTGCAAGAGTTGTGACAGGTACCAGAAGTTGGGAAGGATTACTCGGCGGAATATGATGCCGCTAAGCTTCATATTGATAGTGGAAATATTTGGCGTATGGGGGATAAACTTCATGGGACCTTTTCCCACTTCGAAATGGTAATGTTTACATCTTATTAGGGGTTGATTATGTATCTAAATGGGTGGAAGCCATACCTACCAAGACGAATGATCGCCATGTTGTGATCAAGTTCGTTAGAGAATACATATTTTCTCGATTTGGTACCCCTAAAGCCATTATTAGTGATGGAGGATCACATTTTACAATAGATCTTTTAAGACACTTTTAAGTAAGTACTCCATTATACATAAAGTTTCTACACCATATCATCCACATACTTGTGGTCAAGTCGAAGTTTCTAACCGATAAATTAAACAAATATTAGAGAAAACAGTTAATCTTAATCGTAAAGATTGGTTTACACGGTTATTGGATGCACTTTGGCATACCAGACATCTTATAAGACACCCATTGGTATGTCTCCCTTTAAACTTGTCTATGGAAAAGCCTTCCATTTACCTGTTGAGCTAGAACATAAAGCCTAGTGGGAAATTAAGACTTTTAATGTTGATTTGTCTACAACTGGGAATCACAGTAAGCTTCAACTCAATCAATTGGAAGAAATTAGGAATGATGCATATGAGAATGCAAAACTTTACAAAGAGAAAACTAAAGAGTTTCATGATAAATCGATTAGTCAAAATTTATTTGAACCTGGACAAAAAGTTCTGTTGTATAATTCTAGGTTGCATTTATTTCCTGGTAAGCTAAGATCTCGTTGGACGGGCCCGTATTATATCAAAGAAGTTTTCCCTTATGGGGCTGTCGAACTTGGGAATCGAGAATCCGATAATGTTTTTAAAGTAAATGGATAAAGAGTGAAACCATATTTAGAGCATAAGAACACCGAGGTGGAAACTGTCCTCCTCGAATATCCGGTCTATCAAGACTAAAACTGTTTGGGATCATGTTTAGTGTATATTAGTAGGATTTTTTGTTTTTGTTTTTGTTTTTGTTTTTGTTTTTGTTTCTTTCTTTTTGCAGGGATACAAGATTATTAGCATCATGGGAGTCAACCATCGGATTTGTTCCCTACTCTTTATAGTCGGGCTGACGACGTTAAACCAAGCGCTGCATGGGAGGCAACCCATTGGTTTAGTATTTCTTGAACTTTTTCTTGTTATTTTTCTGAATTTTCATAAAAGTATAGGATTCACACCTTGATTTTACATTGGATGAGTCAGTTTACATTGAGGACAATGTAAGTTTGATTGTGGGGGGTGTTAAGCATATAGAATTCTTAAGTATTCACCTTTAGGCAAAAAAATTTCAACTTTCTTGTAATTATTTGCATGAAACCTCCAAATTATAGATATTTTAGAGTCACATAGTGTACTTCTATCTATGTTTACATACGGAGTTCTTATCGAAATAATTGAACTTAGAAGTATAAGAGAACTATACTCGGGTTTCTTAGTTGTTGAGAGGTAATGCCGACAAAAAAGGACTTAAACCGCCGGTAGCGAGTTCACTATTAGAGAAGCTGATTATTTAATACCCTGAGTGAGGCACCAAACCTTCAATTGTACGTTTAGAGTGTTTCATCTGCACAAATTCCGGGTAGAATAATGAGATATTCATCTCCGCACCAATTTCAACACTACTTTTTGATCTCTTGAGTGATATTTTATCAATCACGAGGGTGTCATCAGAATTGCTAACTCTATCTTGTAGTCTTTTTTGCAGTTGACATTATTCTCTCAACAAGAACAGGTCCATAGAAATATATCATCATGAGCAATACAAATTTGAAGGAAAGTTGAAGTCGTTCAAGGTTTACAAGCAACAGAACAAGAAAGAGCAAATCATATATTCAAAGAAAAGAACCAATACAATGATCAGAGTAATATATTGAAGAATTATGTACAAAAGAAAGAAAAATCAAAAGAAGCGGATTTTTATGAAGTTTATGATACCGAGACAATACAAGTTGTGAAGACTCAAGTGGTAAAAGTCCTTATCACACAGATATATTACTTTCATTATTATTCTTTTAGTTTGTATTTCATATTTCTTGTCTCGGAATTTATTTATTTTTATTGCTTTAGTGTATTTTTGTTTTTGTATTTATTTCGTTAGGGCCATGGGGAAGAAGAAATTTATAGAGAAGTTTAAAGCAACAAGAATTTGAGCAGAAGAGAGTTTAAAAATTTTCAGAGTTCTATGAAGTTAAAGAGTTCATCATCTACAGTTGAAGCCGAAGACGAAGACGTTTCTATGGGACGTTGTGAGAGTGGTACTGATTGTAGATTGGATGAGAAGTTGAGTGAGCATTCCTACCCTCGCATAGTGGTTGATTTCATTTCGTAGAGATCATCAGAAAACATGTATTTTTCTTCTCATATCTCTATGGGATAACATCTTCATATAATTCAGAAGGTTCATTTTCCTTCCCACCATTCAACGTGTGCAGGATTTCTATCTTCATTCCTGCCTGCACACCTGAGAACCATAAAGTGCCCCTTTTGAGTGTCAAATTCATAAAACCCTATTGGTGAGACAGAAACATTCGGTCGCTATCGAACCTGGATTCTCATATGGTGGTTTTCTCCTAAATCAAGGGCTAAGCATGAGAATAATGTTCTTTGATACATCTAACTTCTTATTATTAGTGTGCAGGAACTTTATATCCTCATAGCTCTTTGGACTTACGATTTTGGAATATTTGAGAGTTGGAGTAGGTTTTGTGGGTATATCTCTAGTAAACCCTTACAAGACTATAACTCATCAACTTGGGACACCAAGGGGTTTAAAGGCTTGTTACACATGCAATGTGTAACTGTAACCTCAACAAAAGGGAGTTGTAGCATTTTAGTTTAGTTTAGTTTAGTATTAGTTTTATTTAGTTTTGCTCGAGGACTAGCAAAATGTAAGTATGGGGGTATTCGATAAGCACGTAAGTGCGACACAATTATACCCATATTTTTACTAGATATGCCTCTTTATTTGGCTAATATATTTATTTTAAGCATTTTATAGGAATTATAAGTGAATCCGACCATTAGGAGCGATAAACGGCTAAGTTAGAAACTAAAATGGCGTTTGCGGCAAGGAGCACCTAATGTTACTCATAGCCATATGTGTATTGGGTTAGAAAATTTCATTATGCTTCAAGCATGTGAAATTCTCACACGAGAAGATATAAGTGACGTGGTTGTTTTCCCACCATAATTCTATGTGGAATGTTAAAAGAGCATCAAACATATTCTGCTTCTTAAACAGATGAGAACCTCATTTCTAACCTAGCAGTTATGTCCATTCTGTGTAGTCACGTTGATTCAGTGGAAGAAAATGAAAAATGAAGTGAATCAATAAGGTGGTAATGGAACAACAGAGAATAAGAGAAGATATTGAAGATATTGAAGAAGAAGATATGGGTTCAAAGCAATTTCAGTGAGGGTTCGAGAGGTATTTATTGCGGCTAAAATCAGTTGAGATTTGATACGAAGGAGGTGAAATCAAACTACAATAGCTTTGAGGGGTTTCTATGATTTGAACTTGAATATTTACATGGAGAAGTGATTTGTAGTTGAGTTAGCAGTCGTATTGATTTTACAACAACAAATGTGGATTTGGGGATGAACTGCTGTGAGATGGATTTGATTTAGGGTTTTCTTAAACTTGAATTGGGTTGGAGGAGATAGTCGATGGATGTTTGATTCTGGTGATTATGAGCTCGAACAACATTAGGAACAATGGGTTTTGATGTTGACAGAGTTGTGGCTGTGAATCAAACAGAATCAAGTGATACTGTTGTCAATAAGAAGAGAGTTGAGTGCTTGAATGGGTTTGCAATTAAATTTGCGATGAATAAATCTTTCTTATGTATGGATTGAACTTGTAGGGAAGGAGTATGGAGGATTGAAATCACCAATACATCCATCTCCATTATTAGCAGCAAATGTACGGAAGGTGCTCGATAGAATGCTTCTAAGAGTTAGCCAGTGTTGTGGTTCAAATAAAGGGTTTGGCTAAAATTATTGTAGCTGATGGTGAGTTTTCTTCTCCATTTAATATAGGTTTATTCTCAAATTGGATGTGAATTAAAAGTTAAGAGATTATTGAGAGTAGAGATGATGTCTGTGAATGAAATGATGAATGAGTGAATAGTTTGACTTGCAGTGAAGCAGATGAATTTTGAGGGGTTATTTGTATTGAATATGTGGTGCGGCTAACTATGTGTTTTCTGATTTGAATATGTAGAGGTGGTGACCAGAGTTGTGGGTGTGTCCGGTGGTGACAAAGAGGTAGAAAGTCAGGGAGTATAACTGGGGTAATGGGTGAACTAGAGTCGGAGATGGAGGTTAAAGAAGATAGACTAGGGTTGTGGACTGGATAGGGTTCAGCGAGTGAGTCGGTTAACTCAGTGGACCTGTTTGAATATGGAATCCTAATTGGACTGGGCCTGATTTTCCTAAACCTAATAAGATTCTTTTGAATCCTATAAATATATAATGATAGACACCGTCCAGACATTATTATTCAGAGACGGAGAACACTTTTGGACGCTGGAATTTGGAGAAGTCGTGAACAAACAGGAGAAGAAGGCTTTAGTTGTTTTATTGTTTTCAATTTTAATTACTTCATTAAAAATTCTTTATTAATTTTCATGGCTTTTAAGAAAATCATGTCTAGTTAAATTTATTTGTTAGGATGAAAGGATGATAGAGATAGATTTACTTATGTTTCAAAACTAGGGTTTTCAACTACTAAAACTTAATGTCAATGTTTTGTCTCTCTTTCGATGTTTTACTTTCTCAAAACTCAGTCTAGTTTCTTTGTTATACCTTGTATTAATATAGGAAATATATTGTATGGAATCTACATATATTGTGTATCTTTTATATTCCGTGTACAAAAAGGAATATCTATTGTAATATTTGATATATAAATATACAAGTTATCTTTTGTGTTTCTCAACCATTGAGAACACATTAATTCTAAGTCTCAACTTGGTATCACCTTGGTTTCCAAGGACCTGTGTTTTTTATTCATCAATTCTTTTTCATCTTTGATTCAAAAAATTTTAAGATCGCAATCACGATCACATCTAAGTTTTCTGGAAGTACTGAGTTAACTTCATCCCCTTCTTCTTCATGGATAGATGTCCCTTTTGCTCAACTTCATGGAGTTATTTCAGAAAAGCTCACTGGTCACAATTTTCTTCTTTGGAAAGCACAATTTTTACCCAATTTACAAGGTTATGATCTTGAAGGTTTTGTTAATGGTTTCAGCAAATATCCACCGGTTAAGAACATTGATGGTTCTCCTAACCCTAATTTTCTTTCTTGGAATCGCATTGATAAGTTATTACTTAGATGGATTTTATTGTCACTCACCTCACCTATTTTAGCAAAGGTAAAATCTTTTCAATCGTCTTTAGAGGTATGGACCAAACTTACTCCATTTTATGCTCCAAAACTGATGCTGCTCTTATTCATTTGAAGTCTTATCTACAAACTGTCACCAAGGGCAGTTTATCAATGGCTGACTATATTCAATCTGTTCGTAATATTGTTGATTCTCTTGCTGCTAGTGGTCATGAAATTTCAAATACAAATTTTTTTTCATTATGTACTCAAAGGTCTTGATTTGGCTTATGAGAGTATTGTCAGTTCTCTCATTACTACTATGAGCTTAATAACCACTGATAAGTTTGAATCTACGCTTCTGGCTTATGATCTTCGTGTTGATGCGTAAAATAAATCGTTCCCTACTCCTCATCAAGCTAACGTTGCCAAGACTACTCGTGCTCGTAATATTCCTCTTACCAGGAATGGGAATCATCAACTATCTGTCAAATATGTGAACAACCTTATCATGATGCTCGCAATTGTAAGAAACGATTTGATGAGAATTAGTTTCTTCCTCGACATCCCCCACTAAGGAATAACAGTAACAGAGGTGGTAAACAATCATCTTTGCATGTTGGGCCTCGTGATGCATATATGGCTAACACAATCCGGTTTGCACCTATGAATGGCTTCCTGACAGTGGTGCAACCAATCACATGACGCATACTTTGGGGAATCTTCAGACTCCAGTTGAGTACACTGGTCCCGATCAGATTCAAACTGTTAGTGGTGCAAATCTTTCTGTCTCTCATACCATTAATGTTGTTTTACAAACTCCTACACGTAAGTTTGTGCTTTCTAATGTCCTTCATGTTCGGCACTTGTCTTACAATCTTCTGTCAATTTCTCAATTTTGTCATGAAAATGATGTGGTTTTTGAATTTTGTGATGATTTTTGCGGTGTTAAGGATCGACTTATGTGGGAGGTAGCACTACAGGGACAACTCCGTGATGGTTTATACACTCTTCAGCATGTCACCCCTAAAGCTTTTGTTGGTGAACGTGCTTCTATTCAAACCTGGCATCAACATCTAGGTCATCAAATGCTTCACACTGTCCAAAATATTGTTCGTCGTCATTGTCTTCCGGTTTCTGATTCCAAATTTTCCTTTTGGTCCTCCTGTTTAGAGAATAAGTCATAAATTGCCGTTTAAGTCTAGCATTATGGTTTATGATCATCTTTTAGATTTGATTGTGTCAGATGTTTGTGGACATACTCCTATTTTATCTAATGGAGGTTATCGTTATTATATCCTATTTGTTGATGCTTTTAGTCGATTTACATGGATATTTCCTATGTATGCTAAATCTGATGCGTTCCAAATTTTTATTACATTCTCTAAACATGTTGAGAATCTCTTTAACACCAAAATCAAGGTGTTTCAGTCCGATAATGGTGGTGAATATCGGTAGTTCACTAAATTTTTACAATCTAATGGCACTCATCATCATTTATCTTGTCCTTATACTTCCGCACAAAATGGTTTAGTAGAACGTAGGCATCGTTATGTTGTCGAAAGTGGTCTTGCTTTAATGTCTATACCATCCGTTCCGTTATCTTTTTGGTACGATGCATTTTTTACAACTACGTTTCTTACGAATAGACTGTCCTCATCTCCAACCGGTCTAAAATCTCCTTATGAGTTGATTTTCAATCCTATGCCTGATTATTTATCCTTGCGCACATTTGGTTGTCTCTGTTTTCCTCATCTTTAACCTTATGGTCACACGAAATTGGATTCTCGTTTCTCTCCTTGTGTTTTCCTAGGTTATAGTGTTCATCGGAAAAAAATAAAAATGTCTTCATTTGCCCACTGGTCAAGTTTACTGGTCTCACCATGTTGTCTTTGTTGAAGACAAGTTTCCATTTTCTGCTGCTCCCGCTGCGCTACCTCCTTCTGCATCGCCCTTACAGATATTTTCTTCACCTTCTACTACCAATATATCTACTGCGTTATCTCACCTAAACTCTACAGTTCCCAATGCACCAATCAACTTGAGTTGCTTCGTAACTCTACTTCTTCACCTACTTCCGCATCTACTGTCCTACCTGCTGCGTCAACTGCTGCGTCAACTGCTCCCTCTCTCACTATCTCGGACCGAAATATTGTTGAACCTTTTTTCCAGAAGACTACACCACAACATCTTACTCCAGCTTTACCTACCGTTCAAGATATTACACCACTTTCTGACGTCTTCAGGTCCGCAATACAGGGAGAAAATGAACTGCAATTCACCTCACCAATTGTACCTGGTGACTCATCTCTAATTCCAAGCACTGCAGTACACGACCACAGTAATTTACCTGGTGACTCATCTTTAATTCCAAGCGTCACTGTAGCACACGACCACAACTATTGTCTGCAGTCTACCTCATCACTGCCAGCTGCTACATTGTTTTCAAATGGCCAGTCAGTTCAATTGGCTTCGCAACCACCAATTTCCAATGACCATCCGATGGTTACCCGAGGAAGGGATGGCATTTTTAAAAAGAAAGTTCTTATGGCTTGAAAACATGCTAAACTTACTGATGATTTGTTTGAATCTTCATGTTATTCTCATGCTAAGAATGATCCCAAATGGCGTCCACCTATTTATTTGGAATATTATGCATTTATGAAAAATGGGACATGTCGATTGTCCCCCCTCCTCCTAATCAAAATATTTTTTATTGGTTATAAATAGGTGTATCGTGTTAAAAGACGAGTTGATGGCACCATTGAGCGTCGCAGAGCTCTTCTAGTTGCAAAGGGTTTTAATCAACAAGAAGGTATTAATTATGATGAGACTTTTAGTCCGATTATTAAGCCATCCACTATTCGTATTATATTGACCCTAGCTTTGTCTTACCATTGGCCTATTCGTCAACTTGATGTTCAAAATGTCTTTCTCAATGGTATTCTTACTGAGGAAGTCTACATGAAACAACCCCATGGTTATACAGATCCTTAGTTTCTGGATTATGTTTGCAAATTGCATCGATCTATTTATAGTCTTAAATAAGCTCCTCGTGCATGGTATACTCGTCTCAGCTTTTTCTTTAGAAACTTGGCTTTGTTATTTCTGTTTCTGATACTTCGTTGTTTATCTGACCATCCGCTGCTGGTATTATATTTTTTCTTGTTTATGTGGATGACATAATTTTAACCGGATCTTCTATGAAGTGTCACTTATGAGTACTCTTCACAATGAGTTTTCTCTCAAGGATCTTGGCTCTCTTTCATATTTTCTTGGTATAGAGGTCACGCAGGTTTCTGGTGGGTTGTTTCTTTCACAACGTCACTACATCGAAGACTTACTTGTTCGTGCCAATATGCAAGGAGCGAAACCAGTTACCACTTCTTTTAGCACCTCTACTGAGCTACACCCGATTGATAGTCCTTTACTCACCGATGTTACTATGTACATAAGTTTGGTTGGTAGTCTTCAGTATCTCTCTATGACAAAGCCGGACATTGCCTTCGTTGTTAATAAAGCATGTCAATTTATGCAAAAACCTGCAGTAGATCATTTGGTTCATGTTAAGCGTATACTTCTATTTTTTGCATTCTATTTCGTCCCGACCAAAAGCTGCAACTTAGTTTTTTTGCATATATTGATGCTGATTGGGCGGGTGATCATCTTGATCGTCATTTTACAAGTGTTTATTGTGTTTATCTTGGCTCTAATCTTATTTGTTGGAGTTCTCGTAAGCAACGAACAACCTCTCGGTCAAGTACTGCATCTAAGTACCGTGGTTTGGCTACTGCCACTGCTGAATTAATGTGGATTGAATCTCTTCTTCGAGAACTTCGGGCTTCTATTCATTTTCCTCCCACTCTTTGGTGATAATTTGGGAGTTACTTATCTTACCATGAATCCAGTTTTTCATGGTCGTACCAAACACATAGAAATTTATTATCACATTGTCCGTGAGAGGGTTCAAAGTGGACAGCTTGATGTTCGGTTTGTTTCATCTAAGGATCAAATTGCAGATATCTTCACGAAGTCTACTCCAAAGGATCATTTTTGTAGGCTTCGCTAGCTCAATGTCATTGACAATCCGCTTAGAACGAGGGGGTATTGGACATATGTTAAGTCACGACTGAGTCTAGTTTCCTTGTTATACCTTGTATTAATATAGGAAATATTTTGTATGGAATCTACATATATTGTGTATCTTTTATATTCCGTGTACAAAAAGGAATATCTACTGTAATATTTGATATATAAATATATAAGTTATCTTTTGTATTTCTCAACCATTGAAAACACATTAATTTTAAATCTTAACTTTAACAACCCAAACATGGACATTTCATTTAGTTAAGAAAAACTTTGAGAAATGGATGGATCATTTGCTGATCCTAACATCTCTACCTTGTGTAATTATATTATATTATTTGGATTTGTTTATAACAGTCCAAACATGGTCCTTTAACTCCGATATGTTTACTTGTTCTTGGCATTAAAAAAGTCTGTTCTGTTTGTTTTGGACGAGTCTCATGTGTTGTATCTGTGGAGAAATCATAGTGTAAGTAGTGTTGACAGTTGTAACTTGAATTATGATGTAAACTCGTATGGTCTTGTAACAAATCTTGTAACAAAACCGATTCGACTCGGTGATCAAATGTACTGGGTGGGGTTTCTTCCTCTTTTTCAATAAAAAAAAATAGCGAAATGGGATTTAATTCTGACTGCACAAGGCATACAGTTTGACGGTCAAAAAAGCCTTTTTTAAGACAGTATTTAAGTTAAACCAGTCACTGGAATCCTCTTCTTCTATTATCCTCAACAATTTATTTGATCGGGGTTTCACCAATAATCCCCACAAGAACATTCTCCACCTTTGAAATGGTGGAATCTATGAGAATCTCTCACTACAATCTCTCTTCCTGTAACCTTAGATATGAACTTGGTTGCAGTATGACAATCCCCACAAACTCGAAGATTCTTCTTGATTCTTATTACACTTCCTGGACTTGAATTCAGAATTCCAAACACAATGGCTAGCTTTTCACTATGCAAATACAACATCTTCTCCTTCATCTCTTCTTCGACATCATGTAATACGAAGTTCGTATCTGGTACATAACCTTCTCTGCGAATCCTTTCCATTAATATCTCTAACTCTTTGTGTATCAGTTCTGTTTGAGGGTTTGATTTGTCCCCAACCACAAACTTGTACATTTTATTCTCAACTTCAATAATGGTGTGACCGGCAGCCTTTTTCACACCCTTCCTTTTCATTACAGCTCTAATTCGATCCGCTTGTTCTCTCTTCCCCATAGATTTATAAATGTTAGATAACAAAACATATCGACCCGGGTTTTCTGGATCCAATTCAAAAAGAGATTTTGCAGCAAATTCAGCAAGCTCAACATTAGAATGAATTCTACATGCACCCAACAGCGCACCCCAAACGCCAGACTCTGGTTTGATTGGCATATTATTGATGAACTCTCGAGCTTCATTTAATTGGCCAGCTCGACCCAAGAGATCAACCATACAAGCATAATGTTCAGACATCGGTGTCAACCCAAAATCCTTTGTCATCGAATCGAAGCAACTCCAACCTTCGGCTATCAATCCAGCATGACCACAAGCCGATAGGACAGAAACAAATGTGATATGGTCTGGTTTCTCGGTTTCCTTCATCTGATTAAATATATGTAGTGCTTCTCTTCCTCGACCATGCATGCCATAACCTGAGATAATGGTGCTCCATGAAATTAAATTCCGTTTCCGCATTCTCTCAAAAACTTTTCGAGCATATTCCAAGCTCCCGCATTTCACATAAAGATCAATTAGTGCAGTTTCTAATATTAATTCATTTTGGAACGAGCATCTAGTGATAACCCCGTGAATGAACTGAGCTTGTCGGAGTGAAGCTAAACTTGAACCTGCTCGAATCACACTAAGGACAGTAACATAATCGTATTTTATCTTCTGCAGCTTCAACTGTTTAAAAAGATCCAATGCTTCGATTGGCTTATCAGCCTGAGCATAAGCTTCAATCATAGAACTCCAAGTTACTAAATCCTTGTCAGGTATCTTTTCGAAAATTCTTCGAGCAATGTCTATTCTCCCACATCTCGAGTACATTAACGTTGCAGCATTTTGAATCGACTGTTCCAAATCAAGTCTAGATTCTACTATAACTCGAGAAATTTCATCTGCATCAGTCTCACTACTCGCACACGGAATTACATTCAATACTGCAACTCTATTTGGTTTAATTCTCTCGCTTAACATCATCCGAAACACAGAAAATCCTTCCTCGTAAAATCCATTATGTGCATAAGCACCAATCATTGCACTCCACGAAACTAATCTTCTATCAGACATTCTATCAAACACTTGTCTAGAAAGCTCAACTTGCTCGCATTTCCCATACACTGTTATAAGAGAATTACCCACGAACACATCATATTCATACCCGAACTCGATAACATCTCCATGCACCACTCGACATAACTTAACGTCTTGGAGATGTCCACAGGCCTTAACAACAAAAGGGAATGTGTAGTTATCAGGTCTGATACCATATTCTTTCATGCGACAATAAAGACGAACTGCAGGATCATAACTAGAACTTTCCACAAAGCATCGAATCATAACGTTCCAAAGGAAAACATCGAACGTTTGCGTAGACGAGAAGAGTGAATATGAGTGAGAAATGGAACCTAAAGAAGAGTATTGAGTAATGAGGTTGGTAGAGAAGAAGAGGTTGAGGTGGAGGTGAGAACGAATCATGGAAGCATGAATGGATTTCAGTGTTTTAATGGTCTTGCACTGTTTGATGAGTGAAATGCATGTTGATGAATCAAGGATAGGATGGATTAAGCTATTTGGATTTAGTTGTTCAGCAAAGTAAAGATTGTGCAAAGCACGTTGGAGTGTTCGTGTTTGCATCAAACGAAACGGCCGGGCATTATTGACGCACCCCATTACAATGAGCTGGGTGATGATGATGAGCCCCCTAAAGCAAAAAAGTTGTTAATAGATCAACAAATTAACTATACAGCAGAGAGACAAAATAGCTAACCTTAAATAACCTCGGACCTCAAGTAACAAGTACGAGAGTTGAAGTCATTGCCCCTCTAGCCAATTAGGCTATTCATAGTTGGTTGTGTGCAATTTAGTGTGAGTTTTTTTTTCTTCCTTCTTTACCTTATACAATTTTGTCTATGGGTTATAACCCTACTGGTACAAACCTCATACCACGGAAACCTTAGCTAAAATAAAATCAAATGAAAACCTCATTTAAATAAATCTGTTAAAATTATCTTTTAGATTAATTTAATCCAATAAAAATAAAAATTAACTCTATTTTTAATCTCTATTTTTTCTCACCAACAATACTATCAGCATCTACTCACCACTACCAACCAACACCAAACACCACCAACCAGCAACACCATCACCACCAACTAACAGCAACACCAACCACCACCACCAACCAGCACCGCCATCCACCACCACCAACCACCAACGAGCACCGCTAACAACCATCAGGTCCACCACCAACCACCACCAGCAGCAACGAAAATCAGAACCAACACCAACCACCACCACCAACCAGCATCACCAACAGCCAACACCACTTCCACCACCAACACCAGCACTATGCCACCACCACCGACCAACACTATCATCAACACCACCATCAAAAACTTACCATATTACTAAAACATTGGTTTCAACGATAAAAATTAGGCAGAAAAATGATAAAACCAAATTTGATTTCAACATAAAATTGTCATTTCACCAACATAACTTCAATGAAGAAATCAAATACACCAAACTGAATAGACTAGGAAAAAAATTAGTTGAAACCAAATTTGGTTTCAAGATAAACATAATGTTTCATCATTAAAACTTTGGTTTCATGATAAAAAATAGTCAAAAATCAGATGAAAACAGATTTGGTTTCACCGAAACTTATTGTTTTCACCAACACAAACATTGGTTTCAACGTTGTTTAGATTTTGTAAAATTTGATGAAACCAAATTTGGTTTCATCATTTTTCTAACATTTCACCAACACAAACATTGGTTTCAACGTTGTTTAACTTTTGTAAAATTTGATAAAACCAAATTTGGATTCATCATTTTTTTGACATTTCACCAACACAAAATCCTGATTTCGACAATGTTGTTGTATCATTATTTTTTTATGATGATTTTCGACGATGATGATCTGGAGGTGTTGGTGATATTTATAGAGGATAGAAGGAGGAGGAGGAGGTGTTGTTGGTGCGAATCTGGACGTGTAGTGGTAGGGGAGAAAAGATAAGGAGTAGGAGGCGATGGGAGAGGAGGAGGTGTTGTTGATGTAAAATCAGGACATAAAAAGAGAAGGTGGTGTAGTTAAGGAGATAGAGGTGTTGTTAGTTGCCGATATGGGTGGCGGAACAACTTTTGGTGAAAATAAAAGTAAAATAAAAAAAGAAGAAGGTGGAGGTGGAGGAGACATGGAGATGTTGTTACTTCCGATCTATCTAATCTCACTGGTATAGTAGCGGTGGAGCTACTGTTGCTGGTGGTGGGGAGGAGGTGGCAGAAGAAAGAAGAAAAAAAAATAAAAATAAAAAAAAAAACCGATGATAGAAAATAAATAATAGAAATAATATTTTAAAAAATAATAAAAACTAATTTAAATATTATAAATAAAAATAGACTGTTTGTCTCATTTTTTTTCAAACAGTTTTTTTTTATAAATGATAATATAGGTAGGATTTTGATACACCAATAGTGGTTACCTTGGTGTTCTCGATATATAATTACCCCTTTCATTCAACATTCGCTCGTAAGCGGCAGTTGTACCAAGAGGTTTGAGGTAGGTTGGAATCCCACTGTAGTTAGTAGCAGGCCTCAGCCTTTAGGTTTTGTTTCTTTTGTTAAAGAAAGACAACAAAAAAGAAATTGAACATTCGTCCAACGATCAAATAGTGTTAAAGGTCTTGTGTTCAAAATTCAACAAGATACAAAACTACTCATTTGATTCATTTAAACTTCTCTTTCTTCTTTTACTTGTGGTTGAAGTTGAACATTCGGTTATTCATGTAAACTGTTTAAGTTTTGCCTCTTGGTTTTTACAAAATGCAACTGTTGTTACAGCTGGAGCTATGTTTTTCTCTTCTTCCTTGTCTGTTGGTAACAATGTTAGTTTTTCTTCTGTAGCTTCTTACCAGATGAACTAGTGTGAATTACAGGAAGATGAAGCGACTACTGCTTCTGAACAAGTCAACAACTTCAAAACCTCACTTCACGCAGATTCTGTTAACACTATCTGACACTGATCCACCACATCTCAAAAATAATATAAATATAATTAGAGCAACGCTTTATCAAATGGGTTGCATGTGCATATTTCTAGCTCACATGAATAGGACTACAAATTGCAGATCGTAGGTGGTGGGTTTCCACTCGTTGCTGGCAGTATTATGAATACTATGAATACTGGCAGTATGGTACATCACTTTACTTGTCAAAATGAGAAAAGAACATAAAGGAAGGGACAACTCGGG
>JAJJMC010029784.1:216491-265492 GCA_023531435.1 Papaver californicum | reverse complement strand
CCCCCCCCCCCCCCCCCCCCCCCCCCCCCCCCCCCCCCCCGGGTGTGGGGATGAATCAACATCACAATATTATGAATAAGGGTATAATACAGACAAGGTCCCATGGAATTATATTACACGTACAGACTAAAGAAAATATTGATTCTATATAATCATGATAAGTTGAAATGGAAGAATGTTTTTGTCCAAAAAATACCTTTTTCTGTTTTTTATCGGCAGGCATCTTCATGTGTTGTACTTAACTTCACTAATCACGGTTCTGAGACAGCATAGCGCTTGTCTCTAGCATTTCAGCATCAGTGTCATCAATTGTGATTTTTGTCCAACCCGGATGTGTTGGAGAAAATTTACCCCGAATCAACCCATTTCCTCTAAATCCTGTCATTCTTGAAGACACCATTGGCATCACAAAAACAGAGGATGCTCCAACAGTGTCCTCTCCTAAACCTAATGACAATGAACACGTGCTCTGCAGAAATAAAAGCATATTTATTAAGCAATTTAAAATCCAAAAACATCTTCAAACCTAACTAGTAAAGACAATTTCTCTATATTAGCTAAAAGCACCTTTGCCTTGACTACTATAGCTAACACCCTCTTTATCACTGCTTGCACAAACGAAGACCTCATATCTTCAATATCCGACTCTATGGTTGGCAGTTTATCCAGCCTATATAAACAAAGCTAATTGTTAACAGAAATGAAAAAGAAATAAATGAAGAAATTCCTATCTACATATCTGGTAGTGCTTAGGATCATAAGATATCGAAAAATTTCCTTTGGCAAAAAGTTTCTGAGAACTAAATCAAGTGTCAAAATTTGTCCATAAGAATAGAGATCGAGGAATTCATACCTATCTGTGTTGCTGGTAACGTTTGGAGAGGTGGAAGACATTAAAGATGTAGACTCTTTGCTTTCACCGCCTGAAATTTCCACTTATTAACTTTACTTTTCACACCATAATGATCTCACAGAAAAAGAAAAAAAGAGAAGCAACTTGAACCATAATGGTAGAGATTGGTAGTACCTTTTGATTCATCTGGTGCCAGCAAAGAAATACCCACGAACACTGAGGACATTCCCAATATGAACATTGTTGTCCTCAGAGCATCAAACACCTGTTCAAAGAATCAAATACAAGCTTGAACAACAGGCTTAAAGAGCAGAGAATACCGGACTTGAAATAGATATGTTCACGGCTAACCTGATACTCCTGGAAATACACAAATCCTGTACAGATGGAAAAGAATGTCCAAGCAATCTGGAACATTGGGACAATAAGTATTGCATCGAATAAAGCCAATCCTTCGTTGAGTCTTGTCATCTGTAAAGTAAGAATAAAGCTAGAATCAATCGTGTGGCGGCAGTTTTCTAGTGGTTATAGTATCACAACTCATGTCAAACCATACTAATAACGTGCAGCATAGACCATTACCCAAAACCCAGCTGTGCTAAGAAACAAAAGCAGCATCGAGTATGTGAACCAGCTATGGAACTGATAATCGCTGGACATGGTCAATCTCAACAAGTTCGACCTGGAAATATGAGTTACAAGAAAAAAATATCATTAGACACAAGTATAACTGTACAATCTTAGAGTACTGTTCAAAGAAAAGGTAATGGGATGTAAAAAAGACTTACAGAGATTTTGCAAATAATACCGAGCATGAACCTATAGCACCAGAAACGATGGCATATGAAAATGGAAGCAACGTGTTCCAATATGTGTTAAGATCATGTCCATGAACAGAAAACAGAAGTTCTCCTCTCCTGCACTTCCATGGTTCAAAAATCAGCTGGCAGAAAAAAGAAATATACAATATGCAGCCTAATCCCGATTTGCTAATGTAAAGATGCAGTTAACTTTTTTTGGATAGAGATGCAGTAATTTGTTCACCTGTACATACTGTGATGGAAAACCACTATCAAGATCAAACTAATGCAGTAAAGAAGGAATACAATGTTGCTATATTTCTCCGCCAACTGCTCTGTCGTGTAAACTGCAAAAATATAAAAGCTAATGAATTACGTAGCAGACCCAAAATGCATCCTTTATGATCTGGAGCATAAATTAATGATTCTCAAGAGACAATAGTCAAAAAGTTGGGAGTCATGAAAGTCTTTGAATGTAAGCTTGAAATTAGCTGACATCTGAAGGTATACGAGATTAACTAAGCTTTGAAACGAAAGATATGTCATTCTTCATATACCTCATCCATATGTTTAACTGCACCTTTTATTTTATACTAGAAGTTCAGCAAAACAACATTTCTATTATTTATCAAACAGTAAACACGTGTCAAATCTCAATTGCAAGGGCAAGTCATACCAGGTGACTGATGGTTGCCAAATGCAACGAGAAAGATGTTGCCAAGAACAATAAAAGCAGTGGCAACCAAAATTCTGCAAGAGAAACAACATAACAAAGGTCAATTATCAAAACAAAAATGTAGTAATTCCAAAGAAGAAGCAAATTGACATTCAGGTAACAACATACTTGACAGTTACCCTCTTTTTCAAAACAAAGTATGCAAAAGCTATATTTGATATAAACTGTACAGATCCCAGGGCTGCAAGAAGTGACTACAAAACCAAGAAAGAACAACATAGTTGTTAAACCCCACAATCCAGATCCAATACCACTACATATCTAACCCAAGGATGTAAATTGAGCAGGTTCGCTAAAACGGTAAAACACTTCTGTTCTTATAGTTCAGTGTAAGATTAGAGTCCTGAAACTAACCTGAGCAGCATATCCAAATGAAATGAAGTTGAGACAATTTCCAAGAGCAAAAAACAAAATCCCTGCACATATCAAGATTCTAACTACTATAGTAAATCTCCTTCCTCCAAAATAAAGACCAAATTCACACCATTATAATATCATTACAAAAAATGTGAACAAAATTGACTACACTTACCAACTCTCCAACTCTGGAAGTATATTATTGGTTTCACCGTAAGCTTGCCCGCATCACTCTCAAGGGAAGATAGTCTTTCTCTCTGCAAAAAAAACGTAAAATCATTTAGAACTTCCAGGACTGACATTCTCAATATGAAGGCATCAACAAAAATGTAATCAAACCAGCATACCTCATTATGTCCCAATTTTAAGAGGTTTGTTCCAAAATTTATAGCAATGCTACCAAACAGATTAATAACAGCTCCAACAATCCACTCCCCCATAGATTATATATAGGTTGAGAAAATATCTCTTAAATCTTTTGTTAACTACTGATATTACCAGCCCTTAGTGAGCTTATGAATAATAACAGAACATCAAACTAATTGTAAAACAATTGTAGAACCAAAGATTTTCTCTTTGATCCATCGATCACAAAGCTTGAAGAACCTTCTTCTTCTTCTTCTTCAAGTAATACACATTTTCATTTAAGCTTTCTCTGATGATCAGAATACCCAAAAATTACCTAAATACCTGCACAATCAAAAGATCAAACCCTAGAATTAATATTCAATTTGGGGATCTATTTCTAATTTCCTTCATCAGATCTAATCAAAAAGAGAAAATTAACAAATTATTTCATGATTTTCCCTAAAAACTAATGATCTATAATCAAATCCAGAGTTCTTGGAACGAAAACAAAATTACCTTGATTAAGATTTTGAATCCAACCCTAATAAGAAATTGAAAGTGAAAGGGAGCTTCAATTGAAGATAATGAAGAGGAAGAAACCCTAACCCTAGTTATTTGAAAGAAGGAAGGATTTTGAGAAATTGATTTCTGGTTTTAATGAATTTTGATTTTAGAGAAAAGTAAGAAGAAAGTGGGGGTCAACAAAGTATTAAAGGTGAAACTCTTGATGAATAGAAAACGTCTTTTTCTTTCTTCTCCACAACCTACTCAACGGTCAAAGGAGTAGGAGTGACATTTTGTAAAAAGTGAAGGGTTTGACCGAGATGGCTTTTTCGTTTTGTACCATTTTCTTGGGTTTACGTTTTGAAATTTTTGAATTTTCTAGTAGTGATATCCGATTGGAATGTTCTTTGCAATGATGTGACAAATGCGGCCGAGTGCACGTTCCGGCTCCTATGATTGGTCCACATTTCCTATGTGGTTCCCGGTTTTTCATTTTTTCATTTTTCATTTTTCATTTTTTATTTTTTATTTCAAAATTGTATTTAATAATAACGAATTAAAAAGGACAGTCATGCTTTTTAGCTCTATCTCCAGATCTCCATTAATATTTTTTTTACCTTTTCTTTACATATTCATTGAAGGTATTAATCTCTTCAAAGGGCAGAGACTCAAAAGTGGCTCTTTACCTTGATGGTGAAGGATTGGTTTACTTGGGTTTGGGGTTGGATTCTTGAAGATTGATTGATTTTGGTCGGTAAATGGAGGAGTGTTTTAGCTTCTAAGATTAACATTCAATTTAGCGGATGAAAACTTTCTCGATAGCCATTTTGAGGCTTAATTTGATGTGCAGTTACATGTTTGATTGAGAACAAAAAAGGGTTGAGAACTAGAAGAAAAATGGTCATTGAAAGTTGCAATAGGGGTAGCAAAAACACCATCATCAATTGTTTGTGTGATGGTCTCAAAGAAAAGTTATAAGCTTACAATAGAAAATTGCTGACTTACTGAGACAAGCATAGTTTGAGTTCCGTATGTAATTGTTATTATTTTGTAAATCTATACATGATATACTATTATGATTTGTTACAAAATCATACTAACTATTTCATATTTTTCTACTGAAACTATTTATGGTTACTTGTGCATTCATACTTCTTCATTCAAGAAAAAACAACACGTTTAAGGATATTCTTTGTTATTACGTATCTGATTCATATCCTTTGGCCTAAATTAACTTGGATATTTTTTGACAATAAAATGACTGAACAAAAAAAAGATGAAGTCTTCATTTTACAAAATGGCTAAACAATCTTTGTGAGATCAATTAAAATTCCTGCAACACCATACTGTTGCTAGGGTTTTCAAAGGTTTTTAAAAAGGGGAGGAAAACCAGTCGACCTTTCTTTTTCTTTGTTCTGGAGAGTAAGAGATAAGAAGGTAATGGAAAACGGGAATCCACATTAGAAAACGTGGATCAATTATAGAAACCGGAACGTGCACCCCGGAATTAAAGGGGTGCACAAATTTGCTCAATACGGCCACATAAGAACTTGATGGATCTTAAGTTTTTTAACTTATTATTCTTACAATGGTCAAATGGATTTGAAAATGGTCCAACTTATTATAATGGTCTTATCAACCATCATACATACACTTGCCTAACAACTGCCAGTCTACTACCATGTATACGATGAGATTATGGCTCAAATGGAGGAAAGTCATATAAAATGGATGGTTTTATCTGAAAAACTATGCCAATTCGTGGAGTTAAAAGGATTTTGGCTCAAATCTCTAGTTGGAGGAAAGTCATACGAAATAAATAGTTTTGTTTGAGAAAATATGTCAATTCATCAATTTGTGAAGTTGAAAGGTTTGGGTCAGGGTAGTATATTGTATGGTTTGGTTCTTTTTTTTAAACCAGAATCGAAACTGTAATAATCGGTTTATTGATTTTTAAACCAAAACTAAAATTAATAAACTGGTTTGGTTCTGAGCTGAACTGACTCGGTTTGGTGCAGAACTGTCGGTTACACCAAAACCGACAATCCATTCATTTTCATGCAACTGGCTGTTCAAAGTTTCAAACAAGCTTTTTTTTCTTATGTTTTTTTTCTATAACAAATATAAAGATAAATCCTAGAAAAAAAATAAAGATCAAAAAGTACAATTTACACAAATCACAAAAACTCATCATTTAGATTTCAACTAATAGATATCAATATCATTACATTCAAACGGAACAACAAATTCAACTCAGAAACATAAAATAAAATATTTTAAACCACAAATCAAATAAATCTATTTCCCTCTTTCCTTCTCTTATATCAGTTGAACTACTTGGATCCATATATAGACTTGATTAACTGTATGCATAACAGAATCAGAAATGAACTTATACAATGGAACGTAAAAACCCAAATACAACTAATATTACACCAACAAAAACCAAGTCTAGCACTGTAATATTACATCTCTGCTAATCAAATACTAACAAAGGATCAATTCCTATCCGGAAAGAATAAGAAGAATAAAATGAAGATGAGGAAAGTGATGTAACAGTTGGGGGTGAGAGCCAGAGAGGGAGGCTTTGAGAAAGATAAAAGGTGAATTAGAAAATAGAATAGGATTGCTTATTTTTATACTCTAAATGAATGTATAAGATCTAATACAATTACATCTGCGGTTAAAATTAACTCAAGACTGGTTTCGGCTCGGTTCTGCTGCCGTATATGTCGGGTTTTTTAAATAATTGACACCATTACCATAATCGTAGTGTATCGGTTAAAACTTGTTTCGGTTTGGTTCCAGTTCAGTTCTTTCTGTTCATTTTTTTCGTACAACCCTAGTTTGGTTCGTAAGCATATTATTAGAGAGTGTAATAAACCACTGGCAAAATCATGCTAGAAAATTTTATGGTGTCAAAATGTTGGTCCAACATATCTCTGGCCTTTATTATGTCAAAGGTTCTTGAGGAAAAATCCGATATCTTTATGATAAGGTCCATTAATAAACAAAAAATTCGAATCAAACAAAAAAAATATTTGACATGAGAATTTAATTTTTTCTAAATAAGAGGTTATTTAGTTTCAACACTAGTTATATGGCTTGTAAGATGGCAATGCATATCCAAAATATTCATTCCGACTAAATTTATATCTGAAATATCATAAATTATCTAAAAATAGTATTCGGATATATATATCCGAACTTATTATACAAAAATATTAGGTTTTGGATTTGAATACAAATGTGAAGGAATTTACATCCAAAAATATCTAATCCAAAAATCTTATATAAATATATATATTTATTATATAATCGTTTACATTTAATTTCTTATTATCCTTACCTTTATCAAAAACTAAGTAAGACTTTTAAAGAAATTATTATTACTTTTTACCTTTGTCCCATGTATTTGTCATGTACAATTGATTTCTATATAATAGGAACAAAATAATTTTATAATTATTTTTTATATTTTTGGATCAGATATCTGATATCCAGAATATAATTCGGATACGGATTTATATTGAAAATGATGATATCTATTTGGATATGGATTGGGAACAAATAGCATGGAAGAATTTCATATACAAAGATGGAAATATGATATATGTATCTAAAATTATCCATTACCACCCTTAATCTAGTAACTAAATAAGAATCAGTTGTACGCACACCCTTTTAAAGAGTGTTAATGTGATACTTTTATTTAGTTGGTTAAGTAATTAACGACTGACTCCATTATCAGCAACGCTAAAAATATTTTCCTCCATTGTATTAGTTAAATTAAATTAAATGTAATATTAAATTATCACATAAATACTTGTTAAAAAAATGTACACAAGATTGGACTCACAAAAGGAAACACTTGCATATGCATATAACAGAAAAGGTTTACCAAAGATCGATGTATAATGCATCAACCCTTAAATAATTATATGTCAGCATCTCATAGTATAACTGTACAGGATCTATGGAAGTAAACACCTCCTATGTATGTTTACAAAATAACTTGATCATATCTGGATGTTAATTTATGAGAGTAATAATTTTCTTTTGCTCTTTTTATGTGGATATTTTTTACTCTTTTTTGTATACAATATATTTAAAATTTACAAATTTGAACTTCTTTTGAAACAAATATATATACAGTAATTTATACTTGCGTAATGTTTTTATATCCAAATACAAAATGATTGTTTATTATTTTTCGTTAAAAGTTGGTTGATTATCATTACACATCTAATCCTTTTATTTGGATCGGCAAGCACCTTGAAAGTATCATTTTTTTGAAAAAATAGCAATTACGAATGCCTTGATATATTTCGTTTTTCTTTTCCAATTATCTGATGAAGAATATCTTTACAGGCATTAAAGAACAAAGGTCATTTTTTGGCCAAGGCCCAAGTCATATGTTATTTTTTTCATTGATAAGAAAAACAGTTTGACGTGTTATACCATTGGAAAAGTGCAAGACATGTTTCATCCGTTGATACACATAGCTTACTGGTTGTCGATGTTAGACAATGGTCTTATTTGTGTCAAGTGTATGTACAATATGTGTTTGTGTCAAATGAGTGTGTGGGAACTGGAAAGTGTTAGTTAATATGTACGTTGGTCACAGACTGAGCAGGTCACTAGTTCAGTTCGGTTATGTTGGTCCTTAAATAACTTGAGTCCAATCTTTTGTAAACTTAAGAATCAAATCAAGATATTGAAATAAAATAAAATCTGAGAGAATGTCCAGCGACAATACTTCTCTTAACATGGTATCAGATACCTAAAGAATTCCACAAAAAACCTTTAACTATTCTGATTACTTTGAAGAAAAGTTCTGATCCAATGTTGATTTACTTCAACAAAGCCAGATCAATCTCTCATCAATTAGCTCAAATTGATCGACCTATCTCTAATGAAGATCTATTTTTCCATATTTTGCAAGTTTTACCTGCTGAATTTAATGCGTTCAAGACCTCAATTACTGTACAACAACTCAAAACTGAGAATCTAATTACATCCTCAGAATTATTGGGATTCTTACTATCAGAAAAGGATAGAGTGAATTCTGATTCTCATATTGATCTTACTGCTGCTTTTGCTAATGTGTTATAACAACATCATTAGGTTTCATCTTTTCCTTCTTATGATCAACACTACTCAGGTTCTCCTGTATCACAACATGGTAATTATTCTTCATTCTCATATAACTCTAGTGTTGATTCTCCTAGTTTAAATCATTGGGGTTCACAACCTAATATAAATAATTTTCAAATACCTGGTGGTTTTAGAGGTTTTAGATCTGGTGGTGGAGCTAGGGGTGATAGACACAATTTTATGTCTTATTGGTTCTCATATTTATACTGCTAATACTCAATTTTTGTACTAATATAATAATTTTTCTTTGTTTTTAGGTATTTTTCGAAAAATAAACTTGTGTAGAATAATTGGCTTTTAAAGTTATAAAGGCACCCACTTTCATGTTAAAGGTGCACACCCATCTTTTCCATTCAAATTTTAGCGGTAAGAACTTTGTGTTCGACTGTGTGATTTGGGATCGATAATTTTAGAGAGTTTGGAGATTTTAAAGACAAGATATCTCCTTTCCCTAACTAATAAGAGTTTACACAATTTAGGAAACTCAAAAATATCTCGTGAAGAAAAGGATCTAACTAAACCTATTAGTCAAATTGTACACTTAGAGTGCCTAAAACTCTAATATCCAAGTATTGTTAACACCTTTAGATTTCCTTCATAACTTTTGGATGTTTATATATAAACTAGTGATGGTGCCTTCCTTAACTAATTTAAATCCTAGGTACCTTAATAGACTTCCATGCACTAAGACACATCACTTGCACACATGTCAAGTAGAGAGGGTGTCAGGGGTCGCATGGTCATTTTATTTACAAATGAAAACATAAAAAGAAAAAGAAAACAAAATTCATTTTTCCTATTGAAATCTTTAGTCTTTTGGTTTTTGGGTTCTCATCTCTTATTCTCTCCATGAAAATTTGATGTCCTATCAAACTTTAGCCATTGGTGACAAGGATTTAAAGGTGATATAAAGGTAACAGGTTGGAAAATCATCATATGGATGTTATAATTTAGTTATTGTTAGGTGAAGATGCATATGAGATAGGTTAGAAAGTGAGTCCCTTAGTTCCGAGTTCGTGAATTGATCGATGAGATAAGTTCTTCTTTTACAGTTTCACTAATGAGTTGATAAATTCCCTTCGTTGAGGTCTTCGTCGCTCTTTAGTTCCACTTTCTCGACTGATGAATGCTCTAAGTTGCGATTTGAAGAGATAGATCGGACATTGGATCCTAAAGTGTCCCGTCTATATTGACTTATGTAATGATGGATCTGGTTTTCTAGGGATCAGCAGGATTCTCAAACTGAGGATCTTGACAGGGCAGCCTTGAATCTCTTTCCTTTTTGACTCAGATGGGTGACCCTCTCGCATACACTCGAGTCTCTTTGAGCCTTTCCCTCCGTTTAGCTTGGATTGGTATAGCCAAGAGGAAGATCTTGTTAGGATTTGGATTAGTTTGATCAATTATATTCTCATTTGTTTTAGTTGTTGTTGATTAACCTTGGTGTTTAGTGATTGATTTCAATCAACTTCATGGCAAGGGTTGTTGTTAAAAAAAAATCTCTTTCAATATTGTGGTTTACAACTCAATTGAGCTAATTGGGAATTAGGGTTCATAATTAAAAATCGGGGGTTTTTCACCAAAGCTCATATTTTGTTATAATTGATGAAATTGGTTGTTAATATGCATCATGCATTACTCTAATACCTATTTCATTGTAGAAAATTTGGAATTCTTAATGAATAATTTTTGTTTGAACATCTTGTTTACAACAATGTAATAATTCCCAAAATATTTATTTTTCTTGTACAAATATCTTGAGATACAGTGGTTGGATCATGATGAAATTTATGTATGTTATAACTCATTGTGTGTTGTAAGTAAGTAATTTTTTACGAGGATCAGGTTCCGGTTACTACTAGAAAGATGGTATAAGCTAGGAGTGCGTTCTGTATAATTAAAACCCTAGACAGTTTATTATTCTTTGTTTTCTCTTTATCTGTTAACTATATGAATCTGAACTTTTAATATGTTTTTGTGTATGTTATAGATAATCTACTATGTAAATTTCATAAAAATATGATCAATTTACGTGCCCCAAAGTGTGAGCTAACCCTAGCTGAATTTTGTAGGATAACAATGCAAATAGTCAGGTTCAAGCATGTATATCTCTTAATGGACCATTATAATGCTATGATTTTTAAGTATGTTTTATAACCATGAGTTATAAGTCTTCTATAAAAGTTTAAACAAAATCGGATATCGTTTGCTTCTGAAAAGTATGGATAAACCAAGACTGCATTCTGGAATGCAGAAAATCCGTACAACTACCGTTTATCCTTCATATCTTATTCTGTATTTATCGGAATGAGATAAAATTTTGATATGTTATTTATAGAAATATGGTTTACTTACTATATTAATTTCAGAGGATCCAATCATTGTAGGTACTCAAATGGTGAGCAATATGAGATTGAATTATGTAGTTCTAATGTGAACATGATCTTGACTTTATAGGAACGTGACCTATTCCATACTCACCCAACTGAGTTCCTTGTTGTAAACATAAATTATTAGATGTTGTTGTATTTAAAATCTCTATTCTTAATTTGCTTTGTCATGCTTTAAGAATATCTTATGTTTATGATGGTGATAATTCCATAACACGTGGATACTTTTTATGTTTCCATTGAATCTATTATTACCTGTGAAAAGAACATACAATTTCTCTTGTATGCTTGTGGATTGTCAACATAGTACATTTTTTATCATGTATACTATCTTATCTAGTTATGGAAAGGTTCATTTTGACTCCTTGGTATTGAGTTACATACAAACCTTATTTGTTGAATCGTGTATAAACATCTTATCCTCTTGTTGAGTTTTGAAATCATTCTTACTCCCATGAACTGGATTTGAATGTTTATTGACCAATAAAATTTTGTTATTGGTTTTGGTCATCACGGTGAACGATAGATTTGGTTATCTTTGAGTGGAATGGTACTACGATAACATAGGAATAGTTGCTTTGATGCAGTTTATACTATGTGTCATAAGGGATGATTGCCACACAGGTAATCCATATCATCTACTTAGATATAGTTGCTACCATGGCGAGTAGTTCGTACTATATAAACCAAAATTGATGAACTACGGTTGTGCTTGATCCCTTTGAGCTATGGAGGAGGGTACGTAGGAAGCCGCTTTGCAGTTTGGCACAACTTTTCATACCACATCATGGAGAAAGAGTTGGTTACTTCTTGGAAGTTCATACCATCTATTCAAAGATGATTGCAACATTGGCAGGTTTCTATCGTTAATAAGATGTAGTTGCAGTCAACCCACTGATTGTTCATACTACCTAAAGGGATGATTGCAACCTCTTTAAAGGTTGTATTATTTAATAAAAAATGAAGAAGAGAATTCATACTTCTAGTGAGACTTAGAGATGGCTGTTTCCTTTTAAGGAAACTCATACCACCTGAGAAAGATGGTTGCTATCGATGGTGGCAGTTCATTCATATCATCGATCTAGAGATGATTACTAACTCTATAGAGTATTTCATATATCTGAGAAAGACACTTATCAGATTGGACCGACTGTGAGTTGCTATGCCATAATGGGCACCCTACCGTATGTGGATGAACGGTCTGGGATGGTGAGATTGCCAGGCCTTAATTGGAAACCCACTACATCGGTGGTTACCCGGAAGAACGTTTTGGAAACGGTATGCATTGTCAAGCCGACTAGCATCTCACCAACTCGGTGGCTACCCAAAAGGTTATTTTGGAAACAGTGGACGGTATCCGACTACCCTGACAATGAGATGACCCTTAAAACGAGGTTTCTTTTCAGCAAAATCCCAGTATAAGAACTTAGTGTTCGCTTGGAGATGATTGTCACCTGCACAAGATTCGATGGTCCTTGGAATGAATATTGTGTTTGGCTGCATATGAAGCAATTGGAAAAATTTGACCGATAAACATTTTCTTGGTAAAAAATCGAGCTGGTCTCAATGATTTGATAGCCTGGTTCTTCGAGTGGCGTATCAGGAAGTCGGAGCTTACCAAGCAGGTTGAAACCGGACCCGTACGAAGTGAAAATTTTCCGGTCCATTACAAAAAGGGAAGAAATAGAATCAAGTAATGAAATAATCATCGAGATGAGAAAGGGAATATTTGGTCGAGATTTTCTTTTACTTCCAGAATCAATTGTTATTAAATAGAGATTTCGGGAAGATATGAAAGGGATGTCGATGATCTATTATAAATAGGAGGTCGAGTCAAGCTTTTAGATGTCACAGAGAGAAGCTAGTGATAAAAAATAAAATTATTTACAAGTTCAGATCGAGTTTGAGAGGAAGAAGAAGAACCACAAATGACAGTTTCAATATGTCGCTGAAACTGTTGTCTAATCTTTCATAATCAAGACCTTTTGCAACGGTTCCTTGAATAGTACCTGCAACAGTTTCTGAAGTTTACAGAAGAAGACAGTTCTTCTTTGAGTCGTCTGAAGGAAGCCTTATTCACTGCAACTGTGAGTCATTCTTTATTCACCGCGCCTCAGATTAGTCGTTAAATCGACAAGAAAAAAAAAGTTGTAAATCTTTTCCACATCAATAAAATTAAATGTTTAAACAATTTTCTTCCATTAATTCTTTTCTCCATGAGTAGATAGATTTCTTCTCTAGGGTGTAGGAGGAAGCTATTTTTGATGTGTAATAATTAATAATTTAATTTATTTGACATATTTACTATAATATTTGTGCTTTTAAATGACTAATATTTTTTTCTTCTTATAAGATTTATCATAATTATTCTGAATAGTCTTTAGGCTGTTGATTTTTTATAAGCGAAGGAAAATTACATTTTTTGCATAAAAAAGAAAGTTGTAATATTAAATTTTGAAACGTTTTATTTTCCAAAACATGAGATTGGGTTTAATATTGTTTTGAGTATGTTGAGAGTAATTGTTTAAGTAGTGATTAACAATTTTACAAACATCAAAAATTGTGGAATCTGAAACCTTAGATTTTCTCATATTTGTTAATCAATCATTTGGTTTAGTTTTCTTTCTATTTAATTTATAAAATCAATCTAAAAATAATAATTCTTTTAGCATATAATTAGGTTATTAATTAAATATATTATAATCAATCTCCATGGACAAGCCCGTGCTTGCCGCTTCTACTTTGCGTCGTGCAATTGTGGCCATAGGCTTTTAGGCCTATCAAGAGGTGGTAGATTTCCTAATGGTGCAGGCAAATTTGTTCGTTCTAATGGAAATTCAAATTTTCATCCTCTTCTCCTGTAAAGTATAACTACTACATTGAGTGTCAAATCTGTAGAAAACCTGGTCACTCAGCTCATAAATGTCGTTACAGATATGCACCAAATGACATTTCAATGGCTCAAGTTTATCACCTTACTTCTGACTTTGTTGATGATTATGAGGAATTTTTGTGTCCAGAACCTGAAATTTTTGCAGTATATTATGAAGATGGTTCTACTTATACTTCTGGTTGGATTCCTGATTCAGGAGCAACACATCATCTCACCTCTGATTTGTCTAATCTGAATTTGCATTTTGAATACAAGGGAAATGATCAAGTGAGAGTTGGCAATGGCTCAGGTTTTCTTATAACTCATATTGGTTCTTCTAGTTTTAACACTGATAATGTCAAGTTTACTATATCAAATATCCTTCATGGGCCTTCTATTACAAATAATTTAATCTATGTGCATCAATTTACTACGGAAAATAATTGTTTCCTTGAATTCTATCTGATGCATTTTTTGTGAAGGATATGGTTACTTACAAGGTTCTGCTTCATGGTTCTATTAAATATGGTCTTTATCATTTGGAGTTCACACCTGCTCAACTCAAACAAGCTCTTAGTTTCAATGTTTAACAACTTCAAGCTGGCACAACATACCTGGACATCCTGCATATAAAACTCTGAAGCATGTGCTAGCTTCTGTTGATGAGGTTATTCATGACCATTTATCCACTACTATTTGTATTGATTGTCAATTAGCTGATCGTTTTAGGAAAGTGGTAAAAATATGTTCATTCACTGAGACTTGTGAAGATTCGTTTTAAACCTAACTCTGATTTAAACTAGCAATTATGTAAAGGATTTTAACAATATTCAGAGAGACTGGAACTCAGGATGCCACCATTAATCATATCCAAGTGATGCCTGTCATGATTCTTAACAATTCTAGCTCTTTTATTGACTCTGTTTCTTTGCAAAAAATAGATTTCTAAAACATTAATTGTAAACCATAAGCATAGCGCATCAAAAGCTCTAAGTCTAAGCATACATCGTCAAACAAAATCACAACTGATTAAGAAAAATCATAAATCAATTAAAAACAATACAAAAAGTCATAAAGAATCAAATATAGTTACCATTCATTCATGAAATATGACTTCCTCCACTGTCCAAGTGATTGGGTTTAACTCATCATGCTCAAAACACTCTCAAATATAGAAACATAACTCAAAAGTGTTTACAAAGAAGAAAAGCAACAAAAAAAGGTTAACACAGAAAAACGTATACGTTTATATCTGTTGCAAACTGAGTTTTGTTACGGTTATGAAGTTTTTCTCTGTTACTAAAAGAATTGAATAAAGCTCTATTTGCGGCTGTTCTGTAGCGCACAAAAATAAGACACGACTTCTGCGACACTTCTGAGGTGCAGTTTTATGTTCTTCTTCTTTGTAGCAGTTGGGTTTCTTTTCCTGCCTGGATCTTTCCCGAGCCTCTTTCCTCTTTATTTTTCAAGTTGTTTTCTTTTATATAGGCTTAGTAAACCCTAATAATCATCATTAATCGATAAGGACTCCCATCTCAATCCAAAACCAACTCCAATCCCGTGGTTGTCCAAAGCAGAGAATACTTTTTATTTCCAGCAGTAAACGATTTTTTCCACCATTTTTTTACGCCGAGAATCACTCCTCTTTGACGTGTTTAAGCCATCTTTAATTGTTTCTTCACTTTGGGATATCGTACAACTTCTTAATTCCCCTAAACTCGTTTCTCAACTAACTCACTTAACCTCTTCACGCAAAGCAAATTTTCCCACTATTTTTTTAATTTCAAATCAAAGATAAGGGGTGCCCTGATCCAAGAGTGGGGTGCCTTTATCAACTTCATGGGTTCCTTTAGTAATTTCTCTGGGTGCATTTATCACTTTTTGAGCCAATTTTTCCATAAATGTTTATTTCCCAAAAACTCCTAAAAACACATAAAATACCAAAATAAGTATAAAATTGAGTACCAATAATATATAGAATTAGGAACAAGTAAAACACAAAAAAGTGTCTATCAAATACCCCCAAACTTATTATTTGCTAGTCCTCGAGCAAATCTAATCTAGAAAATAGAAATCTAACTCACTTTTGTAAGAATCACGACTACACTTAGCACGTGCAGCTAGCCGTTAAACTCCTAGCTGACCCTAGAAGACGAGTATTGTCTCGTGAGAGTTTACAAGAGATATATATACCCACAAAACCTTTACTCCAAACCCTATATACTTGTGAAGAATCTAGGATCGACACTAAACAATCTCTGTAGTTGGCCTAATTATTCTTATCTATGGGAATCATTACTTTATATAAATCCAATTGTTGTATACGAATTTGCATTCAGCGTACTAAATTCATATAAGAATTCAAAACTCTACTCAGATAGTCGTACAACCCACGATACTCAGAATATATCAAAGTTCAATCAATTGAATAGATTTAAAAGATGGATATGGAGATAATGAAGTTTACACATGTTTAGTAAGGTGAACGGTGTTTCCCCTAATATCTGTATGAACGTCAGTGCCAGGACGAATCCTAATGGATTTAGATATGATCCCACTGGTCTTAATCCTAATACTAATATCGACTAACCTGGTATATACAAGGGTCCTAGTGGTCGATTTATTGAACATAATTTAAATATTGATTTTTTTGTCTGAATAAAATACAATAATGGGGCTTGATCTCAATATTCTACTTCATCCCAACGTCGACAACCAAAGCAATAATAGGGGCTTACCAAATCACTTAGAGAAACACATAAATTTGCAAAAATAAAAACATAAAGTGATATGGTCAGGATTGATTCCGAAATATGGTGACGACTATCATATTATTTCTAACACCTGAGCTAGGCGTTCTTTGGTAAATAGATCATTTAGCTGGGCACACCAACTCCTACAACTAAGAGGTTTGTTTCCATCCACTTAGATTGGTTAGTGTCATCCTGAATTGGCACAAGTTTCTAGACTTTGGAGTTTCATATTGCCACTAAAAGTTTCTCCCTTATCCCCAAACTTAAATCTAACATTGTCTTCAATGTTCTAAAGATAAATGATTAAAAACATGTACAAGGAGAAACTATTACCACTCGAAGAAAATGAGTTGAGGAAAGATATTACCGAGTCGCATAAGCATGGGTTACCTCCCAGCAAGTACTAAGTTTAAATTCTTCAGCAGACATCAAATACCACAAAATTGCTAGTCAACTTTCAAAATCATATACCAATAGCCGAAATAACCGCGGGTCATCATAACCACATAGAGATGACACAAATATAAGACTGCTGTACTGGATCAGAAAAATGAACAGATAAAGCATAACCTTATGTAAGTTTTCTTTCAAGGCAATTAGATTTATCTGGGGTGTCCATTTAGGTTCTTTATGAGTGTCTACATAAAAAGATTCAGCCGAACGACGGGTCTCTAATATCTGGATTTCCTCATGGATAGTATCAGGAGGATCGATTTGTGGAGTTTGCAGAGACTCAAGTAATACCTTAAATGCACAAAGTTCGAGTCCCAAGTTAGGGACTTCAAGTAAGGATACTTGACGATCACAAGAATCATCACTACCCTCAAACTTAGGGTAATCACTACTCTCAGATAGACATAAAACCATTTCTTGAATTTCAGGGTCCTTAGAGTCTGAAAGATACTCGAGAGCTTCTTCTGGAGACGGGTCACTCATTTGATTTCAGAGAATGCTATCATCAAATTCATCTAAGGAATCACCAATGCCATGCCAATGATCATGAACTAAAGTGTTAATCATAGTTATTTCTTCTAAATCATCGATATCAAAAGGTTGTCTAACATTAAATAAATCTAGTTCAGTGGTCATATTACCAAACGATATGTTCATAAGTCTGGTTCTACAGTTAATGACAACATTAGATGTGGCTAAAGACGGACGACCTAATACCACCAGTATTTGAGCATTTTGGTCTTGAACGTGTTGGGTATCTAGAACAACAAAATCCACTAGATAAATGAACCTATCAACCTTAATCAGATTATCCTCTAAGATACCACGAGGGATTTTGACAGATCTATATGCTAACTGCAGTATCATTTTGGTCGGTTTTGTCTTACCAAGACCTAGATGGTTGTACACATGATATAGGAATAAGTTAACACTAGCTCCTAATTCAAGCAATGCATTATCAACCAAGTGATCACCGATCACACAAGATATGGTGGGGCATCCAGGGTCTTTATATTTAGGGGGTGTTTGGTTCAGAAGGAGTGAACCTACTTGACCAGCTATAAAGTCTTTCTTATGTACATTAAGCTTACGTTTTCTTGTACAAAGATCTTTAAGGAACTTGGCATACGCGAGAACTTGCCTATTTGCCTCTAATAATGGAATATTGATGTTGCCATGCTTAAAGATTTCTATTATTTCATTGAAATTCATTTTTTTTGTTGTTGAAATGAGCAGTTGTGGGAATGGGGCTCTGTGCACAAAAGTAGTTCTATCAGGGACTGCATGGGAATCGTTAGAGACTTTATCAGTCTCTTCAGTTACTGGCTCCTTTTGTGAAGTAGAAGGTGGAACTACAGTATGTCCACTATCAGGCATGACTACCTTATTATCTACTATTTTATCGCTCCTAAGGGTTGTTATTGAATCACGTGATTTGATAATTTTTCACCAGTTAAAGATATTTCATGAACTCCTCTAGGATTGCGTTGTGGTTGACTAGGGAACTTGCCTTTTTCTCACAAAGACTCATGTAAATGACTAACCTGGGTTTATGAATTAGAAATAGCCTGACTTTTAGAATGTACAGTCTTACTATTAGCTTGTAAAGTTTGTTCAACCGACTGCTGAAACTTTGTAGTGTTATGAGCTAAATGGTGAGAGATTATTCTAAACCAGTCATATTTTTCTCTACGGGATTTTGGTGATATGTTGGATCAAATGGATTTTTGGGTTGACTAAACCCTGGTGGATCTTGAAGATTACTAGTGTGACCCTGATTCTGATCCTTAGACCATGAAAGATCAGGATGGTTTCTCTAACCAGGATTATAGGTTTCGGAATACAGGTCGAACTTCTGATGGTTGTCGAATCTAGAGTTATTATAAAGAAGATGGGCTTTCTCTTCACCAGTCTGTCCTCCCCAAAATAACTTATTGGGTCTATTCCACAACTAGATTAACTCAATTCCAAGGATTCTAACCTTTTTGATATTGCTGCAATTTTGGCATCTGATTCAAAATTTTCTACTACCTTATTGACATTACCTCTGGTCAGAAGAATTGTTTTCTGGGTTCCCTATGATATTCCCATTGCTGGGTTTTTTCGGCGATTTCATTCAAAAATGTCATCGCACCATCAACAACTTTATTTTCAAACCTACATGTACACAAAAACTCAAGTATGGTTGTTGTTGAATAATCTAACCCTTCGTAGAGGATCTGAACTAGACGTACCTTTTCTAAGCCATGATGAGGACATTGTGATAATAAATCATTGAAACTTTCCAAATACCTATATAAAGATTCACCCACTTGTTGAGCAACTGTGCAAATCTGTTGCCTAATGGATGATATTCAATGTATAGGGAAAAATTTGTGGGAAAAGGCAGATGTAAGTTGTTCATATGTTTCAATGTACTCATATAACAAACTATATAACCAAGATTTGGTCTTGTCTCTAAGAGAAAAAGGAAACAACCTAAGTTTCAAATTTTCATCGTCTAGGTCTTTAATTCTAATGGTGCTACAGATTTCCTCAAAATACCTAACGTGAAAATAGAGGTTTTCATTTTCTTTTCCTAAGAAGACCGGAGCATCTGTATGGTCCTAGGTTTCAACTCATAGTTTGCTTTAGTGTCATAGTGGGACTCAATAAAGCTTTTAAAATTGTCATTTCTGGTACTATCAAAGACTAGAAGTGACTTCTCCACACAGTGTCAAGTTTTCAAAATGAAAATTTCCAAAAACAGGGCTCTCTAGATAAGAGTCTTCGAGATCCTCGTTTTTCATAAAAAGAACTACTAGGCTTTTCGCTAATCAAAAGACCTAGAGTGTCCCTTTCCAAGATCGCTCATTGATGGTCTCGAGCGGTCTTGGCATATGATGTAACTTTAGAAGTGGTAAATAAAGATTCGATTCTCGAACTTGTGAAGGTGATGATTTTAGAAAATAATGATTTAAACTAACTCTAGAAAATTCCAGGAGTAAGAAAAAGACTAAATAACCTAACTATGATTTTTAAATAATTTTAAACGTACCAGGAATCAGGAATCAGGTAATTCTAACAACCTATGTGATTAATCAGATAATTCTTTTTAATTTAATTGAAGCCCAAATAATTACCAAAATTGGTTTTGTTATGCTAACAAACAGAGGTAAATCACAAGCATGGATTATCAAAATTAATTAACTAAGCATAATCCATCAAGCAAAAACACAACTTTGAAAGAAAACCGTTTTTACTATTCAAAACTATGCAATTTTAATGATAAAAGAATTATAAATAATTATTAGAAAATAATTAAATCACATAAAATTGAGAAAATTACCTTATCCATCATCCCAGTAAATAGACTTAGCTCATGGTGAAGAAAACTTGCTCAAAAGTTGATTTCATTGCTCAAAATATTGATTACAAGGTTGAATAACGCTGTAACAGCTGATTTGATACGCTTATAAGCGCTACAGAAGAGGGTTCAGCTGTTACAGAAAAGTTTAAGCAACAAATGGTTTGAAGCAATAGACGACAGGAAAATTCAAATCAGCAACACATATAAATGTTACTGAGTCTTCTTCTCCGGCAGTGATGGATGAAGAACACGCCGGCCGGTGCAGCAGCAGCTCGTCGGCTGTGACGGAATATTGACCGGAAATCTCTAAAATCTTCTCTAAGCTTTTGTGTTCGATTCTCTTGGCTTCTCTTGGTATTTATAGATAGTAGAAACCCTAGAGAGAGTTCTAAACCTAATAGAACTCTCTAGAACAGCCCACAAATCCCATTCCTAATCGAAATCAAATTCCGGCCATGTTCATGATTTTTCAACTGATTTCACGGGATCTTTTTGCTGTTTCTCGATTGTTCTAACTTGTGTGGGCTATCTACTATCATTTGGAACAATCTGGAAGCAAAAGAAACCAAATTTTACGTTGGATTTGTGCTGCCAGTGAAACAGACGAGTCCGATGAGTCGACCCGTGACTCGGCCCGATCCAGCTCGCTGGGCTGACCCGCTGGGTTGACCCGATGGGTTGACCCGATCCAGGGGTGCCCCAATCCAAAGTGTGGGTGCCTTGATCCATTTTCCCGGGTGCTTTGAACACTTTTTGAGCCAATTTTTCCACAAATCTTTATTCTTCTAATGTACCTACAAAGCAATAAAACACGTAATAGACACAAAATCGAATACTAACTCACTAGAAATTAAGGTGCAAATTAGACACTAAAATATGTCTATCAGCATACACTACAAATACTAAAAATAAATAGATCCTAATTGGAAGGGAATTCTAAGCAAACACAAGCAAGGTTGACTCAACCAAATAAATCTTATTGAATTTAGCAAACGAAAAACATGAGGGCTCCACTTAGATTTTTTCTAGACAACTTTTATTCTTCCAAAAGGAAACTAGTTACAGTTTTAGCAAACCTCTCTGGAACTATCCCAATTAAATTAAGTCGATCGAGAGAAGCAAGATAAGCTCTAAAGAGCTTGGCTAACCTTAATTCTTTGGCACGTTTCCTCGGGTTACAAGGCGGCGCAAATCAAATTAAAATTAATCTTCCTGATCCTTGAGTTGATCTAACAAAGTAACCAATACAATCTTTTCGAAGGATTTTCCAACAAGCTTGTTGCCCTATCGGTCTTCTTTCTAGTAAAATTTTAGGATTAGGTTCGCGTTTGGTAACGTGTTCCTAAAGAGGGCAAGAAGGATACGGCGATGAAACCCGAACCCTTATCTTGTATGGTCAGTTCTTCCCCTTTACTAGAAAATAAATCCGTATTCAGTCCTCAACATATATGCAAACGAAGGAATACAGTAAACCCACTAGCAGGAGATTCGTGGGTTGATCGAGTTTTACCTCCCGTTCCAGACATGCAATGAACCACTGAAGTCGACTCAGGCCACTGGCTTCTGTGTTAGTGTATGAACCCAAGTGGCCGAGACAGTATCGTAATTGTCCTCCTCCCTGTGTAGTTTATATTTAATACTACGCTTCCGTAATGTTTAAAAATAATAATAAAGTCCAGTGTCCCAAAAGTGTCCAAAAATAACAGAAAAATAATAAAAAGAATTACAAAAATAAAAACCCTAATACAATTTCTAAAAGAAATAAAACCCTAAAAATAAAATAAAATAAAAATAAAAATTAAAATTTTATGTTCTTTTTCTGTTCTTTTCGCTTTGTCTTTGACTTAAGTCTTTAATTAATCACCAAAATCTTTGAATCAACTTTCTTTTTGATCCAAAACCTGTAGCAAATAGACAAATACCCAAAAACGTAAAATAGAACAAAAGAATATAAATCTAAAAATAAAAATAAACCTAAAAACAAAAAAATCTAAAACTCCAACCTAAAAACAAGTCCCCGGCAGCGGCGCCAAAAACTTGATCATTTTAGAAAAGAGGTAAAAATATGTTCGTTCACTGAAACTTGTAAAGATTCGTTTTAGACCTAACTCTGATTTAAACTAGCAATTATGTAAAGGATTTTAACAGTATTATGAGAAACTGGAACTCAGGATTCCACCATTAATCTTCGAGTGATTCCTATAATGATTCTTAACAATTCTAGCTCTTTTGTTGACTCTGTTTCTTTGCCAAAAATAGATTTATAAAATATTAACTGTAAATCATAAGCATGGCGCATCAAAAGCTCCAAGTCTAAGCATACACCATAAAAAAGTCACAACTAATTAAGAAAAATCATATATCAATTAAAATCAATGCAAAAAGTCATAAAGAATCAAATATAGTTACCATTCATTTATGAAATATGGCTTCCTCCATTGTCCCAGTAATTGGGTTTAGCTCATCATGCTCAAAACACTCTCAAAAAATAGAAACATAGCTCAAAATGTTTACAAAGAAGAAAAGCAACAAAAAAAGGATTAACACAGAAAAACAAATACGTTTATATCTGTTGCAAACTGAGTTTTGTTACGATTATGAAGTTTTTCTCTATTGTTAAAATAATTGAATTGCAACTGTTCTGTGGCGCAGAAAAAATAAGACACGACTTCTGCGACACTTCTGAGGTGCATTTTTCCGTTCTTCTTCTTCTTCTTCGTAGCAGGTGGGTTTCTTTTTCCTCCTTGAATTTTTCCCGAGCCTTTCTCCTCTTTATTTTTCGATTTATTTTCTTATATATAGGCTTAGTAAACCCTAACCCATCATCCTTAATCGATAAGGAATCCCATTTCAATCCAAAACCAACTCCAATCCCGTGTTTATCCAAATCAAAGTATATTTTTTTATTTCCGGCAGTAAATGAGTGTTTCCACCATTTGTTTACGACGAGAATCACTCCTCTTTGACGTGTTTAATCCAGCTTTGATTGTTTCATCACTTTGGGATATCGTACAACTTCTTAATTCCTATAAAAATCGGTTCTGAACTAACTCAGCTAACCTCTTAACGCGAAACAAATTTTCCCGCTATTTTTTAATTTTGAGCCAATTTTTCCACAAATGTTTATTTCCCAAAAACTCCTACAAACACATAAAATATCAAAATATGTATACAATTGAGTACCAACAATATAGAGAATTAGGAACAAATAAGACACAAAAATGTATCTATCATTAGCTAAGAGTCATTCTTTACCATTTCCTACATCAACTACTAATGTGTATGGTCCACTAGACCTGATTCATATAAATGTATGGGTATCTCCTCTATGTTCTATTAATGGATTCAAATATTATGTGTCTTTTATTGAATCATTTAGCAGATTCACTTGGCTTTATCCTTTATCTTATAAATCTGAGGTGCTAGCAACTTTTGTTAAGTTCAAAACTCATGTAGAAAATTTAATTAATAAAAGAATTAAACTTGTTCAATATGACTGGGGAGGTGAGTATAGAAATGTCTCCACCTATTTAGACTCTTGTGGTA
Source organism: Papaver californicum (assembly GCA_023531435.1). Taxonomy (NCBI): domain Eukaryota; kingdom Viridiplantae; phylum Streptophyta; class Magnoliopsida; order Ranunculales; family Papaveraceae; genus Papaver; species Papaver californicum. The sequence goes on along the minus strand of JAJJMC010029784.1, from coordinate 241,374 downwards.
TAGACCATAGAGTATCATTTCCTCATGCACATGCTCAGAATGACACAACAAATCAAAGAAAACACGGGCATATTGTTGAAACTGGTTTAGCCATTCTTTCTCATGCTTCTTTACCTTTGTCATATTGGTCATATGCCTTTGAAACTGCAAAATTTCTTATTAACAGGAATACCAACCCTAACTTTATAGAATCTCTCTCCTCTTGAGTGTTTGTTTCATGTCAAACCTGACTACACATTTTTAAAAACATTTGGATGTGCTTGTTACCCATGCTTGAGACCCTTTAACAATCATCAATTGCAACCAAGGTCTGCCAAGTGTATATTTTTGGGATATAGTAGTATGCACAAAGGGTACAAATGCTTCAATCCACTTGTAAACATGATAATAATTTTAAGAGATGTAAAGTTTAGCGAGGATGAATTTCCTTATGCTACTTTGTTTCAGTCAGCCAATTTAAGTTTTGCTACTTTGTCAACTATGTCAGTCTTGCCAACTACTTCAGTTCAGCCTACTTTGGCTACTACTGCTTCTCCATCTACTCCAATTTCAAATAATATAGATATTCTTCTAGGGGATTTGAATGAGTTTCCAGCTTTATCTTCTACACCTAAGAGCACAATATCTTGTTTTTCTAAAGTCATTACTAATGATCATCCAATGACTACAAGGGGGAAAATGGTAATTTCAAAACCAAAGATGTATGCATCTGAGGTTCAATCTCTGTGAAGATATTATTTTTTCTACTTGCTACTCTGAAGCTTGTAAAGATCCAAAATGGAGAGCTTCTATGGATGAGGAGATCACTGCTCTGCTGCATAATGGCACTTGGAAATTGGTTTTTGTAGACAATGCGAATAAGGTGATTGGTTGTAAGTGGATTTTCAGAATCAAAATAAATGCAGATGGGTCTATAAAAAGGTACAAATCCAGATTGGTTGCTAATTGGGGTATAACCAAGTTTAGGGTATTGATTATTAGGATACTTTTAGTCATGTTGTGAAGCCAACTACTGTGCACATGGTTTTATCTATTTCTCTTTATAAAGGTTGGCAAATAAGACAACTAGATGTTAAAAATGCATTATGCATGGTTACTTGTCAGAAAATGTGTTCATGGTTCAACCTACAGGATATTCTAACAAAATACTTCCTAATCATGTTTTCAAACTTCAGAAGGCTATATATGGCCTGAAGTAGGCACCAAGAGCCTGGTTTGACAGGATGAGCAGGTTTCTTCTGCAATCTAGGTTTTAACTCCTCCAAGACTGATACATTTCTTTTCTACAAGGTCAATCACTTAACAATTATCTACATACTTATATATGTAGATGATATCTTGATTACATGTAGCTTTTCATCTGATATTGTTGCTCTTATTCATGCCATGAGAAATGAATTTGCTATTAAGGATCTTGGAGTATCATATTTTTTCTTGGGAATTCAAGCACAACACAATTCTATTGGAGTTCTTCTTTCTCAAGAGCAATATATTTCAAACTTGTTTTCCAAGACTAAAATTAGCATTTCAAAATCTTGCTCTACACCATTTGCTACAATAACACCTGACGCAACTTTACCAGTCTTTGAAGATGTTGTTCTTTAAAGAAGCACTGTAGGAGCCCTTCAATATGCTACTATTATAATACCAGATATTGTATTTTTTTTTTTAATAATCTTGTCAACATATGCAAGATCCTACTGAAGCTCACTGGTCAGCTGTCGAGCGCATTTTTAAATATTTACAGGGTACATTGACATATGGTTTTCTATTCAAAAGATCTTGTTCTTTCTAGTTACAAGCATTTTTTGATGTTGATTGGGTAGGATATGTCACTGACAGAAGATCAACTAGTGGCATGGCTATTTTTATGGGTCCAAACTTGATTTCTTGGTCTTTTAGAAAGCAAAAGACTGTTTCTAAATCAATCACAGAAGCAGAATACTACCTAATAGATAGTGTGGCTTCAGTCTCTTCTGGCTGAGCTTTTTTTTTTCTTCTCCTAGACAACCAGTATTATGGCGTGACAACATGTTTACTACCTATTTAACTGCCAATCCTATTTTTCGCAATAGGATGAAACATATTGAAATTGTTTTCCATTATGTCATAGAATTGGTGGCTGCAAAGTCATTGGAGGTGCGATTTTTATCCACTCAAGAGCAAATTGCTGACATTTTTATTAAGGATCTTTCTACCATAAGGTTCTCTCTGGTGAGGTCCAATCTCAGTATCTCTGCTTCTCAGTAGACCCTGGTCTCCGGGGGGGGTGTTAGACAATAGTCTTATTTGTGTCAAGTGTATATGGGTTCTGTGCTTGTGTCAAATGAGTGTGTGAGAACTGACAGGTGTTAGTTAAAATGTATGTTGGTCACAGGATGAGCAGGTCATCAATTCAGGTCGGTTATGTTGGTCCATAAATAACCCAAGTCCAGTCTTTTGTAGACTTAAGAATCAAATCAAGATATTAAAATGAAATAAAATCTAAAAAAATATCCAACGACATCGTTACTCATTACTTATTTTTAAAATTTGTTTATATGTGCATTCCTTTAAAAATTGTTAATTCAAAATATTTATTAATTGATCATAATAGTTAATAAATATCCCACTTCCACATGTGTTAAAAATCTCAACTCTTAATAGATAACTCTTAAATTAAATAAAATAATATAATTCAAGATTTATATGCACAGCAGATAAAGAGTGTGCACAAATCAGACTCCTTATTATCACTTCCATAAATGATACCACATAAAAATATCATAAATTATAATTTCTCACCTCAGCCATACGTTTACTCAAATGTTTTATTTACCTATGTATATTGTAATTAAAACTCTTTTATCAGGGCCCAATATTTATCTAGTGTCTTAAAAATCTTATAAGACGTTAAGTGAACCTATGTTCCGTGATTTTTCTTGTGATCCAAAAAAAATTATGTGTCACAAAATAGACATGTGGATACAACTATATCATATAACTGTCTATTCTTCTCGTGATCCAAAATTTAGCTTCAGACAATTTCTTGTCACAAAATTTTCTCTATGACTCGTGATTTGAATTTTCATACTACCCAAACTCAATTACCGTGGCTTAAAATCTTCTCGTGGACTATAATCTATCGTTACCTTAAACAGGCCTTGTGGCAGAAAAAAGACACCCAAAGTCGATAATGTGACTTAAAATTTGCTTCATGATCCAAATTTTGTCTCATGACCCAAATTCTCCTTTTAGTCCTATTTGATTTGTGATCAAATATATGTATCATAATTCAAAATATGTCATGATTAATTAAAATCTGACGTGTGATTTAAAAACAGGTGTGTCACGCATGACCAAATATTTGTTTGTTGAATTTGAATAGGCCATTTGGCTCAAAATCGACCATGTGGGCTAACATTTTCTATGTTACCCACATTCTGCTTTTGTGAAACATAACCAACATTTTTCACTCGAATTCTTCGTTGTGGCCCACAAAAATGTTGTGTGACTCAATTAAATTAAATTTAGCTCGTGATCCAAAATCTACATTGTGATCTAAGTTTTGGCCATGCGACAAAATAAATATTATGTGGCCCAAAATTACGTTAGTAACCTAAAATAGGTCTGACGCCAAATTTTATCCATGTGCTTCAAAATTGTCTCGCAATATAAATTCTGCACATATCCTAAAAAAACTAATGTGATCAAATCTTGACCCGTGAATCAAATACTTGTCTTCCGATTTAAATGGGCCTCAACTCAAAATATTTTCGATAGTCCCAATAAATCTGACGCTTAATCTCTATCGATGATTTAAATTTCTTTTTTTTTTATAAATGTAGTCCAAAATTTTCCTTATGATCCGAAATTATAACCTAAAAATTGTCTAGCGACTCAAAATCTGATGTGTGTCCTAACGTATGCATTATCGACTAAGATGGGCCATGTTGCCCGATATTTTTCATGTAAACCAGATTCTAACAATTAATTTATGACTAATATTTTGTCACAAACTCTTCCCCGTGAGTTGTGACCTAAAATTGCGAGATGACCTAAATTTTTCCTAATGATCCCTAATTTGTACCTAACTTAAACTTTGTCACTGTGAATCAAAATCTACCCCATAGTAAAATAAAAATCGCTTAGTGATCCAAAATTCAAGGACCCAAAATCTTCATTATAGTTTATATTTATCTATTCACCGAAAAAATTCCGCATAACCCAGAAACTATCCATAACTCCCCAAGAAAGATTAAAGATATAAATGCTTTCTTAGCATAAAATTTATTGTCACTTAAAACCTACTTCGCAATCGAAAACTTATACCGTGATCCAAATTATGACTTCTGAAGCAAAAGTTTTTCATACGACCGTAAAGTACTATGTGATATTAAATGGGACACATGGCCTATAACTTAATACGTGACCTAATGCTTTTCCTGAACTAAATCTATAGTTTTAACCTAAAACCTGTAAAGTTAACCCATGATCTATAACCCATGATCTATAACCACAACCAAAAAATAACTTAGTGACTCTAAATGGCCCGACGACCCATAACGTGTTATATGACCCAAAATCTTCTCTCCTCCAAAACTATCTTGTGTCCTAAAATTTACATCATGATCCCAAAATTTGACTTGTGGCCGATAATATGTACTTTCCTCTTAACATAAAATTATCCATGTGATCCGAAATCTGCTCTGAAATTCAAAATGACTCAAAAAGAGTTACGAACAAATTAATATATACCATCGTGACCCAAAATTTGCTCAGAGGCCTAAAATAGACCCCATACCACCTATAATCTGCTTTGTAGCACAAATTTTTCCCCAAGACCCCAAAGCTACTTACCTTATGGCTCAAACTTTTCCCATCATGACCTAAAAATCTCCCCATAACCAAAAATATCCCTTAGGACAAGTACTATGGTAGCCTTTATCTTTTAGATCTAGCTACATTAAAGCGAAGGCCAATCACTATGGGTCATTTCTTAGCTATAATATGGCTTAGAGATTTAGCTTAGCTACCAAATTATACACATTTGATCCTAGCTATAGCTAAGAAATGGAAGACGGATACCCAATATCCGTCAAAAAAATAATTTTAACAAATACTAAGTATCTATTTTTGACGTGGGACGGATACTTGGTTCCCGTCACAATATTGACGGATACAATGGTATTAGTTGTTTGACCTTTTTTTTCTTACACCTCTATCACACCCGATCTTGGCTACCCATGGATCCCAACAAATATATTTTTAATATTTGAGAAAAACTCTCTCTCTATATGTAGCAACCTCTTTTCTTTTCTCAAATTACACCAAATCAATTATAACTTGATTTCCTACTCAAATCTTTTTCATTCTCTTCTCTATCTCTTTTATAGACAAAAATGTCGTCGGAAAAAACTTCGAGAAAGAAATACTCATCTGTAGAAGACATGTATCTTGTTATTGTGTTGTGTAATATAAAGAAAGAAGGAACTTACTTTTTGGATAAGGGTTTGTTTTTGGAGAAACTTATGAAAAATTTTGTACAAGGTTGTAGTAGAAATCCTTATAAGCGTACTGTAATTGGAATTCGAAGTAGATTTAGCATTATCAAGGTTTAAGTGGATAAATTTTATGAATGTCTTGCTAATGTTAACACAAATCATCCGTACTTGGATGAAATTAATCGGGTAAGTTACCTAAACTAGTTTCGCAACAATTGTTTGAATTATTATGCATCATTTGCATTATACAGGTTTTAATGGCGAGAACTCAATATAGCAATGAAACCACCAATATTTCAGTCGCGGTTTAGAATATCAGTCGTTGAAAGCCATTCAAAATGTAACAGAGGATCAAAATGAAAACACGAATATGGAAGAAGATACCAATATTTATAATTTGGCTTCCCAATACCCTGATACCCAAAATCCTTATTCAAGTCAATCCCCTAATCCCAAAAATCCATCATCAAGCCAAGTTCCTCAAACAAAATTTAGAAATCAATTTTCAATCTCGTTTAACATTCCTTATAGCATCCCTATTCCAGAAAGAACTCTAACTACTACCGAGCAAACTACCGATAAACGCAAATCAAGGAATCAACTTAAAAATCACATATCCAAGAAAAGGGTCTCTCAGTCAAGCACGTCCCTTACACCATCATTACAAGAATCACTTATGAACGACGCGGGTTCTAAACTTATTGAATATTTTAAAGAAACACGAATATCGAACGAACCTCATCAACAACAACAATAACGAATTTTTCAAAATTTTATATCAACACAACAAGAACAAATTTGTCTCAATACGGAAATGGAGGAAAGGATTATAATGGAAAAGGATCTCACAACGTTGGCCCCAAATGCAAGATTATACTATGAACTGAAACAGACAAAAATTTTACGAAAGATATAGGCACGTGGAGTTCCTCCACCACCACCAAAAAATCATCATTACTACCAAGGATTTCCTCATGGACATTGACAACTAACATCCTCGTTATGAAATTATTATGTGTACAAATTACAATCTGTTAGTTTTAAGATGTTGAGGTTTTATTTTAATTATTAAATAGGTTAGATTTTAATGTTTTAATTTAAGTGATTTCGTAATTTAGTTTATGTTTTTATTTTGTCGAAGATTAAAGCAACCGTCGGTCTAGATTTTGTGGGTATATCTTCTGTAAACCCTCACGAGACTAAACTCGTCCACTAGGGTCACCTGGGGGTTAAAAGGCTTGTTGCACATGCTAAGTGTAACCGTAATTCCTACGAAAGTGAGTTAGTTCTTAATGTAAAATCTATTTATAAATAGGTTAGTTCTTATTTTTTTTAATTTTCGTGGATTTATAATCTTGTTATTGTTTATAATTATTGAATCATACAACACAACGACTGTATTTTTCTTTCTTTCTATTACCCAATTTCCAACAATTTTAATTCTATCTTATCTTATCCCTAGAATTCAATTTCAAATTTATGTATGTCCCATTGATCATACAACACAATAGATCTCCTACGACTATTTTCTAACGGCTACCTTTAAATCAAAATCTTATCAATTGAACAAGATATCCACCAAACAGCAGACATCAGAATCCGAAAAATATTTTTCCTTTTGTATCTCCTCTAAAATTTTCTTTGCATCTAAAAGTTTCAAAGATTTTCTTCATAAATATGACTTTGTATTTTGTAGAAAAAGATGTAGTAATCTCCAGAGCTTGGATGAATGCTGCACTTCAACCTGGTGTTATACGCTACTTAGTTACGGCTGATGACTTTTGGAAGGAGGGGTATGATAGGAGCCTAATTTTTTTGAATATTATTTTTTTATACTTTTCTTAGCTAATTTTCGTACATTAGTTGTATATTATGTTTATTTTCCATATTTTAGGTACTATAACTTGAATTGCAATAAAAAACGAGAAACCAAACTAATTGCGATACTTGGATTCGAGAAAACGTCAAAGGAGTAGACCACACTCCAACCACGAGTCTTTACTCATGGAGCCACATTGTGGATATGAACTGCCATCGACCTTATCCTGGGAACAAGAGTGTTTGAAAGATAAAAAGCTTGTAGGCTTTACGGAGGCCGTGTAAAGCAGCCCAATAAGACTATCAACACAGTTAAATAAAGAAGCATGTATCCAAATATGTGCACTTGGCACGTGAAATGCTACAAGGAAGAAAACTAGGTTTCTTTGGAACCCAATGTTGCCAGCAAACATCTTATTTTACGACAAGTTCTGCCTCCAGCTTCTCTGCCGTTGCTACCGAGTCTTTCACGCGGTTAGAAGAGGGATTCAGAGACAAGGAAAAGGAACAACGCTATTGATGTTTGTGTTAGACGCTGTGAGTTGAGGTGAAGAACTGAATGTGTTGTGTTGATGCTGAATAAGAAAAGAGGGTTTGTGGCAGATTGATGAGACGAAGACTGGGTTCTTGAAATCGAATGAAACAAGAATGGGTTTCGAATCTGTTGGATTGAATTGAAGAGAGTAGCGGCAAGAGAACAAAATAGAAAAAGAGATGACTTTACTGCTAGTTGAAGATGGTCGTCGAGAGTGGAATAAGAGAGATGGGTTAAGAAGATTCAGGCAAGAATGCTACTACCACTTGCCGTGTTTTGCAGCTGAGAATTGAGACCGAGAAGTGTTAGAGCCTGTGTGTTGAGAGAAATCTGATATAGGTGATGAACCAAGAATGGGTTGTGAAGAAATGGCAGAGAAGAAGGTCTGTGATGGATCGAGATAGAGCAACAGAGAGAATAGAGATGGATTTTGAGTAAATGGCTGTTCGAGATTGAAGCTATTGTGGCCGGAAGAAACTGCAGCCAAGAAGAAAAGTCTTCTGCCGTGATGGATTTATGTCAACTATGGATATGAATTGAATGTGATATGTGAATGAATGCGTATTGATGGATTGTGTGCAGGGAAAGAGTGTGGTGATTTAATCACCAACAGTTCATGTCTAAATCACCAACTGAGTTTGCATATAAGTTGCTTGATGAAATGCATGGGTAAATGCCGTGAGTAAATTGATATAGCCTGTCAGTTCCCAAAACTGATAGGGTTATTTGATGGTCTTGAATAGGGGTGAGCATGGGCCGGTATGGACCGGTTTTTACCTCATCCGCATCTAATCCATTTCATAACGGATTTTAAATTGGGCATCCGCATGCAATCCAACGTCCAACGGATTTTTATCCAATGAATGGACGGATTGGATGCGGATAATTCAATGGATTTGTTTTATAATTAAAATTTATAATAGAGAAATAGAGGCAACAAGTTTATGGATTATTTTAGAAATAAGACTACATTATTTAAGGGTTTAAAATTGGATTTAAGTGTAATGTTTTGGAGTTACTCAAGATTTGAAGAGGAAAAATCCGACCCCTTTAAAATAAGATGTTTTGGTGTTTGAGATCAAATATGTTCACCTATACATATGTTGGTCTTGTCTCTTATAAGATCATCAAAGTATGACATGAAAAGAATACCTAATTTGGCAAAAAAACAAACAAATGTACTAACTTCATGTTTGTATTGAAGAAGTTTGATAACAAATGTACTAACGGGTTCGGATATCCAACGGATTTTCAATGTTGCATCAGGGCATAATCCGTAACCCGTTGGATTTCAAAAATCCCATACGCATCCAACCCACCAATGAACGGTCCGGGGACCCACTTGCAAAAATACGGTTGATCCGAATCGAATCCACGTATTCTGGGTCAAATGCTCACCCCTAGTTTTGAATCTGTTTTAGGCTGAAAAAGTATGGGTTCTATTCCATGAATCTGATTTTGGCTTAAGGAGTTTGGACTTGATCTATATTTGGAAATTTAAAAGTTAGGGTTAGATTAGAAAGAAGAGTTTTACTTTAAAAAGGATTCTACAAGAGACAAAGCTATATGAGTAACTACAACAAGAGGGAGAGATATCTAGGTTTTCACCTAGTTCTCTTCTCACATTTTCTACTTCTTTTTATAGGTTTGCGCAGGAAAGATTTCTCACACCTAGGGTTTGCAATTTCTTTTCTTCTTGAATTCAATTGTGTAAACTCCAATTTATGAGTAGTTAATTTTATTATATGTTAGGGAATAGTTGGATTTTACAATACATGATTCTATGATTAATACATTAGTTTTGTCTCAATATTATCGATTATGATCCACTACAAATATCTCATTGATTGATTGTTTGTTTATTTAAGTTGCAAATTGATTGACCTCACATTCATATCTATAGCTAATTTAGGGTTTATTATACACAGAAATGATACTCCTTAAATACAAGTAGCACAATTGTGGTTATTGCTTGTAGTGATATATCCTAGTAATCACAAGTGGATCATGACCTTTGTTAAATTGAATTATTACGCTTTACACGTTCAATTGTGTTGATTAGCCTAATTTCATGAATCTTAATGCTCATCGAGAATTAAACTTGATTAGTGCTTTTTATACGTTAGGTTGTTCTCTTGATAGAATTCATATTCGCATCTTTTAATGTGTTTGTTGATGATTTGAGAAAATTTACGGGATATTCTTGTGATCAAGGTATTTTATGGTTTTTGATAAAACAGGATTAAATATCAATTGTAATTATTAGTACAAGAACATGCTTTGTGAATGAAAATGAAACCTTGACCAATATTCTCAATTATTTGATTATTTTCTACAATTTCTTAGCTTTCCTAATTAGTTTAATTTACTTTTATAAAATCTGAAAATTATCCCCCGTTTACATAAGTTTTCGAAACACATAACAACCAAGACCTCCTCGTGGAAACGATCCTTTCTTACCCTTGCTTCATAATAAATTATAAGTAGTGAGAAAGTAATAAATAATTTTGACGTGCAGACGACCACATCAGGATACAACAACTATATTCAAGGCTTTGTGAATATTCAAACAACTAAACAAGTTATACAAAAAAGGGTTGGTGTGATTAAAAAGGAAGTAAGAAGATTTTATAGAACGAGGGCTCCTCAAATGACAGTTGAAATCATTGTAAATGATATTAATTTGCTTTAACAATATCTTATAATATTGTTCATCCATTTAGTCACTAAACTAGTTGATAAATATTATTTTTTGCATGAGGAACTTGGAAGGACACATTACTTTCGAAAAAGCGATAGAGAATTCAGATTTTATAAGTGCTACCTAATCATTAAGGAGGGATTTCCAGAGATTAATCCGGAACTTACACCTTGCTGCCCGCCCCACGACCCCCCCCCCCACACACACACACACACCCACACCCACACACACACACAGATGGAGCCAAAGATTAAGGAAACCGCTGATCTAGATTTTATGGGCACATCTTCTTTAAACCCTCACGATATTATACTCGCCCACTAGGGTCCCCTAGAAATTTAAAGGCTTGTTGCACATGCTAAGTGTAATCGTGATTTCTATAAAAGTTTGTTTATATTGTACTTTAATAGTATTACAAACATTGCATCACTTGTTTACTTCAAATCTTCATTCATCAGGATTGCAGTGTGCAAGATTGTTCTTCAAGAGTTCATAGCATTTATCATACACAAATGATTTGCCTCTTTCTCCAACTTATTCTAAGTCAACTGCGAATTTCTGAAAATATCAAGTATAAATAAGTTAGTCGTGTTTACTATAAACGAAAGACTAAGTGTTTGGCAGTAATGTTCATATGCTTACTCGTTCTTCATACGCATCCCAGTATTTTGTATGTTAACTTCAACCTGAATCACGATAAATATTCTCACATCCTGTTGATAATATTGAATCGATTTTGAAGATTTTTCTTTGTTCTAACCTTTTCATTACCCGTTAGTTCAACAAAGATATCGAATACAATGACCCAAAAACGGTTGCTTGGTTGATCTGTATAAGATGGATCATCTCTAACGCATATCCAGACTTGAAGAAGACCAACATTTTCTGCATTGGTGAATCATTGCTTATTATTTTCGTTCAAATAAAATACAATGTTTGGACAATTTCATTTGGAAAATGAGATCCATTATATAAAGAAATAACCAAAGTTTGAAGTCTTTAAATTGCATAATCTAAAAAGCTAAAATAAGAAAATAAGAAATATTTTAATCTAACGTCTAGGATCCCAACCCTGATATTGTCCCAAAAAAGGATCATCATCCATAATATAAGAAGATGATGGGTGGCTTGGGTGTCTTTCTTGGTGTACATAACCATGTTCTTGATATGTTGTCCTGCTTTGAGGGGGATATTGAGACTCCTCTTGAGGATGGTAGAGATGCTCGTCTTAACTGTTTGGTATATAATATAAGAGACGATCCTCATCTATCACGATTAACACTATTTTTCCTTTGAGTCCATGACGACCCACCCTTTTAAGGTCCTTCAACGGTCTGACATAAGGTATATGGTATGTGAAGCCTTCTCTGGGATGAAGTTGATTTTGCAAGTCTCTTGTATAGTCGAGCGATAATGCATTCATAAAAGAAATTTGATGGTCCTTTTCCTCACTATATCAACACTACATTTCCTGCAAACACAAAAAAAGAAAGAAAATTTCACCTTTTGCCAACAAACATTGTTATATCATGAACGTATTAATAAAACAAGTGATACTCACAACAGTACCCCAGTTGACATTATATTTCGTCTGTCAACTAAACTCATACATGTACTTATGTCCAATGAGTTTCCTAGTCGGATTGGAGGTATGGTCGGAAAATCTGAGGTAGGAAGCTTTGGGAATAAATGATGTTCCCTCGACGCCAACTCTTGTGTATATATAGATTCCCTTTGCCCTGGTGGATGACGAAGAAAAGCTTTAGGATCTTGCGAAAAATACACATTTATGTTTCCTTGATGCTCAACAATCGAGGAGTATCTGCCTACAGAGTTTTGACTCCAAAACTCTGAGTAATACGTAAGATGGACCTCTTTGTAGTTTAACGAATCATGTTCATTATTGGTGTACAAGTAGTCATTCTAAATGTCTATTATATTGTTAGGTGGATTTACTGGTATTACCTAAATTCCACCTACTTGTCTGAGACACCATTCTCCCAAGTACAAAGCGGATTTTCCATATGGATCATAAAACATTTTACGACCTTCAGAAATTTAATTTGCATGTATCTTCTCTTCCTTAAGTCACATCGACTTTCCAACCACGACTCCCATGTTGTCTCTGAGATGTATTAGTTGTCTATTTGGTTACGAACCACAGAAATTGAATGCCTACTTATATCTTTTTGTTGACTTCTTCCTTTTATTTTTTGTGTGTTATCATACAGCCGACCATCCGGCCATGGATCATAATCTTCTGTCGCTAACTGAATTATGTTGGGAATAGACATCTGAAATACGCCCAAAACCAAAGCTGCAAAACCAAAAACATTTAGAAAATATTATTGAGGACTAACCTTCTACAACACAACAACAAAAAAAATTTAAGAGTGGGTATGAGTATGTTTCCCATTAATAGATACCAAAAGAACTCGAGGCCACCCTTCTCATGCATTACTCCGTTGCTTAAACTCCATAACACACAACCATAAATTGATGAACCCCAATCATAAATGTTGGCTATATTCCAATCCCTAAATACCCTTAGCCAGCTTCTTTGGACCATATCGTTCTGGTTCGGGAAGAATACATTACACATAATCCACATCATGAACCACCTTTCCATTTGTTCTTAACACTCAATGTCGTTCTCTTGGGATTTTCTAAATCGAATAAACGATCTTATCATACCATTCTGAATCCCGTTTCGTTCGATAAGTTTCTTTCTTAAAGAAACCATGTTTTCGGGAGTTACTGTATTGAGTCGTATTTTTTGTCGTTGTGGTGGTTCTTCGTCATCATATTCTTCCTCTTCTTCTTATCCTTCTCCTTCTTCTTCTTCTTCTTCTTTTACATTATCTCCCTTTCCTTGCTTCCTTTTCTTCCTCCTCCAATTTCCTACAAAAAGGAGCAAACAATCTATCCACTATGGTGCAAGATCATTTCATTGTTGTGTGCTAAAATTTTACAATGTTATATGGGTTCATCGGTCAATAGGTATGCCTGATAGTTGTGTGAAGTCCAACAACGTAAAACCTATCTCAAGAGTAGGGAAATGAAATGTATTGGTGGTATGCCACCACCTTTCGCTAAGACCGGCGGTAAGAGCCTTGTCGTTACTTTTTGGATAATCTATTATAAACATTGATCCAAACCCAAAATTATCGACAATTTCGTTAGCACAGGGATTCTGAGCAATAATGCCATACAATTCAGTAACATGGCTTGTACTACCTCGATGTTTTCTTATCTTATCCCTAGATACTCCCCTAGGGGATTTAAACTTAAGATCGTCATTATCCAGCGAGGAAATCGGATATCTATTTTTCATAATGCTAATAAAAAATTTCTCCATTCTCAACCTTACAACACATATGCATATATATCATCACATTTCAACATATTGGCATCACTTGGATCATCACATAAACCAATGCATTATAACACATTTTCATCATATATATAAACATCACATTTCAACATACCTTAATCAAAAATTAATCAACAAATAAACAAGTTAAACATGGATTTCTAACTACATATATGTCCATATAACATAATTACTGGCCGTAAAATTTAAATCATCAATTACACAAAACCTATAGAAACAGAAACTGAATATCCGTCTGGTTTAATCAACCAGTTGATCGAGACGAATATCCAGTTTCTGTATTACATTATTCTGACGGAAACAAAATATACGTCTTAGTAAACCAAGTGAATTTTACGTCATATAGTGGAAGATTTTAGCTCCCTCTTTTGGTTTTTTCTTAGTTATGGCTAAGAAAAAAAAAACACATCATAATACTTGGCCTTATGACCTAATATCTGCATGTTAACCTGAAATCTATTCTCTTCGCCTATCCAATATTTGACATGTGACCAAAAATTTACCATGTAATTTGATATTTATTTTGTGGACTAAAATGTGTCATGTGGCTCTAGGTGCTACCTTGTGACTCGTAGTCACCATTTTCACCTAAGTCTCCTTCATGCAGTTAAAACTCAGATGAAAACTCGATGAACATACTTATTTTTTGTCAAAACAATGAGAGAAAAGATTCAACGAAAAAAAATAGTTTCTAATTAGCGTCCAACTTCAGTTTGAAATTAACACGGTCAACTAACCCTCCCTGAAAGTTCAAATCACGATTCTTGATAGCATGTCTGTATTGTATAATCTTTTATGTCTAAAAGCCGTTTGCTAGCACTTTTTTGTGGTGTAGAGGCATCAATGTATACTGCACTTGCCAAACCAATTGCGAAGCTGCTACATACCCCACTTACTTCTCCCACCATTTTCTTCATCTACGTGGAACCATCAAAACTCTATATCCAGAATGGTGAACTCTAGGAAGCAGTAAGTCATGTGCTGATTGACATGGACCAACGGGGGAGCCTCATGTAGGCGTGGGTGGGGAAGAAACCGGGGGTGTGAAGCATTTTCGAACCAGTTGCGAGCCTACGTGTCTGGTCTTTTACGAGGACTCTGCCAACTGTGGTGTTCAAGTGTGTCTGGGATGCAAGTTGGTGGCACTTAGTAAAGTAACCAAATAACAATAGGGGCATTTTCGGAATTCGAAACCAAAATTCAACTGTCAAAGAAAAGTTTATCTATGTTCATTCCAAATTCTCTCACATTTTGGTTGTCAAAACAATTGGATTTCTTGCTCCAATTTCTTTGTCTGTCTCTAGCCTAATTTGTTCCTCCACCTCCCCTCCTTACCTCCATCTCTTCACCATGGTTTGATTTTCTTTCTCATTTTGCTAATTTCTAACTAATATTTCTTTTTCATGATTTTCCTTTTTATTTGAATTTCTATGCATAATTTTTGAGTTTTTTTTTATCGAAGATGGAAGAGGTGAGCATTGAAATGTAATGGTGGATAGTAAGATCAATGATTTCCCATTACAATGGAGGGGAAGGTGGTGTCTGATCATGGCAATATGAATAAGGACACAAAAGAAAAATAATATAAGGCGACGATAAAGCGAGCATACCAAGTCTAGCAAGGGAAAAATGTAAGCTTTCTTATGAATATCTTTCCTTGAATAGTTATTTTTCACAGCTTAATAAATATGGTTTCTGCACATCCATAATAAACATTACGTTTTTAAGGACGATCCTAAAAGATTTTGGGGTGACGAATAAAATAAAATAGGGTCACTATAAAATAATATCAACATACTCCTTATTTCATATATTTTTTATAATGACTAATCTACATTTACTTAATTAGTTACTTAATTTTAATTATGTTAGTGTTAGAAAAAATCATTTGAGTTATAGTTTTCAAAAGAAATAGAAATTGTGTTAGAGAAGAAGAAATTTGGGAAAACTAGGTTTACCTAAAATCAATAACAAAAATGGATGAGTATGAAGAAGAAGGTGGGAAACATCATTAAGAATATCAGGTTGAAGGTTCAATAACGATTAGAGATGACGATTGAATGCATTGAACGCCATTAACGTCCCAGAATCGATAGATAATAGAGTACGTTATCTGTCGATTATACTCTTTTGTTCCAAAATAGAAGCACAATCAGTAGTTTCTTGATGTTCATTATCTACCGATTATGATAGTTTCCCCAAATTTAATTTTTTTCAAAACTAATAAAACTTCGAATTTCTTTACTTTCACAATTGGTAGTTTCGTGAAGTTCATATCTATCGATTGTGATAGTTGCCCCAAATTTAATTTTTTTCAAAACTAATAAAATTTCGAATTTCTCTACTTTCACAAGCAGTAGTTTCGTTTCTCATCTTTCTCCCGATTATAATGTCCCAAAAACTCAAATTTTCTGTACCTAAACTTGCCATAATCGGTAGTCTCGTTCCTCATTTTTTCCCGATTGTAACGTCCCAAAAACTCAAGTTTTGTGTACCCAAAAGTGCCCATAATCGGTAGGATCGATATCCAGCATATCTATCGATTGTAAGACCTCTAAAACGTAGTTTTGCTGTGTCTGAAACTGCCTATAATCAGTAGTCTCGGGTTTTCCATTATCTAACAGATTGCTTTCGCTCTTTATTTCGGCTGTTTTGCCCACAACTTCTTCGTTCGAACTCGAAATGACCTCATTATTTTTGCATTCACTTTTTATTTGAATTCTCTACAATATTATCATAAGAAATACTGGATTTGAATGAGTTGAATTTAGTCTTTGGCTCTTCTTCATCAATAACACTTCACTTCCTTGCTCCTTCATCACTTTGTAGCTCATTCTCGGATGATTCACCTGATATAATACGTAAGATAGAAAAAAAACGTAATAACAAGTAATATGAAAGAATTATAACTATAATAAATATGTATTTGACACTCTAAACATGTAAATTAAGCACAATCGATAGTTTCGTGATGTTCATTATCTACCGATTGTGATAGTCGTCCCAAATTATTTTTTTTCAAAACTAGTAAAACTTTGAATTTCTCTACTTTCAAAATCGGTAGTTTCGTGATGTTCATTATCTACCGATTGTGATAGTTGCCCCAAATTTATTTATTTTCAAAACTAGTAAAACTTCGAATTTCTCTACTTTCAAAATCGGTAGTTTCGTGATGTTCATTATCTACCGATTGTGATAGTTGCCCCAAATTTATTTATTTTCAAAACTAGTAAAATTTTCGAATTTCTCTACTTTCACAATCGGTAGTTTCCAGATGTTCGTTACCAACCGATTGTGATAGTTGCCCCAAATTTATTTTTTTTCAAAACTAATAAAACTTTGAATTTCTCTACTTTCATAATCAGTTGTTTTGTGATTTTCATTATCTACCGATTGTGAAAGTAGCCCCAAATTGAAATTTAGCAAAATTAATAAAATTTCAAATTTCTCTACTTTCACAATTGGTAGCTTTGTGATGTACATTATCTACCGATTGTGAAAGTAGCTCAAATACAATTTTTGCAAAACTTATCAATTTCGAATTTTTATGCTTTCACAGTCGGTAGACATGGGTTCATGTTATCTACCGATTATGCTTAATTTTTAGTACAGAAAAATTGAATTTGTTGACACAAAAATAATCAATAGATAGCGATCAATTTTACCTACCGATTATGGTTGATGTTCTTCATTTCTTAAGAACATCAACCATAATCGGTGGATAAAATCAAATTTTTACCTACCTATTATGTTTCTGCAACTGTAAATCCTAGAAAAATTTCGATTAATTTTTTGATTTAAAACAATAAAATCTAAGTTTGCACACAACTACTATCATTTTTTCGTTTTGTTTGTTTAACTCGAATTTGTTTTGATGTTCTAAGTTTTAACTTTAAGGTTAATGAATTTTGGTTTTAAGTTCAAAAATAATTAATCCTAAAGTTTGTTTGGTCGATGATGTTTGATTTCAATCAAAATAAAAACGATGGTTTCAATCGGTAGATATAGAGAAGGAGAAGAGGAGTATTCAAAATGATTATAAAAATAAAGGATATAATTTAAGTTTAGTGTAAAAGTAAAAGATAGTATATACATTTTCTATTTTTAGGATGTGTATAAATAAATTGACCCCAATTTTTTTTGAGTCGTCCTCAAAAACGCCAGGATAATAAACTAGCCAGAAAGTTTTCATTATATTGGTTTGCACGTATTTGCATAAAACAATTGGATGATTAGCTTCGTCGGAGTCCGCCTCTGGTTGCTGTCAAGGCAGCTCCAGGTGGTTAATGTAACTCCGCCAATGTCAAGCTGTTTCCTTACATTGCCGGTCCCATGCCCGGACGAAGGAGGAGGGTGTTTTTTCAGAGTTTCGCAATGAGTTAGACTTTTAGATGTATAAAAACCGACTTTATGATTTATGATTTTTTATTCAAAACATCTTGCAGATATTCTTCTTTGGAGGCAGACTTGTATTTGGCCCAGATATAAAATCATTAATACTTACGATACTTCTTATCGTGACCCCGGTTATCTTATTCTGTGTTTGTGTTTCTCAGCGACTGATTTACGAGTTTCCCAATGGTCTTGGCATTGCATTTGTTGTTTCTCCGGCCGCTTTTACAGTTTACGTAAGTATACTTGTATCTTTTATTTTCAGAAAGTTTAGTTTGGTACCTTCAAAACTACATCTAGCTAGTTCATTCAAACTTTAAATGGATGCTTGTGCAGATTGCTCTTCTTCTCTTCCTTACTTCTGGGAGAGATCCGGGGATTATTCCTAGGAACACTCGACCACCAGATCCAGAAAATGAAGGTGATGGCGCTGGGATGTCTATGTCTACGTATATGTCTGTTTTTGTCTATGTCTATGTCTATATCTGTGGATTGGGCTGCAAATCCAGGTGGTGCTTCAACTATACCACCGACAAAAGATGTTTGTGTCAACGGAAAGGTAGTCAAGGTGAAGTATTGTCATACTTGCATGTTGTATCGCCCACCTCGATGCTCTCATTGCTCTATTTGCAATAATTGTGTTGAGCGCTTCGATCATTATTGCCCATGGGTTGGACAATGTATTGGAAAGGTATGCTCCAATTTTTATTTACTTTATCTTAATGCCGTTAGTTTCTGAAACTGCAATT
Organism: Papaver californicum; assembly: GCA_023531435.1. NCBI lineage: Eukaryota > Viridiplantae > Streptophyta > Magnoliopsida > Ranunculales > Papaveraceae > Papaver > Papaver californicum. Next base: position 222,302 of record JAJJMC010029784.1, on the reverse strand, counting down.
AGGATATGTTGGGGTTTTCTGGATTTTGGTGCTACTTTAGAGGTGTTTATAATTGTATATTTCTTCGAATGATGCAGAGGAATTATCGTTTCTTTTTTATGTCTATGTCCTCCACAACAATGCTGTACCTGATAGATATATTTTTATGTCGAATTTGTGTTCAATTTTCTATTTTGTTAATGTTTGATTTTGTATTTTTATTGGTTTTTTATGTTTTTATAGGTATTGTGGAGAAATGAACAATCTGAAAAAAAAATCGGCTCAAAAAATTGTTAAAGGCACTCGGAAAAAGTACTAAAGGCACCCGGGGAGAAGTGATCAAGGCACCCACACTTTGGATTGGGGGCACCCCCTTTTGATTTCAAATTTCCGATTAAGGCGGGAAAGTCTTTTTATTTCGGGAAGAACTTTTGTTGGCTTATGTTGCATGATTTTGGGAGAGTTGGGTAATTAAAATTCACCCAAAGTGAATTAAGCAACCAGAGTATCATAAACACACGTCACAAACGTGTTTTGGCCGGGAAAATTGGTTGGCAGAAGTGAATTTGGACGGAAAACCGAGTTCCTCCCTGTTTCGGTTTCACACGTAATTAGAGGATGATTTGAATGTGTTTTATGATTCCTTATCAACTCAGAAGACTTCCTAGGGTTTAGTAACCCTATGTATATCAAAGAGAATGGAGGAAATCGCATACAACAGCTGCCAGAAAAGAGAAAAAAAACAAACAGGAAAACTGCTGCTGCTGCGAGAAGAAGACGCTGAAGAACATAAGATTGTCGACGAACTGTCATTCTTTCTGCCGTTGTTTCAGTCATATCTTCAGCTGCTAAGGAAGTTTTATTTCTACTACGGTATCGGTCCGTTCTTCTTTCCTGTTTCCTTTTATTTCTTCTGTAACACTGAGATCACTTCACTGTAACGTTTATATACGTCTCAAAACTTCTGTGTTACTCCTTTTTCACCATTGTAAGCACCTTTTGAGCAATGAAAAGCCTATTTTGAGTGTGTTTCCATTAGAGCTAATCACCATCACTGGGGCGACGAAGAAAGCCGTTCATCCAATAATTGTGGTAACTTCTATTTTAATTATATTTATTCTACAATACTTTTATTATTAATTGCTTGAATTAAAATTAAAAAAATGGTTTTTCTCAAATAGTTGTGTTTTCTTCTGATGGATCATACTTGGTTTTTAAACTCTTGATGTTTCATGCTCTTGATTAACAATTATTCTTTCAAAAACCTATCTTTGGCATATTTAGATTAAATTGAATATAATAATTGTTAGATGTTATCACTGAAGTATTGGTTAATGGTGGAATCTGAATCCCTAGTTTTTCTTCATCCATTTTAAAATCAAATTGTTTTAATTCTCTTTATTTTTTCTGTTATTAAAAATTAGGTCTAGAAATTAAATCTTCACAAGTCCGAGAATCGAACCTATTTTACCACTATTAAAAACTACATCAACTTTTGGCACCGCTGACGCGGATTTGTTTTTAGGTTTAAAGTTATAGATTTATTTTTATTTTTATTATTTTACTTTGTTCTATTTTACTTTGTTCTATTTTACGTTTCTTTTGGTATTTATCTTTTTGTTATAGGTTTTGGATTTTGGATCGAAAAGAAAGTGAGGCAAAGACTTAGAAATTAAAGCTAAAGACTTGGAGTTAAAAGTTAAAGCTTAAAGAACGAAAAAGAAGACGAAGATTTTTCTTAATTAGATTTTATTTTATTTTAGATTTTATTTGTTTTTGTTTTTTAGAAATGTGTATTAGGATTTTAATTGTTTCTGTAATTTTTTTTTATTTTGGACACTTCTTTTTGGACTTTCTTTTGGAAATTTAGATTCTTTATTTATTTTAAACCCTACGGAAGGGTATTATTAAATATAAACTGCTACAGGGAAGGACGACAATTACGATATTGTCTTGGCCCCTCGGGTTCACACACTGGCACAGGAATCGGTGGCCCGAGTCGACTACAACCATTCATCCCCCGTCGGGTACGGGAGGTAAGACTCGTTCAACCCACGAATCCCTTGCAAGTGAGTTTACTGTATTCCTTTGTATGCATATATGTTGAGGAATTGAATACGGTTTTACTTTTCTAGTAAAGGGCAAGAACTGGCCATACAAGATAAAGACTCGGATTTCATCACCGTTTCCTTCTTGTCCGCTTTAGGAACACGTTACCAAACGCGAACCTAAACCTTAAAATTTTGACTAGAAAGAGACCGATAGGGTAACGAGCTTATAGGAAACTCGTTCAAAAGGACTGTATTGGTTACCTTGTTAGCCGAACTCGAAGTTCAAGAAGATTATTTTAAGTTGATTAGAGCCGCCTTGTAACCCAGGGAAAAGTGCCAAATAGACAGGGTTATCAAAGCTCCTTAGAGCTTATCCTGTTTCTCTTCGACTTAATCTAATTCGGATCGTTCTAAGAGGTTTGCTAAAATTGTAACTAGTTGCCTTTTGAAAGAATCAAAGATGGTCTAGAAACAATCTAAGTAGAGCCATCATGCTTTTTGTTTGCTATATTTAATAGGTTTGATTTGGTTGATTCAGCCTTGCTTATGATTGTTAGAATTCCCTTCCAATTAGTATTTACTTTTTTAGTTTTTTTTTTAGTGTATGCCAAGACCGCTTGAAGTCATCACAGAGCGGACTTGGAAAAGAGACATTCTAGGTCGTTTGATTAGTGAGAAACCTAGTAGTTCTATCCCTGGAAACGAGGACCTCGAAGACTCTTCTTTTGAGGGACCTGTTTTTAAAATTTTTAATTTTGAGAACTTGACACTGTGTGAAGAAGTTACTTCTAGTCATTTGATAGCGCCAGCAATAGCAACTTTAAAAGCTTTGTTGAACCCGACTAGGACTTCTCGTCCATCATGTATCAAGTTAGCTGAAACTGAAGCAATCTATGAGTTAAAACCTGGGACCATATAGATGCTCCCAATCTTCTTAGGGAAAGAAAATGAAAACCCCTATTTCCATGTTAGGGATTTTGAGGAAATATGTAGTACCATCAGGATCAAGGACCTATATGATGAATCATTGAAACTTAGACTTTTTCCATTTTCGCTAAGAGACAAAGCCAAATCTTGGCTATATAGTTTGACTTCCGAGTCAATTGAAACCTATGAACAACTTACATCTGCCTTTTCCCAGAAGTTTTTCCCTAGGCACAAAACATCATATATTAGGCAGCAGATTTGCACATTTGCTCAACAAGAGGGAGAATCTTTATATAGGTATTTAGAAAGGTTCAATGACTTATTATCCCAATATTCTCATCCTGGTTTAGAAAAAGTAAGGCTAGTTCAGATCCTCTACGAGGGTTTAGATTATTCTACAACAACCATGGTTGAGTCTTTATGCACAGGTGGGTTTGAAAATAAAACTGTCGATGGTGCGATGACATTTTTGAATGAAATCGCCGAGAAAACCCAACAGTGGGAAAAATAGTAAGGAGCCCCAGAAAACAATTCTTCTAAGTAGAGGAAATGTCAATAGGGTAGAAGGATCTTATGAATCGGATGCCAAAATATCGGCTATATCTAAAAGGTTAGAAGCTTTAGAACTGAGTCAATCTAGTTGTGGACTTGAGCCCAAGCCATTTTGGGAAGGAAAGACTATAGAAGAGCAAGCACATGCTCTTTATAATAACACTAGATTTGATAATCATCAAAAGTTTGACCCTTATTCAGAAACCTATAACCCTGGTTGGAGAAACCATCCTAACCTTTCTTGGTCTAAGGGCCATAGTCAATGTAAGTCTAGTAATTCTAAGGTTCCCCCAGGTTTTGGTTATACTAAGAATCCTTCAGGTCCGCACAATTTCAGAATCCGATGGATAAGACGATCATGAGTTTAGCAGAGTCTGTTGCTTCATTAACTCACAACACTAAATATTTTCAGCAGTTTTTGAACCAAAGTTTATGAGAAAATCAAAAGATCGTTCAGGCTAACAGTCAGGCTATTTCCAATTTAGAAACCCAGGTTGGTCAAATCGCTGATTCTTTGAGAGAAAGAGAAAAAGGAAAGTTCCCTAGTCAACCAGACCCCAACCCTAGAGGAGTTCATGAAATATCTTCTTGTGAGAAATCATCAAATCATGTAATTGCAATTAGAACCCTTAGGAATGGTAAAATGGTAGATAACAAGGTAACCATGTCTGATAGTGAACATACTGTAGTTCACCCTTCTGTGCCAGCAACTTTTGAGACTGATAAAGTCTCTAATGAGCCCGATGTAGCTCCTCATAAGCCAGATTTTGTGCCCAGAGCCCCATTCCCACAACTGTTAGCACCAACTAATAAGGAATCCAACTTTAATGACATACAGAGGTTTTTAAGCAAGTCACGATAAACCTTCCATTATTAGACGCAATTAGGCAGATTCCTACTTATGCCAAGTTCCTTAAGGACATGTGTACGTGAAAGCGAAATCTTAGTGTACAAAAGAAAACCTTTTTAGCTAGTCATGTGAGTTCAATTATTCAAAACAATGTAACCCCTAAGTACAAAGACCCAGGGTCCCCGACCATTTCTTGCACAATAGGTAAATACCGTGTTGGGAAAGCGTTACTTGACTTAGGAGCCAGTGTGAACTTACTTTCTTACCATGTGTACCTGCATTTAGGACTTGGTGATTTGAAACCTACTCAGATGACATTGCAGTTAGCCGATAGGTCTGTGAAAATTCCTCGTGGTGTCATAGAGGATGTTCTTATTGAGGTCGATAGGTTTATTTATCCAGTAGATTTTGTTGTCCTTGATACCCAACCTGTCCCTGACCCAGAGAATCAGATACTTGTGATATTAGGTCGCCCGTTTTTAGCGACATCGAATGCCATCATTAACTTTCAAAATGGTATTATGAACTTATCTTTTGGTATTATGACTATTGAGCTGAATATTTTCAACATTAGTAAGCAACCACCTGAGCTAGATGACACGTGCACTGAAGAGGTGAACATGATAGGAACACTAGTTCAGGAGTCATTACCGAACACTTTGTTAGAATATCTATTAGAGAAATGCCTAGCCCACTTTGGGTTTGATTTTTTTGATGATAGTGTAATCAATAAGGTGAATGCTTTGTTAGATTCAACCCCTTTGTTAGACACTAGTAATGGATGGAAACCTAAGTTTGAACAACTACCAGTTTCTAAGTCTACCCTAATTCCTTCTTTAGAAGAGCCTCCTAATTTGGACCTTAAACAACTACCAGATACTCTGAAATATGTGTATTTAGGACCATCTGAGACTTTGCCAGTGATTGTAGCATCCGACTTGGATAGTAAACAGGAAAGTAGGCTAGTGACCGTGCTTCAACATAATAAGGAAGCTTTAGGGTGGACCATAGCATACATTAAGGGAATAAGTCCTACTGTTTGTATGCATCAAATTCATTTAGAGGATGATACAAAACCGTCTAGGGAGATGCAACGTCGACTTAACCCTAATATGAAAGAAGTAGTTCGAACTGAAGTGCTTAAGTTGTTAGATGCGGGTATTATTTACCCAATTTCAGACAGTAAGTGGGTCAGCCCCGTTCAGGTTGTTCCAAAGAAATCAGGTATCACTGTAGTTCAGAATGATAACAATGACTTAATCCCAACCCGAGTGACCACGGGGTGGCGTGTTTGTATTGACTATACAAAATTGGACAAGGTCACAAGAAAGGATCACTTTCCCCTTCCTTTCATCGACCAAATGCTAGAGAGATTAGCTGGATATAGTGTAATACCCCGATTCGGAATATAAGTAGTGGTTTGTCCTTTCCTAACACCGAGGCCTTTTCAGC
>JAJJMC010029784.1:148741-207926 GCA_023531435.1 Papaver californicum | reverse complement strand
AATCAAAGTGTGCAGTTGAATATAGTGGTTTCCGTCCCGATCCCGTGATGAGTTGACTCGGTCAACTCGGGTTGACCGATTTAACTCGGGGTTGACCCGATTTGACCGAGTTGACTCGAGGGTACCCCTTATCCATTTCTAGTGTGCCAAATAACACTTGTCCTTGAGTGCCTTTATCACTTTTTGAGCCAATTTTTCCACAAATCTTTATTCTTCAAATGTACCTACAAAAGCATAAAAACACGTAATATTTGCAAAATCGAATACTAACTTAATAGAAATTAAGGTGCAATCTAGACACTAAAATGTGTCTATCAGTCAACACGTGCAACCTTCATATTTTCCATGTCCGTCTTCTAAATCTTTTCATGTTCTTGAACTGTGATAGATTCTGAGTCTTGTGCTTGAACGATTATCTGAGTAGACCTTTGTTGTCTTATATATGAATTTTAGTATGCTTGAGTAAACTCTCGTGTACAACAATTGGACTCATATAGGGTAATGATTCCCATAGCCGAAGAATTGAGTAAACCAACTAAATAGCTTGTTTAGTGTCTATCCTTAATCGTTCACGAGTCGCTAAAATCTGGAGTAAAGGTTTTGTGGGTATACCTCTTGTAAACCCTCACGAGACAAAACTCGTCCACTAGGGACACCTAGGGGTTTAAAGGCTTAGTACATATGCTAAATCTAGTCGCGATTCCTGCGAAAGTGAGTTAGGATTTTATTTCTAGATTAGATTTGCTCGAGGACTAGCAGATAGTAAGTTTGGGGGTATTTGATAGACATATTTTTGTGTCGAATTTGCGCTTAATTTTCTATTTTGCTAATGTTCGATTTTGTACTTTTATTAGTTTTTTGTGTTTTATAGGTATTGTGGAGAAATGAATAATCTGAAGAAAAAAATCGGCTCAAAAAGTTGTTAAAGGCACTCAAAAAAATTACTAAAGGCACCTGAGGAGAAGTGATCAAGGCACCCACACTTTGGATTGGGGGCACCCCCCTTTTGATTTCAAAATTCCGATTACGGCGGGAAAGTCTTTTTATTTCGGGAAGAACTTCTATTGGCTTATGTTGCGTGATTTTGGGAGAGTTGGGTAATTAAAATTCACCCAAAGTGAATTAGACAACCAGAATATCATAAACACACGTCACAAACATGTTTTGGCCGGGAAAATTGGTTGGCAGAAGTGAATTTGGACGGAAAACCGAGTTCCTCCCTGTTTCGGTTTCACACGTGATTAGAGGATGATTTGAACGTGTTTTATGATTCCTTATCAACTTAGAAGACTTCCTAGAGTTTAATAACCCTATATATATCAAAGAGAAGGGAGAAAATCGCATACAAGAGCTGCCAGAAAAGAGAAAAAAAAACAAACAGGATAACTGCTGCTGCTGCGAGAAGAAGACGTTGAAGAACATAAGCTTGTCGCTGAACTGTCATTCTTTCTGTCGTTGTTTCAGTCATATCTTCAGCTGCTAAGGCAGTTTTATTTCTACTACGATATCGGTCCGTTCTTCTTTCCTGTTTCCTTTTATTTCTTCTGTAACACTGAGATCACTTCACTGTAACGTTTATATACGTCTCAAAACTTCTGTGTTACTCCTTTTTCACCATTGTAAGCACCTTTTGAGCAATGAAAGCCTATTTTGAGTGTGTTTCCATTACAATAAGCTAATCACCATCACTGGGGCGACGGAGGAAGCCGTTCATCCAATAATTGTGGTAACTTCTATTTTAATTATATTTATACTACAATTCTTTTATTATTAATTGCTTGAATTAAAATTGAAAAAATGGTTTTTCTCAAATAATTGTTTTTCTTCTGATGGGTCATACTTCGTTTTTAAACTCTTGATGTCTCATGCTCTTGATTAACAATTATTCTTTCAAAAACCTATCTTTGGCACATTTAGATTAAATTAAATATAAGAATTGTTAGATGTTATCACTGAAGTATTGGTTAATGGTGGAATCTTAAGCTCTAGTTTTTCTTCATCTATTTTAAAATCAAATTGTTTTAATTCTCTTTATTTTTCTGTTATTAAAAATTAGGTCTAGAAGTTAAATCTTCACAAGTCCGAAAATCGAACCTATTTTACCGCTATTAAAAACTACATCAATACCTATATGTCCGGTTTTCTGCTGTCATAAAAATAATGGTGGATGAGCACTGCAATATCTGGAAAGCTTTTGCAGAGTCCTCTGCGTCTGCCTTCCTCATCGTTTATACATTCATAGCTGTTTGGTTCGTGGGAGGGCTCACAGCCTTCCATATGTACTTAATTTCTACCAATCAGGTATGTTTACTTTCTTTTCCTTCTCATCTCAGAACCTCTCGTCAAATTTTTTCAATCAGGTATGTTTACTTTCTTTTCCTTCTCATCTCAGAACCTCTCGTCAAATTTTTTCTCATATATAACAAACGGTTCTTGCAGACTACGTATGAGAATTTCCGTTATCGTTAGATGGGAAGACAAACCCTTATAACCGTGGATTTGTCCGAAATGTTGCAGAGATATTTTTCTCTAAGATACCTGCTTCCAGGAACAATTTCCGTGCAAAAGTGAAGGACCTCTCATTTTCTGGCCTTTCAACCTCACTTTCCAGGGGTCGCACCACACCTAAGACAAGCATCGATATAGAAACTGGTGGTAAACGGCAGGCTGTTGATGCAGAGGAATTGGACGATATACAGAGTCAGATTGGGAGTATAGCCAGTTTGGATAGGTGTGGGACAGAACCAAGACATACCAATTTGGGTCAGAATGGAGACTGGGAGATCACAAGAGATATACATGCCCTGGCTGCAGAATTTGGAATACATCAAGGTTTAACAGATAAATAAGCGATCTTCTCAGTTTTCGTCAGGAAAAATGGGCAATCTTTTTGGCCTCACGAATGATAGAGAGAGAGCAAAAGTTGCTATTCAGTAGCTCCTGATCGCTACAACCTGAAGAAGGATGCTAGGAGAACGTGGAGATTGTGTTGACAATAAGAATGCTCTTATAGTTACAGTGAGAGTTTTCTTTTCTTTTTTGGCATTTCTTTGTGTCGTTGTAATTATTCATCCCTGCAGAAAGAAATACATTTTGTCTGAAGTTTGGTCTGTGACTTTTGATTCATGAATTGTAATTGCAAGCTTCAATTAGTGATATATGAACATAGTAGCCAACTCTTGTAATGCTCTTTGGAAGAATCATGTTTTCTAGATTTCAGAAAGTCACAAACACGAAACACCAGTACGAGCTGCTCGCACATAAAACAGCAGATCAACGTTTTTAAGTCTTTCCAATATAAGTGCTGGGAAAAACAATAACAATGTTAAAAGCTTGTTTCAAAAGTGATGCAATTGAGTGATGAGGCGAGGTACAAAATGCACTTACAGGTGTTCAATTTTCCGAAGGATAGAAGAAATATACTAACAGAGAGTACAGTACCAAAAAGAAAGAGGCAATGAACTAGATCAAGTTTGCATATCTATATCTCAAAAGTGACAAATCATATCACTGATTTTTACACAAAAGAGTACGCGAATAATGGATTAATGCTACCGCCTAACAAAATCCTGCTCGCATAGATACTGACATACAATGGAATCGTTATCGTCCAATATCCATCCATGCCCTTTACTTACACATGCACACCAGAGCCCCATGGCTCTGGAGAAGATCGAACTATCATGTGCTCTGCTCTTTACAACAATTTCTGTAGTTATCTGCAACAGCTGCAATAAGCACGGATTCAAGCCTCTGATTAGAAGAACTGCTACAGTATCAGCAAACAGGATTTTTCTAATCTTTTGCTTACTGTTGGACAAAGACAAAGAGTTTAATAAAATGTTATAGATTCCTAATGCTGTTCTCAAATACTGACACTATGTGAAACTAATGATGAATCACAATGTCCTCCAACTACGGCATCTTCTAGAATATCGTACTAACCACATCATGCAAATCAATGATCACATTCGTCATAACACTGCAGTTTTACAGTAGATGTTGGGTTAATGGCATCTTACATTTGTGCCAAAACCTCACAGAAACCGAAATAAGGACGAACAAACAAATGATGAAGCAAACTCAGAAAATGGACCTAGTTTCATTTTACCCTCTTTAATTTTAAGAATAAAGGGGTTAAGGACACCCAAATGTTACAGAAAAAAAAAGAACAAAGAACAAAGACTGAGCCTTGGAAAAAAGGCAAGAGCCAACAAGAATTACCGGCAGATATAATTAGTTTGAATCCTATATTTCATATGTTTATCTTCTTTAGTCTCTCAACTGATTGAGCTAGGATTGTCTCTCTGTATGCATAAGCATGTGAGAGACTAGCCAACAAATCTGCATCTCTGAGTTTCCAGTTTTGAAAACCATGTGTTACCATGACCTCTTTCCTGACCATATAACCATGTCTATTGTTTGGTATGAAACTCACTGATATAGCGTACAATACAGTAAGGCAATGACAGTCTAAGTCAACCCCGAATAGCGTAGATTGGCATAAACCAACCAACACAAACATCTATTTAAATGCCACATATCCTCAGTGATATTAAATATAAAGGTACAGAAAGGCATGTAAATTCAAGTGGCTTAAAAAACAACCAATTAAGTTCCCTAACGATAACAACTCACACGTAAGTCTTCATTCTTTATAATATCGAAGAGCAAACACTAATACCAATCATCGCAGTCACATAAACATATCCAACAAAATGTTCGAAGATGATAAAGATCAACTAAACACCCAAATTTGCATCAATCAAACATAGCTGAATCAATATTCTTGCTGAATGACGTTCTATTAGTAAGTGGTAAACTGAAAAGACTGGCGTAAAGCAGCGATCAAAGCACACATCTAAATAAATTCAAAGCAAAGATCTAAATCGGAGTGTCTTTACAGAACGTGCAATTTAATTTCCTAACTACAGCACTTGCCCACCTATGTTTTCATGCTCTACACCTACTAAGTTAGCATACTCGATAATTGCAGTCACATATGCAAATTCTATTGATAATTGTTGTTCTACAAAAACATGATTACTAATTTCTGATTCAACTATCACAGTGTTTTAACAAGAATCAACATGAATAAACCAAAGAAAAGAAAAAAACTCACCAAAAACTCAAGCTTGAGTACCAGAAATCGACTTCATTTGTACATTCAGATTAGAATCCAAACTCTGCAAATTCGGCAGCGCCTCGTAAGAACCAAACCGTCTAATCCCAACAGTTTTCGCAACCACAGCATAGATAACCATAACAATAACAATCACAAACAGCACATGAATCACAAAGACCAAATCCAATATCGCCACCGCTCTCAACCTCGACTCTTCCAAATCACATTTCGTGGAACCTTCAACGCCACTCACAACATCTAACAACCTATGACAACCCTCAGGTATAAACCCTTCCACATACAATGTCAATCCCGTCTGCAACGCCCATAGCCCCTGTAAACAAAACCCAAACCCCAATGCCACATCAGCAACAAACAACCTCGGGTTCACACAGATCCCAACACAAACCAATGACATAAACCCCGAGATTCTCGCAGACACCGCATCGCATTTCGCCTGTAAATCCGAAACCTGAACGGAAGCCGACGACGACGAAACGGAATACTGCAAAAAGAACACGCCGGCGGCGAAGGCAAAGAAGAGTTCGTTCGGGAACGGAAGGAGAGACGTTGATTCAGAGATGAGGATAGAGATGATGAGGATCAAGAAGAGGAATAAGACGGCTGAGTTCTGGAAAGATGTGAATCGGTGGACCGGTGTTGAACCTTTGAGGAGTGGATCGGGTGATAATGAATTGACGGTTTGATGAATACAAGAGATTAGAAGTGATACGATCAAGAGATAGAGTTGAAGGTATTTGAGATTTGAAGATGAAGATGGAGATGATGGGAATGGATGATATGGTTTGATTATGTAATCACGAGGTGATGATTTGAGATTGTTACGAGTTGAACAGATTAGATGGTATAGACCAAGCGATATTAAGGATGATGATGATAATATTTGTGAGATTAATGCTGCCATTATTTCTACTAAGAAGATTATAGGGTTTGATTTGATTTTGGTGTTGAGATTCAAGAGGAGAAGAAGAAGTGACTAAATGATGGAAGAGTTGAATTTTGGGTGGATTATTTTTACTATTATATCCCTTGAAATGTTTTTTAATTACAATTTTTGGGTTAGGAAATATTCTGTCTTCCCTCCCTTTTTTAATACAAAACTTGGTATAAAAAATCAAGGTGAACAAACTTACCATACATAAAACCTTCTCATATTATCTTTTATAAAGAAAAACAATTTTCATTAAAAATAAGATAAAAATCCATTTTTACTTAATACTAATTAGATTTGGATTTTAATTATTTTCAATATATCCGAGATACCCTTCCATATATAACCTAGGTATGTTAATTTTCTTCTTCTTCTTCTTCATCTCCCCACCACCATCACCAACAACAACAATACTTCCTCCGCCACCATCACCAGCAGCGACAGTACCTTCTCCGCCACAACAACACCTTTGTATCCTTCACCAACACCTCTCTTCTTCTTCTCCTCTCCACCACCATCACCAGCAGCAATAATACCTCCTCCGCCACCATCACCAGCAACAACAGTATCTCCTCCGCCACAACAACACCTTCGTATCCTTCATCAACAATACCTCTTCCTTTCCCATCGCTTCCTCGTCGTTATTGTTTCTCCTCCACCACTATATGTCCAAATCCACCAACAACAACACCTCTTCTTCCTCCTTCTATCCTCTACAAACATCACCAACACCTCCAGATCGTCATCGCCGAAAATCATCAACAAAATATTATGATATATCATCATTGTCGAAATTAGGGTTTTTTGTTGGTGAAACGTCAGAAAAACTATGAAACCTTTTTTGGTTTCATAGTTTTTTTTCATCTGTAATTTTATTTGAACCAAAAAAAATGATGAAACCTAATTTTTAGTTGAAAATCAGTGAAAGCTTTTTTTTTTACAGAAAAATGTAATTGATATGTATGAAACCTTATTCGGTTTCATTGTTTTTTTATATGTTGAGACATTTTTTTACAAAAAATGTAACTTAAACAGATGAAACCTTTTTTGGTCTCATTGTTTTTTTTCCTCTGTAATTTTATTTGAACCAAAAAAAATGATGGAACCTATTTTTTAGTTGAAAATCCGTGAAACCTATTTTTTTACAGAAAAATGTAATTGATGTGTATGAAACCTTATTCGGTTTCATTGTTTTTTTATATGATGAGACATTTTTTCTACAGAAAAATATATTTTAAGCAGATGAAACCTTTTTTGGTTTCATTGTTTTTTTTCATCTGTAAATTTATTTGAACAAAAAAAAAAACTATGGAACCTATTTTTAGTTGAAAATCAGTGAAACCTATTTTTTTTACAGAAAAATGTAATTGATGTGTATGAAACCTTATTCGGTTTTATTGTTTTTTTATATGCTGAGACATTTTTTCTTCAGAAAAACGTAATTGAAATGGATGAAACCTTATTCGGTTTCATTGTTTTTTTATATACTGAGACATTTTTTCTTCAGAAAAATGTAATTGAAATGGATGAAACCTTATCCGGTTTCATAGTGTTTTTTTCATATGTTTTTTTTTATTTGAATGAAAAAAGAAAAACTATGAAACCTTTTTTGGTTTCGTAGTGTTTTTTTCATCTGTTTTTTTTTTCTATTTGAATGAAAAAAGAAAAACTATGAAACCCCACGCGACTCATCCTAGTTATAACGCATAAATCGGGGAATATTCTTCTATCTCAGTCAACATCGACTACAAAAAATATTGCTACCATGCCAACACATCGTTATGGAGAATGACTCAGTTACACAAATAGCGGAGATACAATTAGGGTTTTGGTATGAAAGACTACGACACACATGAAAATATCCAGCTATATTTCTCAGTACTAAAGAGAATAGTTGGCGGTAGAGTTTACAGGAATCAAAGGATAAACTTGACTCAACATAATTCATGCCAATTGGATAGCTACTTTAGAATCAAAATTAAAACTCGAAGGAATCGAAAAGGCCCACACTAGTCAGAGACGTACTCTCCCCTCAACATGGTAGCGCCGGCCGATTTTAGAACTTTGTTTTGCCACAGTTATTTCCAAATATCAACAGGCACAAGATTAACAACAATAATAGCAGTACTTCTAACATTACCAAGGATGTTATGAACATTTTTGACAGAAAACTTACCTTTTTTGTTAAGAATATCTTCACCTGCTGCACGGATATGCATAGCAAGAATCTTTCTAGCACAATCTTGAGAGAAAAGATTGTAAACCAAATCCTCATTCCATTGTCTGCTATTAAACATAAACATATCACACACATAATAAAACTGCTCTGAGTTAGTCAAACCTGCAATTGGCTCAGGTGGATGGTCCAAACCAATAACCCAACAATCAAGCCATCTTCTAATTTTTGTACCACATCTAACAGCCCAGAAAGAGTATTCAGATACAGTTACCATACTAGCTGATATAGAGCATTGAGATACAATTGCAAGAATTATCCTCATGCCTTGAGTCTCTGCTAGTAGGATAAAATTCCTGGCAAGGTGAACCATTCAATTAAAACAGATATGTTAGTGGCAGAGATACTGATTTATTCATTTGCACTTCTTTTGGCTTCTCCCGATTTAAGCAGGTTTTTAAGAGTCAATATACTTTTATACTAAGCCAGGACTAAACTCCAAATCAAGCTTTCGACAAGACTAATTCTTAGTTTAAACTGCCAGCTGGCCAAGAAAAAAGAAGCGTATCGGAAGGATGAGCATCAATGATGCTTATGGACTGACCTCCTTGATGCAGTATTTGGTGCCTTCGAGTTTCATCCACAAGATATATAACACGTATGACAAGGAAAACCAAAATACTCTTCCTCAAATGTACAATTTAACCGTGTTTGCAAATTTACATTCAGACACGAGTATCAGAAAACTGCTGAATCAATACAAGATATTGCACTCTGGAACAAAAGTAGTCAGTTAAGATGTAACTGAAAGAAACCAGCAATCGACTTGAAATAGTTATAATAGTTATGATACAAACACTCCCCCTCGTATCTCATAAATGGTTCCATTTCTAAGCCCGCCAAAATATATTCACCCGTGGAAACCAAAGAGAATTAATACGATCGAAGCTACTACATATATTTTATATCACATTCAGTGTGTAAATCAAAAGACAAAAACGATTACCAAATAGCAATCTGACTGTGCATGTCCACCATCCCAAGAACTCTGCTGAGGACAGATCTCCCATTATATGTCCCAGCTCTAAAGCTTTCTGTTGAGTCAAAGAAACCCCTAATAGAGTTCAAGATACCCTCACCCCTCATGCCTCTACTACAGCGGGTTGCTCTTCTTCAGGAGGAACAACCTCTTCGTCTGAAGTTTCAGAATCTGATGAGCCGCCCTCTTCCATCTCAGTGAGCATTAGCTTTTCCCGTAGCTTGACTATCAGTTCGTCTAGTACTACCGGGGTCTTATCTAGGTACTTAATCACAGCATCTCTCCCACGGAAGCTCTTCTCATCATCGAAATAAAACATCGAAGCCACTTTCTTGATGAACTTGTGTTTGACAGCCAAGTCTACGACCTCCCCTGCACGAGATATCCCTTTACCAAACATAAGATCAAATTGGGCAACCTTAAATGGTGGAGCATGCTTATTCTTCACAACCTTCACTTGTACCACGTTACCAGTAATCTTTAAAAGAACACGGCATAAAATTTATATTAGTATATAATAAATATAAGTTACAGTTCACCTGGACATCAATTCAGGCCTATTTCAACCTATCTTGGATGGTCTTTATAGGCCACAAGTCATTACCGTTTCGCCTTTTTTCACAGAGCCAATTCTCTTGATATTCAAGCGCACCGATGCATAGAACTTCAGAGCATTACCCCCACAAGTAGTTTCTTGAGGGCCATATGATCCAAAAGTGGCCAGTTTTGACCTAATCTGAACGAGTGAAAAATAAATCAGGGTACAAAAATGTAAACATTTTAATAAGAGTATGAGTAACCAAATTGCTTTTCCTTTCTTAAAAATATAATAGCTCTGAGAGTCGGAAGGCAGGGGGAAAAGAGTCGACCACAAGATGTGATCTGGAATCTTGTGAACCAATTCAACTTCCTAAGATAGTCAAAAGTATAGTTTATTTGATTGAAAGCAGCTTGGCAAGTCTTTTGCAGTTCCAAGTATAACGAAAAAATTCCATGTCGACACCAAAACATGGATCCAACTTTAAACTAACTCTAAACCGTTACCTGATTGATGAAAATCAGAACAGTCTGAGACACTGCCAAAGAATGGCTCAGCTTACGAAGTGCCTGGCTCATCAACCTGGCCTGCATCGCCATATGAGCATCACCCATCTCACCATCAAGTTCTCCTTTTGGTACCAGGGCTGCAACCTGCGGATTGATGTAGAAAATTATCATAACAATTGAGTAGCCGTGTTTGGGATACTTTGTTCAGCATTTACTCATTGTAAAATAGCAACCGGAGGCTTAAGGACAACCACAGAAACACACACATAAAATAACACGAATTTGATGCAATGAACTCACACTGTCCACAACAACAACATTGACAGCACCACTTCTAATCAGGGTGTCCACCTCACTGAGGGCTTGTTCACCACTATCAGGTTGACAAAAGAGTAAATCTTTTGTTTGAACACCAAGTGACTCAGCCAATGTTGGATCCAGTGAATGCTCAGCATCAATAAAAGCACATGCACCTACATGAAGGGAAAAGGCAGGCACAAGTATGAGAAACCCCTTCAACAGCAAAAACCGAATTGACCTAGTAAGTTCGAGGAAATGAAAGATTGAAAGTTGATTTCTAAAATTGAAAAAGAAAATCTGAAAGTATTCGATTTACATCACCTCCAGTCTTCTGTGATTCTGCAATAACATGCAGAGCAAGAGTTGTTTTCCCTGAAGCCTCTGGTCCATATATTTCCACCACACGTCCCTACAGAAACAAAAAAAGACTTAGATATATCAAATATCGGGGAGATGCACAAAATTGTGCAGGACATAAAATTGAGAGTCTGCATATACTTCTAACTAACACTACCTTAGGAAGTCCACCAGTCCCTAATGCCATATCCAAAGAAAAAGATCCTGTAGACACCACTGGAACAAAGTTATGAGCAGCTTGCCTACCAAGCCACATAATAGATCCCTTTCCAAAAGAAGCTTCTATCTGATCCACTGCTTGTTGCAACGCAATTTTCTTAGGTGAACTGTCTTCACCTGATTCACTTCCATCTGATTTTGGAGACTTCTTTTTCACTGAAGACAAAAGACAAAGTGAAATCCTTATCAATTTTTAATTTATATAGAAATAGAAATACGCACATGCACTGCAGAAAAGGCTAAGAACAATACTGATTAAAGAAACTACCAGTTGCTTTAACAGAGAAGTTGCAAACTTGAAATGATGATCTAACAACTCCATGTCTGAATTCCTGTAAACCAAAAAAGCCCCAAACATAACCATCAGAAATCTCAAAAAATTATAACTGGGTTTGGTCCAAAGTTGAACAAATGCGCATAAACCCCATATGATATTCATTCAGGCATACTATCAAACACTTAACCTACACAAGTTTTTCCTTTATTGAAGGAAAAATAACTAGGTTTCCTAAAAAGATGAAATGAAGTACCTCTGCTACTAAATAACGTCTCATAAGAGAAATATTTCTGAGAAATCTAGCCATTTTCTACCGCCTCCACAAAAACCCTTAAATTACAGGTTTTGAGGAAAACAAAAAAGGGGCGGGGAAAAAAAGTTTTCAGAAAACGATCTCTTACATAGAACAGAATATTTGAAGTTTAGGGTGTCTCTTGATTACAAGAAGAGACAGAATCTGTAGGGTTTAAGGGTTTTTTCTGAGCAGAGAAGAGAGTCTGCATATTTCCTAGGGTTTATGTTTTTGTTTCCCTCCTCTGAATACCGAGCAGGGACCGATTCATATATTGGAATTTAACCTGGACGTACGTTTCATCTAATCTGTTCATTGGTCAGTATCCAACGGTTATTACTAGTGGCCCATTGAGGTAGGAGCCATAGTCCCTTCCCTCAGTCGCTCACCGGCCAAGACCTATGCACCTCTCAAATGGCTTGGTTTGTCCATTGATTTGTCTATTTTGAGCTACTATCAACCTCTCAAATTGATAAATTGACTGGAAAAATATTTAAATTTGGAGGTTTGTACAACGACAGAGTTTCTGTTAAGCGACAAAGTTTATGTCACTGGCGACGAAGACTCTATCGCTCGACAGAGACAATATAGCCAATCGGTTATCTCATCCAACTGTCCTGGCTGACCCCCCTATAAATACCCAATTTTAAAATCAATTCAAATCACACCTTCTCTACACCTCAATCTCGCACACACATTTTTATTAATCTAAATCAAAACTCTCCTAATTTTAATCTAAAACAAAACAAAACTCTCCAATGTTTCTACAAAATGGCTTCTAGATCTCAAAATCAAGGTTCTCAAATTCAAGAAGTTAATGTGGGCAAACATGTTTATGGTTCACGATTTTCAATTGCCGAAGATGAAAGCATTTGCAGAAATTATGTCTATTTCACACAAGATTGCATCAATGGTGCATCTCAAGCAGGGAGCACCTTGTGGGATAACATATTTGTGAAATTTAAAGAGGAAACAATGAAAATAAATTTACGTGATGCAGAAGAGTTGTATAGTATCTTTGCTAAAATCAATAAATAAATGGCCAAATATGTTGCATGTCATGCAAGTCACTCGTTCTCTACCATCGAGTGGTGAAGTTGCAGTGGATCTGGAACGAAGGTGTCCGGCAGAATGGCACCACAAACACAATTCTGTATTTGAATATGAAACTTGGTACACTATCTTAAAAATGCTGCCCAAATATAACCTAGAACTTTTATCAGCAGCAAGTTCATCAAAGGTCGTCATACTCTCCTGGTACCTCTACACCAGATTCAAGTTCCAAATTACTATTTTCTTCACCGGATAACTAAGGAATCCACCGCCTAGTTTTGATCTCAATGCAGCTAATAACAACAAACAAAAAGGTTTAGGAAGACCCGCAACAAAATTAGCTAGAAAATTATCCCAAGAAGGAGGAGGGTCTAAAATTTTTAACATGACCGAGTTTATGAATCACCAAAGGACAGCTGATAAACAGAGAACTATTGACCAAAAGGTCACAAATAAGGAGTTGGAAAAAAACATCTTTCTCAAGAGCAATTTGTTAGCCATTATGACAAGCATAAGATTCTTTCTATGGACACCTCTATAATGAATGCGGATCAAAAAAAATTATAGCAGCTGGAATGTGACAAGTTAAAAAGGAAGGCATTAAAAGAATAATTGCAACCTCAAATACCAGATGAGGAAAAGAAAGATGATGAATATGAAGATGTTGAGGTTCAAGTCCTTGATTAATATAATAGTTAGTCAGTTAGTTTGATAATTAAGTTATTATTTTTTTTAATCATTATTATTAAGATGTAGTAGTTAGTTTTTAGTTGAAATAAAATAGCTAGTTAGTTCAATGAAGTTATATTTTTTCCATTACTTGAAATACACATTATATAAAGAAAGTGGAAACAATGCAAACAACTTAATAGTGCAACAAAATTAACAATTCAAACGGGTTATGAGGAACTCCTTCAGGATGTGGAATCAAGCTTCGAATTTGAAATTATTTCATTTCCATCTTCGTCATTCCCTGAAAGATCTCGCACCAATCCCATTACCGGTTTCACCCCTAAGTCGATATCGATTGACAATCCGATCTAAATCTATAAATTCTATTACTCGTTGTTTTATTTTTTAAAATCGTACGAACAACGTTGTTATATTTCGGTTATAAGGTTACCGGTGTCCGCGTAAAAGTTTTCATGAATGTTCGTCCAATAACTCTAACTTACTAAACCATTTTGTCGTCGTTCTGCACCTCTGGGCGGATAGCACACTAGTAGTTTCTGCAAAGTGGTGAATCTTCCTTCTGAGTAAACTTAGGTTGAGTCATTTTCAATAAATTAGAGTGAGATTAGAGTGAGAGAGTGTGTATAAAAGTTTTATGAAAGGTGTGATTTATCTTTGAGATGGAGATGTATATATAGGATAAGTTAGCCCAATGGTTATAAAAATAGTCGTTGTACTCATAGTCATCCATATTTCCAACAGTTAGAAAATATAGCCGTTGCATTCCACATCATTCATATTGCCAACGCTTAAAAAAAATAGTCGTTGCACTTCATCCACGTCATTCAAGTAAATATTATATAAAAAATAAAAACTTATATAAAATAACTGAAAAGTCAGGGTTACATTGTTTAAAATTAGTACTAAACTAAAAAATTAAAACAACAAATCAAATGTAACTTCAAATACGACCGGCTGATCTTCCAAACTCGGCCCAAAGATTCGTAGTCAGGTCTCTTCTTAACATGTCGTACAAATTTGCGTCTTGAATGTGATTAGTCATTTGATGGTAGTTCCTTGCAGGTACCCCTTTTTCTGGTTGAACCTCATGCCTCAAATCTTCATCAGGGTGGTTAGTCCAATCCCTATTAAACTATATTTCTTGAATTACTATGTTGTGCATAATGATGCATGTGAACATAGTCTTATGCATTTCACGAGCACTTAAACCACGATATGGTCCAAAAATGATAGCGAACTTCTGATTCAGAATTCCAAAAGCCCGTTCCATATCCCTTCATAAAGCCATTTGTTGCATGTTAAAATACCTAATCACGCGACCTACATCGCCTGTTGGGGGATGATGATATGCTTGAATTAAGGTATACCAGTAAAACAGATTCCATCTGCTAGATAATACCCGTGAGTGTATTGGTTCCCATTGATATTGAACCTTACATTGGGGAAAATTCCATACTTGAGATCTCCAAACATCGGCCACTTGTGCATAACATTTATGTCATTTTGTGAACCCGACAGACCAAAAAAAGCATGTCATTTCCAACAATCATAAGAAGTTGCAGCTTCCAAAATAACATTTGGTTTTGGGTAATTGCCCTTATATTAACCGACCCAATACATATGACATCCTTGTCATACCCAAAGCATGCAATCAAGACTCCCTAGCATTCCTGAAAGTCCATATCCTGGTCTTGCTTTAATATTTCTCTGACATCTGCCTATGTTGGTTTTCATAAATATGCTGGACCAAAATGATTAATCATTACTTCGCAAAACAGTGAAAGATACTTGTATGAAGTTGTTTTTCCCATTCGAAGGTACTCATCCTTAGCATCCGTTGGACGACTGTAACCTAGGATTTTTAGGGATAAGGTAACCTTTTGTTCCGGACTATGATATGTAATATTCAATGCATCAAATTGATAATTAAATTAAGGTTCTACTCTACAAAGCTCTCCAATAATCTTTATCAGCAAGTGTGGGGGGATGCAGAATCGACGTCAACATTGAAATAATCGGGCATCAACTTTTGGTGGTACTCTTCCTGCCCACGATACAAATATCTTCTTGTGAATACTTCTTTTGGCACATGAGCTTTTGGTATATGCCCCGACGATTCTTCTGCCATCATAATGTTGGTAAGTTCTCTATCTTCATTAGAATTATCTTCCAGTTGTTGCAACACCAACATAAGTTTCTTGTTGTGTTTTAAACCGATCCATAAAAAGTTTAACCTCATCCTCATAAAAATTCATCGACTGTGAAGTTAAAAGTAAAATAAGTTAAGAAATCTGTAAATTTATTATTAGAAATAGGTATATAGTACGAAATTTGTGTAAAGAGTGGTGTGAATTGTTGGGTGTATGTATAGTTGAATAAAATTTGGTCGGTTTAGCCTGAATGTTTTTGTTGCCTGAAAGTAGCCGCTGGCGGCTAACAGTCTGTCGAGCAACAAAGTCTTTGTCATTGGTGACACAGAATTGATCACCAACGACATAGTTTATGTCGCTCGACAAACACTTTGTTGTTTACCGTATCTCCCATAGTGGCGCGGCTTGTGGCTAGGCAAACTAACCCATTTGATAAGAGTGCATATGACTTCGCCTAAATAATTTTTTAAAATAAAGATGACATATATAGATAATACCAGAAATTTTAATATTTTAAATGTTTTGCTATAAATAAGTTTGCTCTAATAATAATCCATAAATAAATTTAGAAACAATTTCGAATAAGTGTGTAAGAAAATGTCTTATCTAATCCTTTGAGACCTTCGCTTTCAATTTTTTCTAAATGTATATATATTTCGACTTTATTGTATCATATTTTATTTTTTCTTAGTTAGAGTTCACAAATATTAGGTAATATTTTGATATATCATATTATTTATAGAATATAAATAAACCTTGATCCTCCATTGGAAATGCTCTAAAACAAATTGGTAGTATATATTTAAATCATATTTTATTCTATGGAGTGTTTCGGTTTATCTTGATACTGGTGTAATTTTGTATCAGAGAGATTATCATTGAAATATTGGTGAAATCTCGGTTCCGAATTTTATACTTATAATTATTATATCAAAAGATTTTCACATATTGCACCTTCTAAGATATTAAACTAGTACTCATTTTTCTAAAATACCACTAATTTGGGGGAAAAAACTAGTACTTATTCTAAAATACCATATATTCAAGGTAAACTTTCTAAACTACCCCATACATGTGTTAAATTTTCTAGACCACCCTAATATCCGCCGACTCGGGTAACTAATTTTGGTCTATCTCGGCCGGGGTTTTCGACCCAATACCGTATCAGCGAAGTGTGTCTCTTCTCGGGTGAGTGTCGAAACCGGTATTATCGGCGATATCTCGACCATCTCGTCCGAGATTGACTATATTGGTTTATGTATACATTGACATCATAGTTCAGCGTATCTAAAATATCGGGTTCGTATCAGTCCTAACTAACATAGATACGATATTTTTGTGCATGTGGTACCAACTAATATTGATTGAAACCTATCGAAACTGATATATGATATGGTTGTGGCACTGCATCATGTAAAATAAGTAAATTATATCGAGTTAAATGAATGAAGCATCAAATATGATTATTTTTTTTGTAATTCAAATAAACTATTATATTCCATTTAACTGACCATATGTATTATCTCCGTTGGTCACCACAACAATATAAAAAATATATTAAAGTTTGAATTAACTTTTCCTTTAAAATTTGAATAATTAGTAGATAGTTGACACTCGAATTTCCGCTGTTAATATTTCTGATGAAAGAACCCAATGTGGATGTTGGAAATAATTAATAATCCATTTTTTTTTCAAAATTGGTTTAAAAACTTGTGCTAGATCTTAAATTCACATGCGTTTTCTACTCTATGTCTGTCAATATCGAGTTGTATCTATACGTAACGATCGATATGACACCGATAATACCCGTATCGTCCGATACAAGATTGATACTCTGGGGTACAAATAAATTCAGAGTCTTAAACAACCTCTACGTATCAATCAGACCATTGTGCTTGCTTTAACAAATTTGAATTACGAAATTCATGTCATAATTTTAATTTATCATCACAAACATCCATGTAGAGAATAAGTTTTAACATGTCTTTAGAAATATGTCTGTATATAGGACCATTCCAGATAAAGATAGGGGTAAAACAAATAAACAATCAATATATGGACATACATGAACTATTTACAAACACTCAACACTTAAGGAGAAAATATTACAAAACCAACATATATAGGAAGTTCAATTCAGGTATTTTCTACTCACATATTACAACCAAACCATGAAAGCCAACTTCACGATAACATCATATAATAAAATGTAAAGAAGAACAATGACCAGCAACAGTGCGAAAATTATCAACATCCACCAGCACAGTCAGGGTAACACACAAGTTGACATAAACAAAAAGTTAGTTGAGGAAGCTGGCAAAATCTAAAGAAATAACAACTTCAATAAACTTTTTGAAAAATATCACTTTTGGGTTGAAAAAATGGCTTATAAGGATGTATGCGTAACAACATGTTTCCTAGGGTTTTGGTAAATTGATGAACACAATATGATGCTAAAAGTTACCCTTAACAACCAACGGTTGATGCTTTTACGAGCCTTGATAAATTGTAGTTTAGAGTTGATGTGATAACGACAATAGAGGTTATGTGATCTGCAAAGATCATCCAAAGAATTAATATGTAACGTACAAGAGAGATATTATACATGAAAAGAGACGTTTAGTCTCTCACCATATGCAACTTCGTGTTCATAAGTTAAAGTAGCAAGGTCTTTGTAGATATCATGTATTTGAATAATATGTGAATGAATGTCTCTTATATATTGACATCTTTCCTCTGTTGGGGCTTCATTGAGAATAATCTCATTTTCTAGCATTAATAACTCTTGTCTACCTTTTTGGTATCAATAAAGAGAGATGATCATAAAAAGATGTCATTACATGTTTTCTAGATTATTAAAATACGCACGCACACAAAGTATAAATTTTTTTGGCATGTCATGAAACAGGATAACAAAAAAAACGGAAAAAGAACACTATTAAGGAACTACCTCGCATGTTCTTCGAGGAATAAACTACTTTGTGGATCAATATTAAGACCTAGTTGTTCATTTGCCTCACGCCCAACAATAACAATCCCTTGAATTTTATAAGGTTGCACGAAAATCGCAGGGTTTGTATTTTCAATTTCATATTTGGATGCAACATCCAAGAAATAAAATGTTGTCATCTAAAACCATTCAAATGGTAAATATTGTTCCAATTCAACAATTAGTATACTTTAGGTTTGTAGTATGAAAAATGATACTTGAATCTCGTCACTATGACCACCAGAAGAATCATTCCGTATTTTGAGGTTACCAAAAGTATCCTTCACCAACTGCGTAATTCTCTGCTTCATACTATGTCGACAATTACCAAAACAAAAACAAATATTGTCGAACAAAATTCTAAGCTAAGTATAATAAGATGGAGCAGAAATTTGAACTTACAACTTATGCTTATGATCAGGAGTGTCTTTATATGTCCAACCATGTTTACGAGTTTCTGATGACCATTTAAAGTTGTATTTATCTAGAAAATTCCTGATGTCATACCTTGATAAGGACTTTAACAAATGGAAGAAGATTGAGCTCCTCCATGTTCAAGGTATTTAGAGTTCATCTTATTTCTATAGAAAATTATCATTTTTTTTGTTGCGGCTCTCTTTATTAAGGTTGCGTCATTTGACCATTGATTTTTTTTGTTCGAAAAATAAATATTATATTAAAAGAAAAATTTTTCACAAAGTCATTGATATTGTTGGTATTACTATAATCCAACAATTGTTGGAAATAAATATTTGTTGGATTTATACAACACTTACACCACCATCTTTTCATTCTCGTTTCCACATCTTCAAATCTCCCACTACTTGTAACTACGATCATTAGTATTAATGGATTCATGCCATTAACCCTATTGTAAATGCTAATAAATTTACTCTATCTTATTACCTTATGAATAGAGATTATTTCCTTTGTAATGGATACACCAATTAATTTCTAGTAATAAGAAATTATCTCTCCTTGTCTTTCTATTTCTTTGTGCAATAGTTTATCTTTTGGTTTAGTTTACAACATGTTATCAACACGTAGAATCTAGTGAACTATGAAGATTAAAAGTTAGATGTGATATTTGGTTTATAAATTTTTATGAACTAAATGCATGTCCTAATATGATCGATTGGAAAAAAATCTGGACTATTCATGATGATCAATTTTTATTCTAGTAAGAATTATTACTACCAAATTTTTATGGGGTTAATTAATTTTATTATTTTATATTTTTTCTTATCTTTATTTGATCATAAAACTGGGTACTTTTTGTTTAAACAAAATCTTGATTATGATAGGAAAATTAACTTGATACTTTTTGTTACCACAAGGCATTGTTTCTTTTTAATTTACTTTTTTTCATCCTTTTCAATTTACTTATTGGTTGGTTTGTATTTATTTATTTTATTTTCTTTGAAATAAATAAAATAAAAACGGTAACTATTCGGTGATGGAGTAACACACACATGAAATTAGGATTTATGTATTTTATATGGATTTGATCATACAATCTTATTAATAACCAAAATTTTATTTTTCCGAATGTAATATTGATGATGGATTTTATAATCACTCTATATCCTCAATAATTCAATCTTTACCATTTCCTATGAGGTGTAGAATCGATATCAGTGACTGATGCGTCGGAAAATCGACTTCGTTTTACCGCAAGCGCACAGTGTCGAAAGATGTAGACAATAGCAAATACGGTTCGTTCCAACGAGGAGTTTGGATTAAAATATTTTTTTTAAGTTTTATTTATAAAGAATTTAATTAACTAGTGAATTAAAACTATTTAGTAAAGTTTGAAAACAATACGAGGAGAATGTTAAGGTTCCGGGGCATAAAAAGTCAATTAGGTTGAGAACAAACAATTCTTTTTGAAATCGAGACCCTATATGACGAACGCAATTAAACCCTAATCTACAATACAAGGAGAATTGTTTGTTCTCAACCTAAAGTAGAATTTCGAAGTACTAAGTATACGGGGCATAAAAAGTCAAAGAATATTCATAAAAAAATTTCAACGAGTTCTTCTACTAATCAAACAATGAACTATACGTGGCATAAAACATGAAAAATCATCGAGACGGTAAAACGTTGAGAGAGAGACAAATTAATGATATTTAGTTCATATAATTGAAAACCCTAGTTTTGAAATACAAATAATACCATCTCTACAAGTTCATCCTTTCGCCATAACAAGGGAATTAGCCCAACAAGGCTTTCTCAAAAAATATGAAAATTAATTAATAAGAAGAAACACAAACTAACCCTTTTCTTCTGTCTGTGAAAATTGTCTGTATTTCTGTCCGTGAAAATTACTCTGCCTCTGTCTGTGTCCCAAATTGTTTCTCTCCCTGGATGTCTCAAAAGTGCCTGTCTCAGCTCTATTTATAGAGCTTGGTCACGTCTTTCAGAATCCTAATTAAATTAGGATATAGACATCGAATATATTTCCGTGTTATAGCTTTCATAACTCAACTTGTATTTCGTAGCAAGCATCCAGCCGCACACTTCTCTTGTATTTTATTTTCTTGAGAAGCACGTCCTTTAAACCTGACCAACTCTACCGATGCCTAGCTAACCTTGAGCCGCAAGCCTCTCATTCTCTCTATTCTTCCTAGCAGCAACATCTCACTGATCCACGAACAACAGCCATCATAAAACTCGAGCACAAACTACTGTTAATTGCTGCCAGCAACCAATCGAGTGACTTCTTCCTATTCAAGTTTCACTCAAGCTCATTCCATCACCGACCAAAACACCATCACAGCGTCATCCTCTAGCTCAATAGCTTCAACTCTTACATCCATTCCACCATCATTATTTTGAGCTACCAACAACTCTCCACTACTGCCAACAATCTTCATTGTCTTCCCATTCACTCAACTCTCATACGTGTTCATTCCCTGACTGCCATGAACTCGTCCCATCAGCGTACACCATTGTCTCTGGCAGCGACATCATCTGTTTCTCATTAACTTCGATCTTCTCTATCACTTCCAGCAGCACTCATCAACCATTGATTCGAGCTCTATTATATTCACTAATGACCCACTGTTATATAATCAACATCGACCATCTCCCTTGAATCACCATCAACATACTAACATGAACTCCATCATTGATGATCAAAGATTCACCACCATCACAGACCCAAAACTATCTGTTTTGTTCTCTAATCTCGAACTCAAGTCAGTCACCAACCACTAGTTTCTATTATCGACTGCCATAACTTCCATCATCATGATCTCTCCTCTATCACTGATCACCAATAGCCATCAGAAACCTTGATTAACGTCTCTGCCATCATCAAATACTATTCCATATCAACTCTTGTTGCTGCCGAGTTCTCTCTTTGAATTAAGAAGAAAAAGGTGGCCCATATCGAATGGCCTGGTGCTATTAACCATATTCAAATAATTAGGCACCCCTTAACGGAAACACAGGTCCCTTTATCAAACTTCAATAAGACTGTTTAATTGTCGGTTCCGTGAAATCGACAAGCTTAACTCATCTTTTCGCCCGTAACTTTCTCATACGAAGTCAGAATAACCTTGTTCTTTCGCCGTTGGCTTCGTAATTTAATTTTCTACAAGATGGAGGGTAGAAATCCTGGACTA
This sequence comes from Papaver californicum, assembly GCA_023531435.1. Taxonomy (NCBI): domain Eukaryota; kingdom Viridiplantae; phylum Streptophyta; class Magnoliopsida; order Ranunculales; family Papaveraceae; genus Papaver; species Papaver californicum. The sequence continues at coordinate 185,625 of JAJJMC010029784.1, read as the reverse complement.
GACTGAGTTCCACTGGGTATTTAGAAATTCTTCTCTTGTAAAGCTCCATTTCACTTGTTTCAGAGATGTAACCTGATAAAACACACAGACTAGAAAAATAATAATAAAACACGGTAATTCACACAAAATAGCAAATAAGCATAAGGAAATGATACTTAAAATGTATAAATTATGCACTTATCAGTGACCCATAATAAAGCGTTAACTGGTCTCTATCAACGGGTCCTGAAGTAACATGATATTGATATTGAAGCATTTTTTTTATCATAAATAATGCGTCCATGCGTTCAATTTTACATTAATATTTCGTCAACCCTGAGGACGACGTAATTGTAGATTTATTGAAATTATGTTGGTATTGTATGTATTATTCCTTTATTTATTTTGATTTTGTTTATTTTAGTTACCGATCTTTTAAATAATAGATTCCATAAGTAATCCATGGGATGTTATTGACTCCAAAAATAGTCCAATATAGAAATTTTAATTTCGTGTAACAATCTCAGTTAATAGGTTTCAACAATAATCCATAAAATAAAGACTATAGAATTGGTCTATGGGAATAAAATTTTTTTATAACATAGAACAGTGGTACTTAAACAGTTCCTAAATCCTTCATCTAGGAAATTTTAGGCAATTACAGGTTCGAAGCCCAGCCTCCCCTATGGGAGGAAGCATGAGAACCATCAGACCACTTGATGGTTCTCAGTCTATGATAATAATTGGATTCCAGAAATAAGTCATGGTTTTTTGGATGACCGAAGAAGCTCATGATTTAATGAATGTTTTTGTTGATGAATCTGTTAATGTTTTCTCTTCTGCCTATATAATTGAGGGATATGGACTCCAGATGTAATCTATCCATCATTAATATAAACGATAGAGATACCTGTCTAGTAAAAATGGAATATCAACCACAATTTTTTTGAACCCGTAAATATTTAATAACCTTCAAAAGGTATAAAATAAAAAAACATTTCCAGCTCAAATAATTCTAGAAGAGCACATATAATTCTACTAGGTGGTATGATATTAATTATTTAGGACGCCTTATAAGTGAGCATTTTATGGAGTATTTATTACTTCATCTGTTTTTGTGCCAGAAGGACGTCGTAGAGAAGCTTAAGAATCTCTCATATGGGGTGTGCCATACGAGAATTCGAATAATCGAATCTCGCTTTATCATTATCCAGAAGTTTAATGACCTTGCATCAATCATGCTTTGTCATGATTGGCTTGGACACTTAAATTCTATCATGATGAGTAGAATATACAAAATGCTCATGGACATCATTAACAAAAGCATCATGGTGACATGTAATGTTGAATTACCATTATTCTTGCAAAAGGTTCATGGGGACATTTGAAAGGCTTGTTCATCCTCAAAGGTTTATGACATGACATGACATCTCGCCACCAGAAGTTGTCGCTAATAAGGTTGATTACCTTTGAGGTTCTATTACTTTAATCGAGGGGGGTCGGGGCCCGCCGGGCGCAGGACTTCATCATGCATCACCATGAAAATATAGTTTCTTTGGAAAAATATATGTTTAGTGAGTAAATATCCAATTTCAATTTAATGGATTAATATGAAAAAAGACAAAAACATTTGAAAATGGTATTAAGTCTGTATAACTGGTTGAGTTGATGAACTTTTGTAATTGCAAGATTTGGATAAATTTATTTTTTTAATTGTCTCCTATTTCAAAGAATATAGAGATACAATAACTATGGTGTGAAAGACATAATGATAATACTCTTGTAAAAGTATTGAAATACTTTAAGAACACAACATAGAATTTAGTTGTGTCAGTGGTAGTTTTCAAATAAACACCAAATTGCTTCCTACAAAAGAGAACTTATAGTTCAAACTTAAAATAAAAATGTCATATTCTTTGTTATAAGAGTACTGAAATTTATTTACAACGTTAAACGTTTCTAGTATATCGATTGATTAGTATCAGCTAAACGGAGTTGCCTATTCAAATTTTGGTAGACGTATTAATACAGAGCATAGTTATTGTTAATAATAAAACTAATTAGGGTGTACACCGATAAAGTATACTCTGTAAAATTCCGATGACATGTAAGAGCATAGGGAAAACATAGTTTTCCGAATGACATATTTGATATCCAAGGTCATTCACCCATGAAAAAGTTCGCATGAATACAATTAGATGTGATGAGACTTGCCGTTGTTAGGGGGAGGAAAACAGCCGTTATAAGAACGTCATGAATTTGTGTCATCATAATTCTTACACCATTCAGTCTGAGATGAAGAAGTTATTTATGTCACTACGATTTATACTTGAAGCATTTTATCCTTAAAAGAAGAATAGTCAAATCTTATATGTGTTTGCATGTATTTTGGCATTAGTTTGTGTCCCTGCAGCGCATGCCATGACTTAACAACAAGTGAGTCGTCTACAACTCATCTGAATTGCTAACAAAAAAAATGATATTCTTTGATAGAGGAAGTTAATCGCACTGAGATAGTGCTCTTAATTGGGGAGGCAATTGATAGTGTTCTTAATAAAACTATCAAATTACGATATTTAATTCATGAGTCATATATATCTTCTAAAGAACACATCATCCCTAAGAGGACAAGTGGTGTCAGTATTTAAAAATAATTCTTATACGTGCACGTAGTTACTATCGCACACATATTTAGAGCATCTACTGAAATCATCAACAATGATTATTGATAAAATCTTTTTTCGCAAAGAAACTGCAGTGAAGTATCGACAATATGTATTGTTGGATAATTTGGATGAAATGCATCCATATTTAGTTACTCTCTCACTAATGTACACTTTCGGACATCAATAATCACATTTATAAATTGTGAACCCAGAAGGTTAAAAATTTGATGCTTAGTTTACATGAAAAGTATAACGTGAGGAACAAAGTCGCTTATTACACAGCCACTTGTGGCATTTGGTTTCTACAAACACTTGAGATCGGTGAAATTATATTAATTAGTCTTAAATGACTTGAAATTTATTATACTTTACTAAGTATTGTGTACCATATAAATAGATAGCTTCTAATAGAAGCTATTATTTGCCATTTTTACATGTCATATTATGACATAATTGTTTATCCACGCTAACATTCTTTTAAACTTCTGAAAAAGTTATCACAAGTTAAATTTTTCCTACCAAAATATTCAAGATAAAAAATCATGGAACCATATATCAAATTTATCAGTTAAGCATTGTAATGGTGCATGATATTGACAACTTTTGAAAGTTTTGACATGTTTACATGGATAAGTAACCCGCTAATCATAGCTTGTGTGATAATAATCTACTTTCATCTCGGTAACGTGTATGTAACTCTATACTGTTTATATTACATATTAATTACGAATAGTTTTTGTGCTTGATTATATATATATATATATATATATATATATATATATATATATATAATTTGTATGTTATACTTGAACTTGTTTGGCAGTGAATTTATTTTCCCAACTTATTTAGCACTAATGTGAGACATTGGTCCAAAGAGATTGTGTATATTGGTATTTTTAGTACTTATAAATATTGGTTCTTTGATTTGTTAGTTCATTCAAAGTATCGTAAATGATGAACTACGGACATTTGGTTTTGGTATTTTACCAAGTTGTTAGAACGATACAACATTCTCTTTGAAGTATATCGACAATGATGAATTATAAATTGTATGAGAAAAGTTGATGGAAAATAAAAGACATATGAGATTTAATAAATGAATTATCGTGAAATTGAGCAGAGAAAATTCAACTTGAGTTTTGCAACTAAATTATGGCAACATAGGGTCTTCACTGCCAACAATATTTTTTAGTTGAATATGCTTGTTGATTAGCTACTTGTAGTACCGTGTCGTCAAACCAATTGATCAACTGGGATATCTTCTTTCACGGGGAGGATATTAGATATATTGGACTTTACGCGTTGTACAATTTTTCCTTAGCCAAGGTTTTTGTCCCACTAGGTTTTTCTTTTCACGGTTTTAACAAGGAATATAAATGCCCAATTCAATTTCTTAATATGTCTATAATTTTACTTTTTTTCCTTCCCTCGGGTTTTTTCCTTCTGGATTTTCCTGACAAGGTTTTGATGAGGAAACCAACTTAAATTTTTTTACGAAGAGGACTCCTCGAAGAGATGTTCAAAGACATTATTAGAAGACCAACATGTCTTGTTTTCAACAAAGACGGCTAGTATATGGATTCTACTTGAAGACAACATTATCTGACTAGTCTTTCTATACATCTAGAGTAACACATCATCATATGGGAGAATATCAATATTGTATAATGGACAATGGATACTGCGCATTTATGTGTGCTATACTCTTTTTCCTTTATCTAGGTTTTGTCCCATGATGCGTCGGAAAAACGACTTTGTTTTACCGCAAGTGAACAATGTCTAAAGATGTAGACAATAACAAATACAGTTCATTCCCACGAGGAGTGTGAATCACTTCTACTAACTAATACAAATAACTTTCGAGTCAAGGATATTTCAAAAGGTATTTTTCTGATTTTTATATCAAAGAATTAAGCTAACAAAAGAATTAAAGTAATTTAAATCCAGATTAGAAAAGTGTTAAGGTTTCGGGAATCCGTTATAGATTAACATTTACTTGCACTCATCACAGAGGGTATTAATTTTACTCCTGAAAAGTAGTAAATCTAGCTACTTGTACACGGAAGATATTTCGTTGAAGAATTATCGATAAAAAGTTTCAAAATAATGACTTGTTCTCAACCTAAGGTAGAATCTCGAAGTACTAAGTATACGTGGCATAAATAGTAAAATCGATTTAAGACAAGGTTTCAACAAGTTTCTCTAGCAACCTAACAATGCAATATACTTGGCATATAACATGAGAATTTTTTTTAAAAATAAAACGTTGAGAGAAAAAAAAACACTATAATTAAATTCAATGTGAACATCCTTGTTTTGAAATACAAGAAAAACAATACTACAAGTTCATCCTTTCACCTAACAAGGATTTATCTAGACATGACTTTCTCAAAAGACATAAAGAATTAATTAAGAAAATTAATTGTTTTTGAATGAGAAAGCTAAACCCTAATTTTTCCTCTAGACTCAGTGTGAAAGCATCTCCACAACGTCTAAAAGTATCCCTATTCTCGACCTCCTCTTGTTATATATAGGAAAACTAGGTTATAACTCCAAGGCCCAAACACATATGTTAAAATAGAGTCCATAAAATTATAAGAACAAACATATTAATCCTTTAAACAAGCCTGAACTGACAGGCATGTTTAAGTTTATTCACGACAGTTTCTTTCAGGATTTTCGTCGAACATTTTAAGGGAAACTCTAGTGGTTAATTCATGCAAGATTTTTCTTGTATTTCCGACCATTCCAACCTCCTTCCATGCAGTTGTTTCATATTTCAAGTCATACCCATTTAATTCATTCATCAAACCATACAATAATTCCATTCACGATAAACATTTTCAATCACCATTTTTGGCAGTTGCATCAATTATTCATTATCAATCGGAAATAAACCCATCTCAATTCAATTCAAACCCATAGCAATAACCAGCTCTTCTGTGACGGACCGGAAATTTTCGCGTCCAACAGATTGGATCCGACTTGCTTGGCAAGCTTCAACTTCCTGATACACCACTGGTAGGTGTATTATTTGCATTAGTTTGATACTCTAATTCATGCTTTCTTGTTGGTTTTCTTGCTTTTATGCTTTAATTGATTTTTTTTAGTTCTTTAGGTATTTTGAAGATTAATCAATTAAAGAAGAAGAAAGTAGTTCATTCCGACATAATGGAGAAGTTAGATCTGAAAATTTACTTTTGTAAATGAGTTCCAGAAGCACTTACGGCTAGGAAAGTTCCATGATCTAGCCGTAGACAAGATGAATAAGTGAAATAAGAATTCCAGATTCACTACATATGGCTAGAAAATGCTTCTCAACCTAGTCGTAAAATCATATTAAGAGATATTAAGAATTGGAAGACATTATCTTGTAGATGACAAAGAGACGAAGCCAACGCAAAGAGAATGAGATCAATCAGACATCAGATGAAGGTGTTACGGCCAAGACAGTGAAGGAAGAAAGTAAAACCCAGGCACAATTATGGCCAGGAAATGCCAAGCTCGACCCAGCCGTAACTGACCCTCAAAATCATATTTAGATACGTCTAGGTCATGGGAACGATTCATATCCGTAGGAGGAGTACTTGGCATGTTTATGGACTTCTAAAACGAGTAAAACCCGGTCATGGAAGGATTCTAAACACTAGAGAATAAGGAAACTTAGTTCCAATGGGATTTTAAACCCTAGAAAGAGAGTATAGTTGAGGGACAAGCATTGAAGGCTATAAAAGAAGACATATAAGGCTCAAATAAGATATCTAGTAAGTAATCTCTTATCTGTTACCTCTCATGTCATATTTTCTACATCAAAAACCTAGGGTTTCCCCTTAGGGGGAAACCATTAATTTTTCTTCTTTGTATATTTTCCATGGGTTTTAGTAAATCCATGAATAGTTAACTTTGTTATATTGGTTGGGGATGTAGTCAGAAGTCCTAAACATATGAATCAATCTGGCTGGTTATTATTGATAATCAAGATCTCTTTTTACCGCTCATGTTCTACTTTTAATATCGTCATGCATGATTGGAGGTGTGTTTGTTGAGGATGCATACTAAGTGAATACATGTTTATATCTAAAGCTAAACTACGGTTTGGAGATACGGAATAGTCGATAGACCCGGTTATAAGTAGCATAGTGTGATTACTGATTGTATTCAAAACCTTCGTGTGATTGCACGCAGAAGCTTGACCAGTGTTAAATAGATTACTTGTAGTAATTCTATTGCATTGATTAGCCTAATTCAAAGAACCTAACGTTAGGTTGTTCGCTGAGTAGATTTGCATATTCATCGTTATGGTATGTGATGACATAAGGAATTTACCAGAGTATTCTCTCGATGGGGTGCTCTAGGGATATTTGTATGAAAAGAGAGTGGGTGTTGATTCTAATCTATTGCGGACCATGATTGGCGATGGAAGATGAAATCCTTAACCAGTATTTTCTCAACTTAGTCTCAGTCTTTATTTCTTTTGTTAGTTTACTTAGTTTAATTCATTACCATCCCCCCTTGGTTACATAAAAAGTCAAAGACAAATAATAATTCACAGCTCCTCGTAGGAACGGTCCTTACTACATGTATGTTCTTGTTAGTATTAGTGGGAAATATCTTAATTTAATTGTGCGCAAACGACACACATCAAATTTTAGCGCTGTTGCCGGGGAACAGTAGCAATTGTTTTTTTTTTGAGATTTCTTTTAGTTCTATTTTGTATTTTTTTTAGTGTTTTTCAGTTTTTATACTTCCATGGTGGAAACAACTCGTTGATGGAATTCGTCATCCGTTAAACGAGGAAAGTAGATTCTAGAAATAGGTTGTATACGTCACTTTATTTTATTTTTCATATTTTTAGCTAAATTTTTCCACCTATTTTTTGTGTAATCGTCGTGTTTTCTTACGAAAATAACATATATGATGTACAAAATCTGTTATAGTATAGCGGTAATTAGTTTAGTCATAATTTTTAATATTTTGAAAATTGCCTACCTACCATGGGATACAATCAAAATCAATATTTTGGTTTTAGTCAATATCCTACGAAATTTTTTGGTTATTCTCATACGTACCAACAACCTTATGGTGGGTATGTAGGTCAACAACCACAAAGAAGGTGGGATAATTATATTTCTAATTGGTTCCACTCGAGTTGTATGCATATTTTAAATTAATTAAAGGATATACAATAGAGATTAGGCCGTCTTGATCCAACACTTAATATAGAGAACGTTGCACCAATTGAATTTTACAATATTATACCTTACCCGACTCATGATCGTATTTATGATTATTCACCCATTCAACAGGAAAAGTCGCGGTTTAGTGATCCCATTGTAAGTAATGGTGGAAAACGTGTAAATATAACAAAACTCTCGAAAACATTATATCAAATGGAAGATAACGGATCACCGGAAGAAATTCTCCAAGAACTTAATAGTACCATATGTATGGAATTCAAACGACGTTTTGCTAATGGAGAATATGAGGTCGATGAAGATTCTGATTGAGAGTTTGATATCGAAAATGATGAAATATTTTAGAATAAGGCTAGATTGAGTAATATTAATTGTGGAAGACCCAATTGAGCTTGCCAAGGAATATAATGATAACGTTGATGCCGAGATCTTGGTTGAGGTAAAAACTAACTAAGATTGGTTAAAAAGTTTGATAGAGGACCACGATGCACAAGAGGTACATAATTTATTGGAGTTCTTTAAGAACAACGAGGATCCCATAATACAAGATATTGTGGAAGGTTTGTCTAATCCTTTGCATAATTCTATATCCATTGGTCCTCCTGCTCTAATAAAAGTAGTTTCTCAAGAAGTTGTTAAACCAACTTTTAGGAAAATACCCAACCTAGGATTAGAGTTTTGTGCTTCCAAAGTTTTTACGGATTATTTTGCTTCTAAATATCCACCACTAGCGATGCTTGATTCTAACATTGTGCTTGTATGTTCTATATACACCTCCAAGTGTAAAAAAGACTAATGGTGGGGTAACTTCCATCTGACAATGGTTTTTACTAGTACTATCATATGTTAACATTTGTGTGAAGCTCTTATTAGAACTGCAGATTGTTATCTGGGCGGATCCCCAGATTTTCAGATTGTTGGTGTATGGACAATAACCAGAAGGCCAGGATGAGGACGTTAAACTAAGCGCTGAATGGGAGGCAACCCATTGGTTTCGTATTTATATATATATTTTTCCATAGTTTTCATATCATATTAGGAATTTCACACCTTGATTTTTTCCCCAATCCAAACGCCGGGTGCCTTTATCAATCTGGTGGGTGCCTTTAGTATTTCTCATGGGTGTCTTTATCACTTTTTGAGCCTATTTTTCCATAAAAAATTATTTCCCAAAAACACCTACAAACACATAAAATAACATAATAAATACAAAATTGAGGACTAACAGTATAGAGGATTGAAACTAAATCAGACACAAAAATGTGTCTATCAATTTTATATTGGAGGGGTCAATTTACATTGGGGACAATATAAAATTTAAGTGTGGGGGAGTGATTAATCATACAAAGTTTTTAGTATTCACTTTCATAGGTAGAATTTTTAAATTTTTTGTATATAGTTGCATAAAAACATCCAACTTTTAGAGGTTTTAGTGTCACTTAAAAAGTATTAGAGAACTATATTCGGGTTTTTTAATTGTTGAGAGGCAATCGACAAAAAGGGACTTAAATCTCCAGTGGCGAATTAGGTGCAGAAAGAATACAGTATCAGAGAAGCTGATCAATCACTAGTGGAGACTACCCATATATGAGTGAGGCATCAAACCTTAAATATTGTCCGTTTAGAGTGTTTTAACTGCGTAAATTCTGGGTAGGATGAGCTACCCAACCTAGCACCCCTTCAGCACTTTTCTGATCTCTTGAGTGCTAATTTTGTCAATCATGAGTCAGAATTGCTAACTTTGTCTTGTAGTCTTGTTTGCAGTTGGCATCATTCTCTCGACGAAACAGCAATAGAAAAACATCATCATCAACAAGTGGAGCGACATCAATATCACGAAGAAAATTAAATACAGTCAAGGTTTGCAAACAACAAAAAGAGGAGCAAATTCTATATCAAAAGTGAAGACAAGACAAAGTGAAAAAGAAAGAAAAGAAAAATATGTAAGTTTTTGAAGTTTATACGATACCTAGGCAATACAAGTTGTGAAGAATAAGGTGTTTAAGTCCTTTCCCCATGGCCATGTTAATTTCAGTTTCATTATTCTTGTAGTTGCTATCTTTTTGTAGCATAATCAAAAAATAAAATAAAAAAATACAACAAGATATGCATTTTAATTTCATAGTTAGTGTGATATTTCATTAGTTAAGGCCATGAAAAATAATAAATATATAATGAAGTTTCAAGCTACAAGGAATCGAAGAAAAACGGGTACAATTTGTCAAAGTTCTACAAAGTTCAGAAGTTTATCATCAATAGTTGAAGCCAAAGACAAAGACGTTTCTATTTGCTTTGAGAGTTGTGTTGATTGTAGATCGGGTGAGAAGGTAAGTAAGCATTACCATCTTTATATAGTGGTGATTTCCTTTCCTAGAGATTATCAGGAAAAAAAAGGTTCTTTTCGTCCCATGTTTCTATGGGATAACAAAATATAAGTCGGAAGTTTTCTTTTTCTTTCCCCCATTCAACGTGTACAAGAATTCTATTTGAGTGCAATTTAATAAAACCTTATTGGTGAGGCATAAGTCGAGGAGAAATGTTTATTCGATCACTATCGAGGCTGGATTCTTTTATATAGTTGGTTTTCTCCTAACTCGAGAGTTAAGCACTTGATAATGTACTCTGGAAATTTTGAAAGTTGGAATTTAGGTTTTGTGGGTATACCTCGTGTAAACACTCACGAGACTATAACTCGTCCACTAGGGACACCTAGGGGTTTAAAGGCTTCTTACACATGCTAATTGTAAGTGTATCCTCAACGAAAAGAAGTTGTTGAATTTAAATATTAGTTTACTTAAGTAGTTTGCTTGAGGACTAGGAAAAGGTAAGTGTGAGGGAATTTGATAGGTGTATTATTTGCATTAGTTTGATACTCTAATTCATTGCTTTCTTGTTGGTGTTCTTGCTTTTGCTTTAATTTATTTTGTTTTGAGTTCTTTAGGTATTTTGAAGATTAATCAACTAAAGTAGAAAAAATGAGTTCATTCCACCACAATGGAGAAGTTAGAGCTGAAAATATACTTTTAGAGTGAGTTCCAGAAGCACTTACGGCTAGGAAAGTTCCAAGATCTAGCCGTTTACAAGATAAATAAGTGAAACAAGAATTCCAAACTCACATACGGCTAGAAAATGTTTCTCAACCTAGCCATAAAATGAGATAAAAATATATTATGAATTGAAAGACATCATCTTGTAGAGAGCGAAGAGAAGAAGCCAACGCAAAAAGAATGAGGTCATTAATCAGACGTCGGATGAAGGAATTATGGCCAAAACACTGAAGAAAGAAAGTAAAACTCAGGCTCAGTTATGGCCAGAAAATTCCAAGCTCGATCCAACCGTAACTGACCCTAAAAATCATCCAAAAGTTCATATTTAGATACGACTAGGTCGTGGGAACAATTCCTAATCGTAGGCGGAGTACTTGGCATGTTTATATGCTTCTAAAATGAGAAATACCGGTCCCGGGAGGATTCTAAACCCTAGAGAATAATGAAACTTAGTTCTAATGGGATTCTAAACCCTAGAAAGAGAGTATACTTGAGGGCCAAGCATTGAAGGCTATAAAAGAAGACATTTAAGGCTCAAATAAGATATCTTTTAAGTAATTTCTTATCTTCTACCTTCATATCACATCTTATACATCAAAAACCTAGGGTTTTCCTCATAGGGGGAAACCATTAATTTTTATTCGTTGTATATTTTCCGTGGGTTTTAGCAAATCCATGAATAGTTAACTTTGTTTTATTGGTTGGGGATGTAGTCGGAAGTCCTAAACATGTGAATCAATCTGGCGCTCTTGGAGAATAAAATTTAATAGCACGTTGCATTAGGTTGTTCGCTGAGTAGTATTTGCATAATTATTCGTTATGGTATGTGATGACATAAGGAATTTACCAGAGTATTCTCTCGATGGGGTGCTCTAGGGCTATTAGTATGAAGAGAGAGTGGATGTTGATTCTAATCGATTACGGAGCATGATTGGCGATGGAAGATGAAATTCTTAACCAGTATTTTATTACCTTAATCTCATTCTTTATTTATTTCGTTTTTATTTTGTTAGTTTTTACTTAGTTTATTTCATTACAATCCTTCCTCGATTATATAAAAAGTCAAATAAAAATAAAAATAAACATCTCCTCGTGGGAACGATGCTTACTACCGTTATATTTCTTTTTAGTATTAGTGGGGAATATCTTAATTAATTTGTGCGAAAATGACGCATCAGCCACTCGAGAAACTGATATTACCAACTTTTGGTACCAATTTGATTTTTTTTACCAGAAAAATGTTTATCAAATTATTAATTTGAGTAAGCATCATATCTTCATCTAGTTTGGACCTGATAGTTATTAGCCATGGATCATCCCCTTAGGGACCCGTCAGTTAGTAGCTCATCCACGTAGGACCAGACAGTTATTAGCCTAAGCTCATCCCCGTAGGGACCTGTCAGTTAATAGCTCATCCCCGAAGGGACCCATCAGTTAAACAGATATAAACTACTCTATAAAGAAATAATAACCATTTCTAGATCAATGGTATGAACTATCACCATGTACATCAAACATCTTTCTCAGATAATATGGATTACCTCAAACGACATAATCATTTTTATATCATTAGGTGATATATGAACTGGCGTGTAGCAATCACCTCTTCATTTATCATTAGATGATATGAACTATCCCGATAAGATCGCAATCATCTCTCACTAAGTAGGATGAATAGCAAGACTGCAACTACCTTATCAACGATACCGACTGCCTCGACAGGGTTACAATCATGTCCCAATAGATGGTATGAACTTCCAAACAGTATCCAACATATTTTAGATGATAAGAACAACCTTACAAAGTGGTGCTGAACCGCAAAGAGGCTGCCTACGTATTCTCCTCCGTAGCTCGAAGGGGTCAAACTCGACCATAATTCATTATTTTTTGTTTTAGATAGTATGAACTACCCTTTCTCGTAGTAACTATCTCTAACAACGAATAATATGAATTACGTAATAATAACTATCCCTAACTTTGTCACATTTTTAATAATATCATAATTCAAATACATATACTAATCACCATGGCGCTGAAACCATGCCTTATATCCTTATTTCCAATATTAAAGATGTTACGTGGAACTTTCCCAAAATGACTACATGATACAGAATGCGCAATCCCAGATCAATTATATGTTTATGGCAAAAGATTAGAGACTAAAAACATATTAGTAGTCCAAACTTACATATGAACATGTGCTATATTATACTCTCAAGTATAAAGGAACCAAGAAAGATCCTCATATCCATATAACTTAAAGCAGAACATTCAGATCAACCATCTTCAAACTATACATCCTAGCGTTGAAAAATATATTTCAAACATTAATAAAGTCTTTGAAAAATAAATGACATTTGTGAATTAATTTCAACTAGGACGGCACTTTTCCCCAAGCAGGATAAACAAAAGACAACAATTGAAATAAGTATTGGGAACTTCAAGATATGAGGAAGCGTTAAAACATATGGTCATACAATTGTAATATAATAAAGGGACATCACTTGAGTCAACTTAGATACTCATTTGTTTTGACATAGCTAGCACAGATACCGTCAGAGAAGGTCATCACTTAATAGGTAATTAGCTATTCTGTCATTTACACAATCTAGAAATATTCAAACTCCAAACACATGCAACCCAATTCAGTCAACTTATCTTTAAAGTACATATCTACGTCATCTAATGTTCCTATCAAAATCCCAATATATACGGATCGGATCATAGTAAAAGTTGAAACCATACATTAACAACTATAACAAGGATATTGTATAAAAATTCGAAAGAAATGAAACGGTTAGATATCGTCTTATGTTTGATTTTATATGTTGAAATGAAACAGAATTTCTTTACACGCAATTGCAGAATATTCTCTCTTTGGGGTACTTACCATGAACCGTTTGATTTGAAATTTTTACAAAGGAATCATCACCAAAATGGGTTTCTAATATCCAAAAATTAGAGATATACATGCAGTTTAAGTGCCTCATTTTAATCTCAAGAACTTTGTGATGTTATGCAAATTCTGCAGAACAGTTCTCTGTATCACAACAGTTTCTGACACTTTTACATATTTGATTATCCTTAAATTTTAACTGAGTTTTACTAATATATCTGAGCCTAACATATCCAAAATTTACTTAATTCTATCGGTTAGATTTCAGTTTATGGTTCCAACAGTACCTACGAGATGTCTGAAAAACAGATTCACAGTTTATGCTAAGGTTTCATCACCTAACTAAGTTTTAAAGTAGTTCCAACATTGAAACTCAATCATAATCAATCATAAATTATGGGAAAGAGTGGCTTCCTTTGCTGATGCTTCAACCAATCCATTACATCATAAAAACTCATCCAACAGTCCTTGAGAAAAGTAGATAGTCTATTTGGTTTCAAACTAACACCTCATGCAGTCTTTGAAAACAAAAAAAAATATATAATACTGTCAATGCCATCAACACATATTAGCAAGACAATGATATCAAATCTAGAGCATATAATGATTTCTTATTACATGTATTTCCTACTAATGCAATATATTGAATTCATTAGAAAAAAATCTATAAAAACTTTAAGGTAAGTTGCAAGTATTAATAACAATTATATGAATTTCAATAGAGGTAATATTACGAACATGTTATATATATAGAAACATTCCTCAATGGTACACATTAAACTCAAATTCAAACAACCTTCATACCAATTTACACAATTCGAATTGATAAATCTGAAATTGTTGTAAATGCAGTTATCCCCTGCTTTAGTATCTCATAGATTGAAGCTTAATTATTCACTTTCTACATAAATTATAGCTTTATATGAACCCTAATTATTTTTTTACAACTCTAATTCAAGGGAAAAATTATACCAAGTACCTAATCAAACATGCATCAGGTGTGATAACATGAATCCATCAATCGATATGAAGCATCGTGTTCAGTTGCGTAAGAAAATTATTACTTCAAACAACTTCCATCTTAAAAAACAGGAAGAAGAATTCCCTTATTCGGTTTATAAAATTAACCAGTAATAACAACTCAATAAATTTCTATCATCACAAAATTTAGTCACATAATATTTTCACTTTTGTTCTAATAATTTTTCTAAGAAGAGGCAACATTTTAAGAAAAAAGAAGAGGAAATCGAGCTCCCCCTATTTATATTCTTTCTGTTTTTATGTCTCACATCAAAAGAAAATTTACTCTGATGCCCTTGATGCTCTCTCTATTAGACATGTGTGCATCATGTATAAAGGGCTATTTAGGTATCAATGATTCAGATTAACACTAACTCATTATTTAGAAACTATCATCTATCATTAAGGCCACCCAAAATTATTAAAGGCACATGAACATTGGATTTACATTTTATTTTTAGCATTCTCAGTGTAGAATTTGATTTCTAACTATAATGGGTCCACTTAAACTCAATAAAAGTTTGGGTCTGACATCTTTCCTGATTTTTTTCAACCGAACTCATCTTAAAACTCAACCATTGCGCCCATATATCTATGTAATCTAACAGTCAGCCACAACCACTAAACCAGCAACTAAACCCAATCAACCATCTCAACTTTATTCTCGTTCACAGCCAAACTCCCATATGTTCTTTCTTTCATTCAATCAATCCTACAACAACAGATTGGAAAACCCCTTGAAAAGCTATGATTTAAAATAACCCATCTCTCTGATTTCAACCTTAACTGCAACCACAACTACAACAACAACGAACTTTGATTTTTTTGCTCAACCTTCTTCGATCTGTTCATTTTCATCTCAGAATAACTCTTATATGAATTAACCTTTTCTCAACTACTAGAATCCTAACTTTACTGTTTACCTCAGGTTTTCAAATTCCTTACCAAGATCTATCTCTTCTTCTATTTCCGGTCACATCAACACCCCGAGATCAATTTATACAGAAACCCATCTATGTAATTCACCACTCCATGTGAAGTCTCGATCTCTCACCATATTTCCACCATAGATACTGCTTGAATAAGAGGATAAAATTGTCTCTTGTTGGAATCTTACAACAATGAACAACAACGTTAGATGTATCATAATAATATATAAAGAACTGAATGGAAAAAAGCTCTACCATGAACAACTACGAGGGCAGAATCACAGGTTCAACAAGTTATCCTTAACATATTAGTTCGCAGGTATACTCGAGAAGAGCAATGCTAAACCCCAACGTGCGAAGATGTGTCCAGGATAAGACTGCACGATACAGCTTGTATTCGCACAATACAAACTACCCACTCTTGAAATTAGCAACAGGGAAAGAAGGGAAATAAACACTCAAAAATGTAAAACAAAGCGAGAAGATGGTGAAAAGAAGACAGGATAGTAGCCACTTCTGGGATATCTTGAAAACAGTTTTAAGAGTTGTATTTATCGGAGAAAGCTACTTTTAAACCAAGTTAGGTTTAGTTTTTCTAATAAAACAAGATTTTGTTTGTTATAAAACTATTAAAACCGAAAAAAGGAATTTCCCATAAATAAAACTATTAACGAAAATATATTTGGAATTAATTTCCTAAAGAAAATTATTGCAAGAAATTAGTTCGTGTAGATATGGGACTTGGTGCATGGTATATGTGCATATTGCGTGGGTTGGACCATGTATTGTTTGCCCACCACATTCCACCCACGTTTGTCTAACTATCCATATGAGAATGGTTATATAGTAAACGTCATTCTCTAGAATACCCAATGTGAGACTAAACTAAAGAGTTTCATTCACTTAAGGAAATGAGTGAGCATCCATAGAACTCTTAGGTCCTAAGATCAAACCACACCAAGACCAACAAAATATTTATTTAAAACTCATTTTCTCCAACAATTCCTCACATGTATGAAATATCGGTAAAAAATAAAAAATCATAATGCGGAAAATACCATATAGGCAAAGGTGTTCATCAGGTCTTGACCTTTACTTAGTGAGAAGTTACCGGAACTACTTGCTAGAGACAGTGAATGGAATGTCTTGAACTCCTAGCGTTTGATGCAATTTGCGATAACAACCATGCATGATATCCTCCTGGCATTCCTAAGTTCGTGTTGTTGTGTCTATTTTGACCCTAGACGTATCCCGTTACTCAGAATGCTCTAGAGAATTCGGTCAAATTCTCACTGGAAGCGGCCCACTTCCTCATTCAGATAGGTGAGTTCTATAAGAATGTTACTGCTACACCCCTCTTCAATCTAAAATCGAAACTATAGAACTCATTCAGACTTCTTAAAATTCATCATTCACATGCAGTCACACTATCACAACAATACACCATAGGGAGGGACAGAGAATGTAATTCTCTTGATAGTTCATACCTTTAATCACCACAAATTAGTTGTCTTATTGAACCTTCATCTTGGGATCTCCAGTCAGTAAGGTTGAGTATCATTCATGGAAATTTTATTTTATGAGCTTAAGTCCTACCCTCCTCAGTGCAACACTAACTATCTCTTTAGACAATCCTTTCGTCAAAGGATCTGCGATATTCTCCTTAGACCTCACATGCTCAACGGTAATAACGCCAGTAGAGATAAGTTATTTCAAGGAATTATGTCTTCTACGAATATGTATAGACTTCCCGTTATAAACATTGTTCTTAGATCTAGTTATCTCAGACGTACTGTCACAATATATAAATATAACTGGCACATGCCTATGCCAAAGAGGAACGTCTTGTAGAATCATCTTAGCCATTCGATTCCTCTCCTGCTTTATCTAACACAATAAACTCCGTTTCCATAGTGGAACGAGCAATACATGTCTGTTTGGAAGATTTCTAAGAAACAAACGCTCCTGCTAGAGTGAATACATACCCACTCATAGACTTAGACTCCTATGAGTCTGCTATCCAGTTTTCATCGTAAAATCCTTCAAGGACGTCAGGGTATCCTTCATAAATCAAACAGAAGGACATTGTGTACTTTAAGTATCTCAACACTCTAGTAAGTGTATCCAAATGCATCTTTCCTGGATTACAAGTACACCTTATTAACCTACTCACTGTATAAGAAATGTCTGGTCTCGTACAGTTCATCAAATACATAAGACTTCCTATGACTCTTGAGTATTCAAGTTGGTTAAATCCCCCACCCTTATTCTTCTTGAGATTACAAGAGGAATCATACGAAGTACAATCAGGTTTACAGTTAAAATGATTATGTTTCTTAAGTATAGTTTTAACATAATGAGATTACTCAAACTATAGCCATTAGAATTTCTTCTAATCTTCATCCCTAAGATTACATCAGCGGGGACTAAGTCTTTCATCACTAGTACAAATTTGGGCTTATGTGACAGTTAAAAACTGCCACCAAAATATTTATGTGACAATTTTAGAAAATAATTGCACTGTCATTAAAACCTCTGTTACGAAATGGTCTATAAAAAACTGTTACAGAATCATGATTATAAGTATCAGTTTTTTCATAAACTTGTCCTTGTTGACGACTTAATATAACAGTTTCTAAATAAAACTATCATCAGTAACTCAATTTCTTGTACTAAGCTCACAGTTCTTACATAAAACTGTCAATGTAGACAAGTTACGGTAACATCTTCTAAAGAAAACTGTCATCGAAAACTCAATTCGTTATACTAAGGTAACAGTTCCTTCATGAATCTGTCACAGTAGGAAAAAATTTCTAGATATAACTGCTACCGTAAATTCTGTTATGTGACATATTTTCTGTTAAAATGTCATTATGGTGAATTCACGTTACAGTTGTTAGTGACATGATCAAGGAGAAAATAAATATCAAAATTACAATATGACAATAATTATGGAAATATTTTATAGTGTTTAAATTGATTTAATAAGTAGTACAGAACTAAAAATTTTGAACTAAATAAGTTGAATACAAGCTAATGTATGACATAATTTAAAATAATTCTATATACTTCATAGAAAAGTATTCTTAGTACCGACTAAAAGAAATTAACAATGAAATTGGAAACCATATCCATTTTTCATAAAGTTGATCGAAATGTACTCGCTTCATGTTTTAATACCCAAATCTGGACCAACAGACCTGCGATATCATGTTACCTACGCTTGAACCAAAATCTGGACCAACACAATCATGTCACCAACTCTTGAACATGTTTAATTATCCATGATTTCTTCTTCATAGAACTCAGACTTCCTCTACAACAAGAGTACAAAATAATTACCATTAATTATATATCTAAAGCAACAACACAATAGATCTTTTATTAAAAGAATAAGGAATAGCATTAAACAATACTAGAAGGAAAAGTTAGCAGTAAACAAGCATATTAAAAAACATAAAATTATTAATACACAAATCCCCAAAAACCTCATCGTAGATTCTATCTGAATCACCCTATCTTCACATCCCATCATATAAATAATACCTACACTTTTACAATATTACAATTTCAGAGACATAAATATTATAAGCGGAATTGATAACAGTAAATTTACAGTTTTTTTTAACCCATTTATAATTACAATTTTGTAGTTAAAGGGCTTCAAATTTTGATTAACCCATATATATTCCAATTTTGTAGTTTTTCAATCTGCATGAATCAGTTTTCAATTGGACAAAGCAGTGCTCATAAGAAAAAGGTAAACATCATTTAGTAGTAGGATCCTAATATTGAAGTCTTAAGCCAGAAATTACCACTGGGCTAGATGTATGTTGTTTGATGAATTTCAGGATGATACTAAGCAAGTAAAAAAATGTAATAACAACAAAAGTTGAAAATGCCACTAACCTTAAGTGAATTTTGCAGTCATTCAATCTCATTACATACCGACTGAAACTCTCCTTATCAATAAGGTAATACGTTGCCGACCTAAATTGGGTTTCTTATTAACAAACAACCAAGTGAAGTAACAACCTGATTAGGCTCTATAAAAAGCACATACCATAGTCTTGTTAAGAAGTAACAAATCAGGATTTATAAAAAAGCACACAAACTAGAGTCTGGAAAAAGTTTTTATTGCCTTCCACTGCATTTCTGGAGTGAAACTACGTCTCTGGAAATCATTTAAAGTTAATAGGTTACAAATCATGAATGAACAACTATGAACTAGCTCTCTAAAAAGGCAAAAGTGTCATTACGATTTAGAAATTTGAGATATTACAAGACATCATACTATGATAAAATGATAAGATGCTTCTATAAGACTTGGCTAAATCATACACGGGAATAGATGAGTAATAACAAATATGCAAAATTCTAAACAGGATTTTGTTGGCCCAGATAGTTCTGCTTGTTTCTAAAGATAAAAAAGAAATTACATAGAAAGAAAACAAAACCTGACTTCAGATTGAACTACTGAAGTAATTGAGGAACTTTCTAAAGCTTCCAATAACACAGAAGTTTGAGAACTGACTAGAAGAATGGAATATTCCCGTGACCCTGCTGAAAGTGCATCAATGAACTCAAGCCTTTTAAATACTTGTTCAAGCTTTTGTGCAACAACATCTTTGTCTAGCAACCCATCGGGATTCGTATTGCTCTTTTCTGTTGCAGTCTCGTACTCCAAATCTCTCTTTAAGACAAAAAAGTTTCAACAACTATAATCATTTTATCATAGTTGTAAAGAAATGCAAACAACATAGTAGTAGCAACAACCAACTTAGTAAGATCCTACAAAAACCAATCAATCGTACTAGAAAGACAAATCTAAGTAACTGGTGAACCTGAAGTGCAATTAGACGAGCTTGGAAATTTTAGATTATAAAATCTCATCCACTATGATTTGACTTTGATGCTCATCTGTATAATACTCCAGAATTTTTATCTGAAACAAGAGATGTGGAGTAGTTTCTTGAGGACAGAAGAAGTATGCTTGTAAAAGTAATGAGAAGCAAGAAGATGCCAGGTATCACATACAAGATTAAGTTGATCAGATTATGCATGAGGTAAGCCTGAAAATGGAGCTAAACAACCAATTTCTTGCAAGCCTAGCATTTCCTTAACATACCCAAATAGATATTGATTTTGAGAAGCAAGAAGTTTCTGCAAATCACCTTTGTGATCAAGTTGCTGCAAATCACATTCATGTCACCTATGGTTGAACATGATAATATTCATAACCAAGGTATAATGTCATTAAAATTAAAAATACAAAAAACAATGTAACCAAAACTGCAATCATCTCAACTTTGGTTTGATCAGGATATGTGCTACATTATCGTCATTGTCATCATATCTAACTACACACAATCTAACTAACTTATAAGGAAGGTGACCCGTTAAGATTATCGGCAGCAAATCTATTGACATTAGCGGAGTGATAGGAGTAGGAATCATGGGCAAGCGTCTGAGTAAGAAAGACATAGAAGTTACTAGGTACAAAAACAAAAATAATTTTAAAAAGTAGTTGGGAGACACCAAAACAGATGAAAAATAATGAAATGGTTGATCGACTAACCTGCTCCTGTGAGCGAGAGTACATGAATGGCGTATAATGTAGGAAATTTGAAACTCTTGAAGTATATATATCCGCATACCTGCATGGTTTGAAAATTTCAAACACGTGAATTAAGGATGAAATGAACTACATGGATCCTTTTTTTTAAAAAGCATCTTGATTGCATTTTGAATCTTTGATGCTAGGAGAATTAGGACCATTTGCACTTACTTCTCAATTTGCCTTGTAAAGCGGCTTTTGTCCCACAAACCTGCACGAGAAAGATAACCCCACCTGATACAAGGAGTTTGGATAAAGCCAACCAATTACATGACTAATTCAGGCATGCTAAAATGATGTCAATGTATCAAGCTAAAAAATATTAAGTATCATAGAGTTTACAGCTTCTTGAAACTTCACTTACCTTTTGTTGAAGTGCTCTCCATCGGCTTCTAACACTGGAGCTATTTTTTCTTCTAATCTTTGCATGACAATCAATAGCTTTTGCATGCTTTCTGTGAGTTCTTGATCATCCATATTAGTTATAGCTAGAGTCTGACAAACAAAACAAACATTCTTAATGGATGCACAACCAATCTAACTTTCTCATTGCTTTTCGGGGTACCTCTCTAGAATTTAAGATTATAGGAAAGGAATATATGTTTTATTATCTTACAGTTTGTTCATATAAGCAAGTTGGACAAAGTAAGGAGTCAAACACAAGTAACTTAACCTTGACAAGTACCAAAGACGAACTGCAGGCTTCTGAAGCAATAAATGTACTCAAGAAATAAATGTAAATACAGAAAGACAATATTGACAGCTAAAAGTAAAGGGTATGACGAGTGTCACATTTATAAGCCAATAAGATACAAAACCAAAACTTTGAGAAAAATACAAGATAGCGCTTTACGGTACCTGAGCTGGACGACCTTTAGTTCGTCTTTGCAAAGCAAGGTGGAGTTGATTAAACAGGTTACCTACTAATTCCTTTTGATTTATAAGTTCTATCAGTGCTGCTCGATGCCCACGACTACGAATTAAGGCAGTATACTGCAGGAAATGTATAACATGAACATATAAATACATAACACATCAGACAAATACAAATAACATCATAATGCTTTTATCTACGACCTTAGTAACACAGAAAAAAACTTAGATACATAAAGAAGATGACCTCTTCCTCCAATTCTCGACAAACAAGCGCGGTCCTCCATCTCAAATGAACTTTGGATTGGCTGACATCTGTATAAATATGGTCACCGACATATAATATTTCATCTCCTTGGACTTTCAGGGAACTCTCAACCATTTGAGCACTTCCACCTGAGTACAAACCCCTTAAAGAAAATGAAGGTATACTCAGATTAGCTTTCCCAATCGAAAAATTTGAAGAATAATATTAGGGTGAAGACCAAGGGACCCCATTAGAATGACTATATTTTCAGAAATCACCTGGTAGGGTCTTGAAGCAAGGGCGCATTAAACCCTCCTCAGTGAAAACCTCATACACAGGGTGCTGAAACTATAACCTAGACAAGAAAAAAGAACACATAAATGCCCTCAGTATTCAGCTACTTCAGAACTACATCCAATGTCACGCTCGAAAATAGATTTAAAGACTATCTATACAGGTAGTGATAAAGGTCAACATCTCGAACGTTTTTGTTATCATATTGCAGTGGTGTCAGCTGTTCTTACTTCTAAAGATTTTGAATGTTGAAAATCATAGATTTATCGACAGAAAAATGATGGCAGAATCGAGGAGAAGGATAACATACCATGTCGAAAAGATCTCACCAGCCCATATCATTAGGTAGAAATCGATTGAAGGAATGTTTCATCATTGTGTCTGTATAATGATAATTTGAGTTTATAATACGTACCAACTGCTTACCAGGATGATGGAGGATATTCAAATGAAAAAGGATAATATAATCATTTGATATCATACCAAGAAGGAAAATTTCACAAAAATACCTCTTTTGATCCAAAAGTGCCAGTGGAAGTTCTGGATCAGGCTCTACAAAACATTCAAAGCTTAGACACTATCTCACTCTGCAAAGATATGAAAAGTATCGAGGCCTGTGAGATCATGGATTTTACTAGTCGACACGATATGACAGATGCACCAACAAATGGTATACCTTAAGCTGACCTTCTACATGTGCTCTAAAAAGGGTCTTCCCAACAGCCTGAAAGAACACGTCAAAAGGTTAAAATGAAATAAAGGTGAAATCCCTTGTTGGGCATAAGAAAAGGTTGAGTATATTTCAAATAGGTTTCCGAATTCATGAAGAGAAAAGCTTTCCCAATGTAATACATGATTTATGTTGCATCTCAAATGCTAAGTTGGATAACGAAATTCTACAAAAATAAAGATATTCACATACAAAAAGCAAGTGACATGTGAAATTACACAAAGAGGCTCAAAACCAAATATAAGGATAATGACATTATTGCATTGCCTTGTAAATTCCTTTATAATCAAGAGAACCAAGTTCAGATGGTATTGCTCCGCCGTCAAATCAGTCGACCATCTGAAAAGAGAACATGTAAGAAAAAAACAAAAAAAATCTGTTTCAAGTATTAAGAAAACAAAAATCTATTGTGATAGGAAACAAATTAATATATGTGGCAAACTAGAGATGGCACATAGGACTCACAAAAAACGCTCTTACATCGTACACATATTCAACAAGTATTTACTTCTTGAACAACACATACCTGCATAAATGCCACAGCTGCTGATACAGAGAAAAGTGTATTAAGGAACTCCCATCTACTCTCATTCCTTAGATCAACCAGTTCCCTCCCATATATATCACTGACAAATAAATCAAACAAGTATTTTAGAGAATATTCCCAATCTCTCTAAATGGATCACTAAAAGGAAACCTGAGTTACTTTTGGACAGAATGCATGTAAATAGTATAATGGAAAGACCATAACACCAAGGTTGTGAATCATGTGAAACCATCATTAGATTGTTATACAAAGAGTCCACAGACACAGAAAGACACACTTCCAGTAGTATTCTTTGTTACCTGATCAGGAGAAGAGATCTTCAATCAACTTGAGTAGTTCTCTTGTAGGTAAAAATAATAGAGGAAACATATTGCTGCATAAACTAGAGAAGAATTAAAAAATCACATTTTTTAAATCTTCGGACCACCATAAAAAACCCAATCAACAAACTCAGGACCAGAATTTTTCCTGAGAGAAGAAATCGAAAGATTCATGTAGTTTGTAATGGAGATAAAAGAGAGAGCTTTAAAGCTTGATTTCTATACACAAGAACAAATAGGTAACGTTTCACAGCAAGAGCGGTAGATAGTGAGTGGTCGAGAGATGGATTAAAACAAAAGATGAAACCCTAGATTGAAGTAATAAAGGAGATCCCAAGTTTTGCTAAGAGAAAAAAACCATCAGAAGAGGGAGATGAGATATGCTTATACATAGGTTAGAACTGTTGAACGAGATTAGGTTTTTGATCTCTAATGAAAATAAATAGAAATGAGTGATGGTATTGAGAAATTGTACTTAAGCTTCTACTTTTGCGATTTTCAACAAAAATGAGAGGGAAGGGGCTGGTCGAGAGAGACCCAGTAACAAAACAGTCCACGACCGGTAGATAATGACTTATTTAGGACTCAACTACCAACATCGTGGGTTTGAAAATGCAATATAAGAGATTATATGAATAGTAGCAGTTTCAATCAAAACTGTCACCATAAATGGAAGAGGCAGTAATTTAAAGAACTGTTACCTATCAGGTTACACTTTGATAACAGTTTTTATTTAAAACAATTACAATAGCTTGAGAATAGTAACAATTTATAACTGTTACTATATATCAATGTATAGTAGCACTTTTCTACAAAACTGTCATTGTATAACTGTTTGGTAATAGTTGAAAAACTGTCACGATTATTATCCTATATTGGTATGAGTTTTAGTAAAAAACTGTTACATATATCTCATAGCCTATTCTTCTGTGACAGTTTATTCGTGAACTTTCATGGTTTCTGATTGTGAACTATCACCAAAGCCCATATTTGTACTAGTGCATGTCAAAGTTCTCATTCAACAATTTCTTAGTAGAATTAATAACATCCATGTTTGTACCTAGTATAAGCATATCATCAGCATACAAGCATACAATTACACAGGCATCCTTAACAAGTTTAGTGTAAACACACTTGTCAGATTAATTAATCCTAAAACCACTAGAAATAATCACATGATGAAATTTTCATGCTATTGATTAGGTGCTTGTTTCAAACCATACTAAGATTTAATCAGTTTAATGATAGACACATTTTTGTGTCTGATTTGTCTCAATTCTTTGTATTGATAATGCTCGATTGTGTACTAATTATGTTATTTTATGTATTTGTAGGTATTTCTGGGAAATAAACATTTTTGACAAAATTGGCTCGAAAAAGTGTTAAAGGAACCCCTCATTTGGATAAGGGCACCCCAAATTATTATGGGCACCCAAGTATTAAAGGCACCTTCTATACGTTTAATAGATTTTGGCGGGAATTTTGGATTTTAACTGCGTAATTATCTAGATTGCTAATGGCGAGATTTTCTTGGAGAGTTTCGATATTTTTGGGATGATAGTTAGTTGTGACGACAAACCAGGGCTGGTAATGGGTTTAGATGTGAAGAAAAACATGTTTCCATGTGTATCTCGATAAAACATGGAAGATTTTATTCTCTGACTTTGGTTTGTTTTCTTTGGAAACTACGTGGAGGATTAGGGAAGATATCTTCTCTAGTTATTGTATTTGATTAGAAAGAGTGTTGGTAGACTGAGTTCAACGAGAAAAAAAATATCATATTTCGTGAGAAGATAATACCCGAGAATATTTTTCACTAAAACAAAAATCTGAAAAGATAATGAGGAGATTAATAAGAAGATATGGAGCTGATAGTATATAAACAAGTCAAAAGATAAGTTTTAGGGGGGCTGGCTCTGCCAGAGAAGCTATAGAAAAAAATCCAGAAAGAAAAACCATTGTTGCTGAAAGTACAGGTCGAGAGGAAGAAGATGAAGAAACTGTTACTATAGTTCTTGAACTGTTGTTAATTTCTGTTACCTTTTCTTTCAATTTCAACACCTTTTATAACAGTTTCATGAATAGTAACTATGACAGATATGAAGTTTAATACACATTGAGTCCGTGCTTCTTCTATTGCGCTTAGAGTTAGTTGTTTATTCAATAAATCATTTTAATCACTCTACGACTCAGTTGGTCAGTTCTTTCTTGTGTTTTTCTTCTTCTCAAGAACTTTTAAGCCATGTACCTATCTTTTGAGTGTGTTTTGGGCATGATGAGCTAAACCCCATCACTGGGACAATGGAGGAAGCTATTTTCCACACTTGTTTGGTAACTATATTCGATTTTTTTATGACTTTTTGCACTTATTTTAATTGTTTCATGGTTTTTCTTAATTGATTGTCATTTAATTTGATGGGTCATGCTTAGCTTAAGTGTTTTGATGGTCCATGCTTAGGATTTACAATCAATGTTTCAAAAATCTACTTTTGGCAAACAAAAAAAAAGTCCATAAAAGAATTTAAATGGTTAAGAATCAATATTTGTACCACATGAATGTGAAAATCGGTGGAATTCTAAGTCCCAGTCCATTATAATTTTGTCATTATCTTTAATTTATTATTTATTTATTTATTTTATATTAAATCTAAAATCAATCTTCACAAGTTCGAGAGTTTGAAACCCTTCTTACCACAACTACAATCCACATCATTTACACACTTTCTTTTCACAACCTTTCACTACAAAGCCCTCGGGTTGTTCCATATAAATTTCATCATCTAATTCACCATTTAAAAGCGATGTCTTTACATCCATTTGATGTATCTCTAGGTTATGGACAAAGGCTATAGAAATTTACATCCTAATGGAAGTAATTATAGTCACAGGTGAATAAGTATCAAAGAAATCTATACCTTCTTTCTGTTTGTAGCCTTTAGCTACCAACCTTGCCTGTAACTAGTTGCATTTTTGAAGAATAGAAGCTGGTCTAGAAACAATCTAAGTGGAGCCATCATGCTTTTTGTTTGCTATACTTAGTAGGTTTGATTTGGTTGAGTCGGCCTTGTTTGTGTTTGTTTAGAAACCCTTCCGGTAGGATTTATTTTTAGAGTTGATTTTTGTAAATATATTAGGAAGTTTTTAGAAAATGTCGAACTGGTATTATGAAGACAAATACAATGAATATCCGACTGAATTTCAAAATAAACATTATCCGTACTATCAATATGGTGCGGATAGTATTCGGGAACCACCAACCTTTTGGAGGTTATTGCTCATACCAGGGTGATCCCAATTAATATTCATATAAAACCCGTCATATGAACATGAAAATGAGCAAAATTCAAGTTCTTTATCTTGGAAGGATGCCCTAAAACATGTGCAATCTAGTCCCTATAATGAACCTATTATGCCTCTAGAAGAATCATTGAAGCAGTTGCGATCTAGTAATCATCATGAACCTATTATGCCTCTAGAAGAATCACTCAAGAAGTTATCTAAGATGACACATAGGTTTGAATTAAGTGGGAGAGGAACAAATAGTAGTCCAACTCTTTCTCTAGAAGAATCACACGAGCAGTTGCTATCTAGTACTCCTTATGATCCATTTGTTTTTCTAGAAGAATCCCTCAAGAAGTTGAATGAGAGTACAAATAGGTCCAACTCATTCTCTAGAAGAATCCCTTAAGCAGTTGAATGAGAGTACAAATAGGTTTGCATTAAGTGTGAATGAAAGTCTTGCAAAGAATAATATTGCTCAAAATGATCTTAATTGCCAATATAGTGCTACCATTGATAATTATTCACCTAGTCAAGAGGACGAGGATAGAATTGGTAACACTATTTATTTAGACAGGGTTCAAACATCTTCGTATTATTATGATGATGAGGATAGTATTGACGAAAAAGTTGAATTATACAGGCAGATGGATCAGGAAATTGTCACTCCAATTGTGTTTCATGATGATAGTGTTATTTTTGGTTCAAATCCAAATAATTTTAATGATTATTCACCTATTCAAAATGAAGAGGATTTGACCAGAGATGCCACTGTTTTAGACGATGTAGTATTTTCTTATTTTGAAGCCGATAATGGTTTAGAGGAACGAGTTTGTTCTGAGACTAGTGATTTAGAGTCTAACGATTCGAAGACAATAGTCTCTGACGAAGATGATAGACTCATAGAGAATTTTAATGTGATAGAGGATGATTTGATTTAGTTTGATAGAATAGTTTCCCCAGTGGATTTTGTTGTCCTAGACACCCAACCTTTTTGATAGTTTTGTGATAGTGGTAAGAAAAGTTCGTTCAAGACTTGTGAAGATTTGGATTTAAACCTAGTTTCTAAGACTAAAAAAATTAGCAACACTCAAATAAAATTGATAACTAGATTGAGAGAAAAATGAGGCTAAGATTCCACAATTTCCAATTTTTAAAGTGATTTAATTTAATAATTATAATTATGTAATTCTTACATTTAATTTGATTCTAAAATATTGCAACAAGTAGATTTTCAAAATAAAAATTGTATAATAAAAGCATGCAACATCAAAAACCTAGGCCAAGCATGTACCATCAAAAGAAATCATAATTGGTTAATAAAAATCATTAAATTAATTTTTATCCAAGGCAAATAATTATAAAAGAATTGCATAAATTAATTAAATAAATATTACCACATAGTTTTTGGAAAAATAGCTTCTTCCGTCGCCTCATAAATGGGGTTTAGCTCCTCATGTTAATCTCTTGATCAAAATAATGGTTCATGGCTCAAAGTGTTTACAAACGATGAGAAAGAGTGAAAATAATGAAAACAGCAAGTTTGCAACGTTTATAAGCGTTACAGACTCACTGTTACAGAGGGAAAAGTGTTAAACTGAAGATAAATGTTGCAAAGTGAAGATAAATGTTGCAAAGTTAAAATCTTTAGCAACAAAATCTTCAACTTTTTGGCGACGAAAACTTCAACCTTTTAGCAACGATTTCTTCATCTTCTCCATCATGATCATGAACAGATTTTCTGATTTTTTCGATTTTTTCGATTCTGGCAGAGCCATCCCCCAAAAAATCTTCCAACCTTTTCCTATTTATAATGCAACATCAAAACAACTTCAAATTTCATCACATATCTTCTGAAATCCTCTCACTAAAATAAAATATTCTCAGACATTATTTTTCTTAAACTCGATCTGATTTTCTTCTTTAAGCAAGACTCGGTGATGTTGTTGGTTCCTTATTTTCCTTAACTAATATCGAAAACTTATAGGAACAAAATCCATTTGAAACAGGAAAGATATTCAATGTTCCACGTGATAATGATCTCCTCCCTGTAAGTTACGAAATTGAGATAATAGTTGAGATTTTATTCGATTCTCAGCATAAGAATTTGTGTACAAATCTCTCTAAATAAGGCAAGAGAATAATCCTGTTGTATAACTCCAATTAATTCACGTTCAGAATATTCACGTAGAAACCAAATTTCCCGCCCAAAACTTTGTGTTTGAATTTAAAAAGGAAGTTCCCTTATCCAAGCTTGGGGTGCCTATATCAAAACTCTCGGGGTGCCTTTATCAATTTCACTGGGTTCTTTTAATACCTTTTCGAGCCAATTTTTTCCAACAATATTCTTTTTCCCAAAAATTTCTACAAACACAATAAAGTGACATTATTAAACAAAAATAGAGCACTAACAATACAAATTTGAGATCAAATAAGATACAAAAATGTGTCTATCACTTGTCAGATCCCAGAGGCTCAAATACCAATGATCTTAGGTTGTCCCTTTTTAGCTACATATAATGTCGTCATCAATTATGGAAATGAAATAATTAATTTTTCTTTTGGTAACATGACTATTGAACTGAATCTATTTAGTATGAGTAGACAACCTTCTTGTGAGATCTATGATTTAGAAGAAGTGAACATAACTAGTACTTTAATTCAGAAATCTTTGCCAAACACTTTGTTAGAAGATCCATTAGAGAAATGCATAGCCCACTTTGGGTTTGATGTTGACGATGATAGTGTTATTAATGAGGTAAATACTTTGTTAGATTCTGCACCTTTGATGGACACTTATAATATATGGAAAGCTAAGTTTGAACTTCTACCAGTTTATAAGTCTATCTTATTTACTTCTATAGAGGAAGCTGAGTGTAGTTCTGACCTTAAGGACCCTAGAATCCAACCAACAGTTTTTAGTCCATTTGAGAGTAATGTCCACCCTAAATTTGGGGTTACCGATGATTCTTGTGATTTTCAAGTATCACTGCTTAAAGCCCCTCACCTGGGGCTTGACATTTGCACCTCAACCATTTTTCAAGATCATCTTCAAACTAGATTCCCTGAGCCTGTTGATGTCCAAAAAGAAGTTCAGTTGTTAGAAACCCATCCTATGGTCGATGTGGTCTGCCCATGCAATAATACCAAGATTGAATTTGTTTTTCTACCAAAAAATTTTCTACCATATGTAGGAACGTATGAATTTCAAATGTTTCAGTTATTAAGTTTTGAGACTAAGCCTAATTACTTTAGGAGAGTAGAATCGACACATTTTTATTAAGAATGACTACCATTTTTATAGTAGTCAACTGTGTGAGGACAATTTGATTAACTTTGAGGATCCACAATTATTCAGGTTATTATTATATGCTTCAAATTTATTAGTTGAGTTACTCCAGACTTTACAACCTGATCATGTTGATCCTGCCTACGAGGAAATCTAGCCCATGAAAATATTTTATCCAGACCCTTTCATAGAGCCCGAACCTGAACCTCAACTAGATGTAGTTGTCTTAAACAAGACACTAGATAGGGATAAGGTTGTACTTTGTTTGTTCACTTTCTGGGAATGTTGGAGTTCCTTTTATTTTAGATAACATTATTTTATTCAGATGACCCACAGTTGTTCCGGCTATTGCTATATGATTTTATGAGTTGATTAGTCCTTTCTTAATCTAGCTGAAGACTTTAAACTTATAACTTACTGGGAGGTAACCCATGCTCATGTGACACAATAATATCCTTCCTTAACTCATTTTCTTTAAATGGTAACAGTTTCTCCTTGTTCATCTATTTAATCATTCATCTATTTAATCATTCATCTTTAGAATATTGAGGACACTGTTATATTTAAGTTTGGGGGTAAGGGAGAAAATTTTAAGTTGAAATATGAAACTCCAAAGTCTAGAAACTTGTGAACAATTCAGGATGACACAAACCATTCTAGGTAGATGGAAACTTAGCTTTTTTTCTATAGGAATTGGTGTCGCCAGCTAAATGGTCTATTCATCAAAGGATGCCTATCTCAGGTGTTAAAAATAACATGATATTCATCACCATATCTCAGAGTCTATCTCGACCATATCACATTCTGTTTTTATTTTTGTAATTTTTTCTGTTTCTCTAAGTGATTTGGTGGGGCGCCAATATCGAATTGTTATCACCGCCAGGATGAAGTAGAGTGTTTGAGATCAAACCCCATTATTGTATTATTTAGACCATTACTAAAAAAACAAACAAACAAGTATTGACACTTTGATAGCAATATGTGTGTGTTCTCCCTGTCTACGTCGCCTAAGCAAGCGTGGAATGCAGGATCCATGGGAACTATCATGTAATCTGCTGAAAAGGAGCATGTGCTTAGATTCAAAAGATCTGATCATGTTGTTAGTACATTTATAAAAATAATTGTTTTATTTTCAATAAATCGACCGCTGAGGCCCTTGTATATACCAACTGAGTCGATATTAGTATAAGGATTAAGACCAGTGGGAGCGTATCTCAATCTATTAGAATTCATCCTGGTGGTGACCTTCAGACAGATATGGTAAACACCGTTCACCTTAGTCAACATGTGCAAACTTCATCATCCCTATATCCATCTTTTAAATCTATTCATGTGATTGAAATTTGATTGTTTCTGAGTATCATGGTTGAACGACTATCTAAGTAGAGCTTTGTTTGCTTATATATGAATTTTTGTATGCTGAGTGCGAACTCGTGTACAACAATTGGACTCATATATGATAATGATTCCCATAGCCGAAGAATTTAGTATGCCAACTAAATAGCTTGTTTAGTGTTTACCCTCAATCATTCACAAATAGCTAGAATTTGGAGTAATGGTTTTGTGGGTATATCTGTTGTAAACCATCACGAGATAAAACTCGTCCACTAGGGAAACCTAGGGGTTTAAAGACTTGTTACACACGCTAAGTACAATCGCGATGCCTGCGACAGTGAGTTATGATGTATTTTCTAGATTAGATTTGCTCAAGGACTAGCAAATAATAAGTTTGAGGGTATTTTATAGACACACTATTGTGTCTGATTTGTCTCAATTCTTTTATTGATAATGCTCGATTGTGTACTAATTGTGTTATTTTATGTATTTATAGGTATTTTGGGGAAATAAACATTTTTGACAAAATTGGCTCGAAAAAATGTTAAAGGAACCCTTCATTTGGTTAAGGGCACCCCAAATTACTATGGGCACCCAAGTACTAAAGGCACCTTCTTCACGTTTAAAATATTTTTGGCGGGAATTTTGGATTTTAACCTGGCAATTATCTCGATTGCTTCTGGCGAGATTTTCTTGGAGAGTTTCGATATTTTTGGGATGATAGTTAGCTATGACGACAAACCAGGGCTGGTAATGGGTTTAGATGTGAAGAAAAATATGTTTTCATGTTTATCTCGATAAAACAGGGAAGATTTTATTCTCCGGCTTTGGTTTGTTTTCTTTGGAAAATACGTGGAGGATTATGGAAGATATCTTCTCTAGTTATTGTATTTGATTGGAGAGAGTGTTGACAGTCTGAGTTCATTGAGAAAAAAATAATCATATTTCGTGAGAAGATAATACCCGAGAATATTTTTCATTAAAACAAAAATCTGAAAAGATAATGAGGAGATTAATGAGAAGATATAGAATTGATAGTATATAAACAAGTCGAAAGATAAGTTTTAGGGGCGCTGGCTCTGCCAGAGAAGCTATAGAAAAAAATCCAGAAAGAAAAACCATTGTTGCTGCAAGTATAAGTCGAGAGGAAGAAGATGAAGAAACTGTTACTATAGGTCCTGAACTGTTGTTAATTTATGTTACCTTTTCTTTCCATTTCAACACCTTTTATAACTGTTTCATGAATAGTAACTATGACAGATATGAAGTTTAATACACATTGAGTCCGTGCTTCTTCTGCTGCGCCTAGAGTTAGTTGTTTATTCAATAAATCATTTTAATCACTCTATGACTCAGTTGGTCAGTTCTTTCTTGTATTTTTCTTCTTCTCAAGACCTTTTGAGCCATGTAACTAGCTTTTGAGAGTGTTTTGGGCATGGTGAGCTAAACCCCATCACTGAGACAATGGAGGAAGGTATTTTCCACACTTGCTTGGTAACTATAATCGATTATTTATGACTTTTTGCACTTATTTTAATTGTTTCACGGTTTTTCTTAATTGGTTGTCATAAAATTTGATGGGTCATGCTTAGCTTAAGTGTTTTGATGGTTCATGCTTAGGATTTAAATCAATGTTTCAAAAATCTACTTTTGGCAAACAAAAAAAAGAGTCCATAAAAGAACTTAAATGATTAAGAATCAATATTTGTACCACATGAATGTGAAAATCGGTGGAATTCTAAGTCCCAGTCCCTTGTAATTTTGTCATTATCTTTTATTTATTTTCTATTAAATCTAAAATCAATCTTCACAAGTTCAAGAGTTTGAAACCTTTTCTTACCACAACTTCAATCCACATCATTTACACACTTTATTTTCACAACCTTTTACTACAAAGCCCTCGGGTTATTCCATGTAAATTTCATCATCTAATTCACCATTTAAAAATGATGTCTTTACATCCATTTGATGTATCTCTAGGTTATGGACAAAGGCTACAGAAATTTACATCCTAATGGAAGTAACTCTAGTCACAGGTGAATAAGTATTAAAAGAAATCTATACCTTCTTTTTGTTTGTAGCCTTTAGATACCAACCTATCCTTGTATTTATCAACAGTTCCATCTATATTACGTTTCTCTTGAAGATCCATTGGCCTTACACCCTAGAGGTTAATCTACAATCTCCTAAGTAACTTGTTGAATTATGGAATTCATATCACTAATGGAGGATTCTTTCCACCATGGAGCTTCAGAAGAAATCATGGCTTCTTTATAAGTCTGTGGCTCAGACTCGGCTAGGTATGTAATGCAACCAGGTTTTCTCCGTTCTAACCCTTTTACCTCTTCTAGGTTCAAATTTTGGTTTATCTGCCTCTAAAGGTAATGATTGACTGGTTAAAGGAATATCTAAAGGTTCATCTAACATCTCTTTTGAGAACCAAGTTTCAAAGGAAAAACATTCTCAAAGAACTCTGCATCCCTAGACTCCATAATAATATACAACCCAATGTCAGAAATTTCAGAACTCACAACCATAAACCTGTAAGCACTAGTATGCTCAGGATACCCTATGAAAATACAATCAACAGTTTTGGGTCCTATCTTAGTTTTCTTAGGAGGAGGGAATGCCACCTTTTCCAAATACCATACACTTTGAAGTAAGCATAAGATGTGTGTTTACCTTTCCATAACTCATATGGAGTTTTATCTGATCCTTTAAAGGGTACTATATTCGTGATATAGCAAGATGAGAGGATGGCTTCCCCCCACAAGTTTGTAGGTAATCCTGAACTAATTAATATGGCATTCATCATATCCTTAAGGGTACGGTTCTTACATTCAGCTAGACCATTGGATTGAAGTGAATAAGGGGTTGTTGTCTCATGTACTATGCCATGTTCTTCGCAAAAATATCCTACAATAATTTCATACTCACACCACGGTCAGACCTAATAGTTTTAATGGTAGCATTCAATTAGTTTTCAACTTCGAGTTTATATATCTTACAGGCTTCTAAGGCACCGTCCTTCCATTTAAGCAAATAAACATGACAATACCTTGTACAATCATCTATAAAAGTGACAAACCACTTCTTACCACCTCTAGTTTGAACTGACATAATATCGACTAGGTCGGAATGGATTAATTCTAAGGGTGTAGAATTTCTCTGGATATTCTTACTGAATGATTTCTTAGCATGCTTAGATTCTACGCAAATCTCACGCTTATGATCTTTTTCAATAATGAATTTGGGTATGCAGCCTACGCTAGCCAATTTATGCATTAATTTATAGTTTACATGACCAAGTCTACCATGAAAAACATTCAATGACACACACATATAAGCAGAAAAATCATTCATATTTATTTCATCAGATTTTACATTAAGCTTATATAGAACCTCAGTCTTATAACCCTTAACCACAAAATCTTTGCCCTTAGTTACTACAACTTTTCCAGACTTATTACAACTTTAAAACCCTTATCATCTAAAACAGAACAAGAAACAAGATTCTTGTAGATGGCTGGAACATGAAGAACTTCATTCAATGTGAGAGTGTTTCCAGATGTGAGCTTCAGCCTGACTTTTCCTTTTTCTGCAACCTCTACTACAAATGAGTTACCCATATAGAGTTTATCGCCTTCCCCGACCTTCTGATAGGAGGTGAACAAGTATCGTCTTCCACATACATATTTGGTAGCTCCAGAGTCTATCCACCAGTCCCTCACATTCGTCACCAGATTAACTTCATACACCATAGCAGAAAACTCGTTCTTATTCTCAGCAACCAAGTTATCATTATTCTTCTTATTAAGGTCCTTACGTTGTCTACAGTGAATTGCCATATGGCCACGATTTCCACAGACATAGCAAGTACCCTTAATCTTAGTAATGCCAGATTCAGGTTTACGAAACGTAACTTTGCTGTGAGGACCATGCTTAGGATTGTGTTTGTTGTTATCATCTTTTTCGGATTTATGCTCAGTCATATGAGCCGTATTTGTCATATCTCTTGCATGGAAATGTAACCAACGTTTATTGGAAAAAGCAACCCCAAAGATTTGGGAAGTAACATTCTTTTCTTTGGTGCATAACATTTCTTCAACTTGAATCTTCTTTCCCAATTCAACCATGATGACTTCACCAGTTTCATGCCTTAATATTCTTTTGTACTCTAACCAAGAAGATGGTAACTTCTCAATTACCGCAGATAATTGAAAGTTCTCATCAATGACCATACCTTCAGCAAGAATCTCGTTGATAATTTGTTGAAGTTCAAGAAATTGATTAACAACAGGCTTATCATTCGTCATATTGAAATCCATAAACTTCGCTACCAGAAATTTCTTGCCACCAGCAATCTCTACCTGGTACTTTGCTTCTAACACAATCCACAAATTATAAACAGTGAAATTTTCTTTAGCATTATAAAAATCATACATCGCATCTTCTAAACAGTTCATAATATGATTTTTAGCCAGATAGTTCTGCCTCTTGTAAAGCGTTTTATCATCTTCATTAATATCTCCAATATTCATAAAATTATCAAAAGGAACCAATATTGCGTCTAGATCATGAAAACTCAGGAAAAACAACATCTTGGATTGCCATCTCTTGA